>JAGMWU010000027.1:12068823-12122344 GCA_018697195.1 Certhia americana | reverse complement strand
GGGGGGGGAAGGTGCCAGAGGTAGAACTGTAAGTGGGTTGTTGTTGGTTTTTTTTTTTTTTTCCCTCTCTAGTTCTGTTTGTTGTCAACATTATAGCTATTGTTAACTTATCTTGTTAGACTCACTAGTAAAGAACTGTTATTCCTACCCTCACATCGTTGCCTGAGACCCCTTCAATTTTAGAATTATAACAAGTCCAAGGGAAGCTTCCATTTTTGGTTCCCTAGCAAACACCCCTGTCTTTCCAAACCAAGACAGTTCTTTATTAGGGGAACTAAAACAAAACATAAAACCAAAACATATGCAGTATTACAGAAGAGAAAAAAACAAAACAAAATAAATAAACAAACAAACCCACTGGCAGAGTCAGGATACAACCTGACGCCCTGTGGGTCAGGGTGTTAGTGGCAGTCCCATTAAATGATGGCTGCAGGCCTAGTGGTAGATGTGGCTCTGTTGAAGTCATGCTCCTGTAGAAAGAGTGGAGTTTTTCGATGAAGGTCCAGTGGTGGTACATGGACCTGGTCTTCCTCTGAGAATCCAGTGGAAAGGCTGCTTGGTGTTCCGAATCTCAGATTTTTATCCAGGTAGGAATTCTTGGCTCCTCTCCCTGGATGCAGCATTTCCCAATGGAATGATGCAATTCTATCAGTGAGATTCAATGGCCCATTGGCAGAAGATATCTCCCTGGAGGGAGGCTTGGTTGTGTAGAGATAAGAAAACTGCCCCAGCAGGTTTTTTGACAGTTGGCTCATTGACAGAAGATTACCCCCCCCCCCCCCCAGTTTCAACAGATGGTGATAGAATACAGAGTCTTGGTTACATTTTGCACTGCAACCCATTACATTCTGCAAATGAAAGAACCTCATGGAAAGCCTGGGAAGAAGGAAGTAATCAATTGCAGTTGCTTGGGCTGATGGAGTGTATTTACAGGCAAGAAGGGAGGTACCCTGAAAAGGTGGTCAGCACAGACAGCATGGCCCAAAAGCTCTGATGGTTAGACACAGTTACTAACACTCCTCTGGTATCACCTGATAAACCTGGTGGGATGCCTTGTTGATCAAGGAGTGACTTATATGTACCATACTGTTGGGAGCATGCAGAAGAACAGTGCCAGATTAGCAGCATGGCCAAGGATAATACTGAAGATCTGGTAGTATGGTTAAACTCAGGAAAAACGTCAAGAAAGAATGGGAATTCTGCATAGTCCCTTCCTACATGATGAGACTTCTGGATGTTTTTGAAAGAAAAGGAAGAACATAGAGCAGGATGGAAGGCCCTTTAGAGATCTAGCACTGCGAGATAAGGAATTGCAAGAAGAGGGGAGAGGTCAGAGTTCAGTTAAACCATTGCCTTCTCCTATCTCCATCTCTGAACCATGTACTGTTCTGAAAACAGATTTGAATTTACTGCACTGGGATGTGTGGGTGTGTGGCAGTGGCTTGGCAGGGGATGGGGATAACTGAAATGATTGGACTATCTCAGTAGGGTGACCAAGCACTCCTTTGCCTCATCAGTATCATACTGTATTGGGTTTGTTTGGCAAGGTTTTGGGAGCGGGGGGGCTACAGCTGCCAGAATGTTTTTTTTCCTTTTTTCTTTTATATATTCTCTGTATTCTTTACACATATATTTGTAGCTCTGCAGCCTATTATTGTATTTGTAGCTAGTTTTCCCAGTACTTTTCCTTACCTGTTCCCTAGGCAAAAAGAAAAAACAGAGTCCAGAGCTCCAAGCTGGGGGTACAAATCCCATATCCTATCTTGGTTCTTCCTGGGAACCAAGGTCAAAACCAGCTCTTTGAGACACATTTTCATCAACAGTTTAGTCCTTATCTAAGGGGGAGCAAGATTCAGAGGGGGCTTGAGCCAGGAGAAATTGTCTCACCACTTATGTCTCTATTTGGTGATTTTTGTCAGTTATGCTAATTTGCTAAACTTATAAAACTGCATTTTGTGGACATTTTCCATAACTTCCCCTGGAGGCCTCCAATAAAGACCAGCCTTTATATTACCTCCTATACTAATATTATCTCAAAAGTGTTTTATTTCCACGTTCTTTAAGGCATCACTACAAGAGTTGCTTCTGTAAGAAGCTGCCAGAAGCTTCCCCCATGCCCAATAGAGCCAATACCAGCTGGCTCCAAGAAAAACCTGCCACTGGCCAAGGCCAAGCCAATCAGGAATGATAGTAATGCCACTGTGATAACATATTTAAGGAAAAAAGTGATTGCACAGAAGTAATTGCAGCCAGAGGAAAGAGAACTGAGAATATGTGAGAGAAACAACTCTGCAGACACTAAGGTCAGTGCAGAAGGAAGGGGCAGGAGGTGGTCCAGGCATCCTGGTAGGAGCAGGTTTCCTGAGAGGACTTTTGACCCCATGGAGGGTCCCAGGCCAGAGCAGGCTGTTCTTGGGGGACTGTACCCCATGCAAAGGGACCCACGTTGGAGCAATTTGTGAAGAACTATAGCCTGTGGGAAGGACTCATGTTGAAGAAGTTAATGGAGGACTGTCTCCTGGGAGAGGGACCCCACAAGGAAGTAGGGGAAGGATGACTCTTCCTGAAGAGGAAGCAGTGGCAGAAACGTGTGATGAACTGACCATAACCTCCATTCCCCATCTCCCTGCACCACTGTGAGGAAGGAGTTATAGAATCAGCAATAAAGTTAAGCCCATGAAAGAAGGAGAGGTAGGGAGAAGGTGTTAAGATTTCTTTTACTTCTCATTACCCTGCTCTTATATTTGTTGGTAATAAATTCTGTTAATTTCCCCAAGTTGAGTCTGTTTTGCCTGTGATGGTAATTGGTGAGTGATCCCTCCCTGTCCTTATTTTAACTCATGAGCCTTTTGTTATATTTTCTGTCCCCTGTCCACTTGAAGAAGGGAGTGATAAAGTGGCTTTGGTGGGCACCTGGCATCCAGCCAGGGTCAAACCACCTCAGATACCCTAGATTGTGCAGCAGTGATGAAGTGTAGTCATCCATGGAAAAACTAGAGGAGAGACATGCCTAGTTCTACTGGAAGGGAGACTCAGTTTAAATATACAGGATTGGTATCCTCTACTACTGCCACCAGCCCTACTGCCCCTGTCATACTCAGAACTGACTTTCTAAACCACTGCAGATGGACAGATGGGACAGGAAAGCTTTGTCTAATTTGACAAAGGAAGAAGTGTGGTTTGCAGAGGACAGAACCAACTACAGCATTCTCTACTGATCCCTGTCGTGTTCCACTATAAGGGAATCGTGAGGGATTCTTTTTAACAGATTTCTTGGATGAAATCAAGCACAAACGAGGCAAATTACATCTGAAAACCATTTATTGATAAGGAAGGGCATGGTCCCAACTGCAGACTGACAGAAAATTAAACAGAGAGGGGAAAAGAGAGATGGAGAGAGAAACAGAAGGACAGGGACAGAATGTTACCATCAGAAACCCAGGATGCACCGTCAGCGTCCGATGTAGCATGTGTTCACTCCCTGTTGGGGGGAGACTGCACAGCTCTCGCGAGCGCGCGGCTTCGATGGTCGGCATACAGTGTGTCTCCTGCCTTGATGGGTGGCGGGATGCGTGCTGAGTCGGCGCTCAGGCGGAGCAGAGGGCAGGACAAGCTGCAGGATCGTGGCAGCAATCGGAACCGTGGACAGCGTCGCGGCGGGATCGCGGTGAGATCGCGGCGAGCAGGCAGTTGCAGGGAAGCGGCGGGACTCTGCTGCAGGCGGTAGTGGCTGCAGGCGGCGACGGGCGGCTGTTGTGGGGAAGCGGCAAAGCAGGGTAGACAGAACAGGTGCGGACAGGGGAGACGGGCAGGGAAGAAGTAGGACCGCAGGGAGAAAGCAAGCAGGGGGCCGAACGAGCTGAACCTCCAGAAAAGCCCCCCTCTAGAAAACCGAGACGGCGGGGTCCGGTTATGGTGCAGTTAACAGCTTTTATGTGCTAAGGCCCCTCCCATAGTCCGATCCTTTGCGGACAACCATTGGCTAGTCAGGGAAATTTTCCCCGGGCAGCAGGGGTTTCCCCGACTGCAGGGGGAGACTCTTGCAGCCCAGTGGTGGAAGTTTTCTCACCCCTGATTGGTTGTTAGGCGAAGTCCCCCCAGAGACAAAGCTTCCCTCCATTTTCTAAAGGAGTTCTTAAAAAGACTACAATATAATACTGGCTTTCGCATTTATGTATTAGCTCTTGCATGTTAGCATTGATCATAAGTACTTGGATATAGTACAGTGTATAACTCTATTTAGCTGTTCATTAGTATAACACAGTCTCTCAGTTTAAGTATGTACTGTATAGCTTATAGAAATAGTAGTGGGATGAATGTGTTATACTGTAGGCCTTAGCAAAACACGAAATGCTAAGGTACTTCTATGTAACCGAAAAAATGATGCAAAACAAATTATGTTGTTTCCTCCACATCTGCTGACTGACCTTTCCAAGGGATAAGATAACCGTATCACAAACCAGAGCACCAGAAAATAATTAGGGAATAACATGTCAAACTCAAGGAAAACATTAAATCCTTATCAGAGGATGTTAAACAACCAGATGAAGACACAAGAAGAAATAAAATATATTGACCAGATATACAGGATGTCACGTAGATGTGAAATACAAAGTTATAGTTTGTGTCGGGTAAATAAAAATAATTGGTGTAATTGTGATTGTGAAATATGTGGAATACAGCCATGGGACAGTTATAAAGATGAGTTATAATAAACATGGAAAGCAAAGCATGGAAGAAGGCCTTTGAACTAAACCTTTGTTCACAATTAACTACTATAGATCTTAAGTTGTTTTGTAGTAAGAATATGTGAATTATAACTTTAGATGTTGCTTTTTTGACAAATACTTTCTGCTTGTAATTAAGCCTTAAACTGTTTTGTAATAAGAATTTTTGAATAATAATTGTAGAATATTGCTCTGTATTAAGGATTTTTAAAACTGTAGCTGTAGAATGCATAACAAAAAAAAGAAGCAGGTCTATCTCAAATTCCTAACAAAACGGTAGAAAAAACAGCCTGAGAAACAAAGACAGACAAGAACTCCTGACTAATGGTTTCAAAAAGAGAAGCTAGACATCACTATTATAGATTAATGGTCCAAGAAAATAGAAGCTGGATCCCACCATCTGGAATAACACATCCCAGAGTGTATATTCTGGGAAAAATGGATCACAATGGAGTACAGAAATTGTGAAGAAACCAGCTATCGCTATGTCATGGTTTCAGTTTGAAACCATGCAGAAACACCAATTTTTGTCTTAGTTTTAGTTTGCCAATTCAAAATTTCTCAAATCAAGAGCAAAGCAGGCTTGAACTTAAAAGGAATAGAACTTTATTAACTAACACTAAAAGAAAAAAAAAGAAATCAGAATGAAACCTTCAAAACACTTCTCCTCCCCCCACCAACTATTCACTTTTTACTCCAATGTAAAAAGACAAAACTTGGGATCCTCAGTCAGTTATCACTCTTAAAATAGTCAGTTCTCAATTCATCAAGGAGGAAGAAGTCTCTCTTGGGTACTACAGAAATTTTTCACAAGATACTAGTTCTCTTGTTTCCACACTCCACAATTGGCCTGCCCAGGTGAAGAAATGCTGTCATTTGTGAAGCCCCTCCCATGAAACAGCCTGCCACAGCAGCTCATGGGCCATATCAGTTTATTAAGATACAGTTTAAGGATGCCTCTTCTAGTATAAAACAAAAATTCTCTTCATCTCAAGGAACAGAGGTCATCTTTTCTCAATGAGCATAGCTCATCTCTCACTTCTTTAGTCTTTTTCTGTTCAATTTTCTCTAGCAGCTTACAACTATGTCTAGAACTTTGCATCCCCCTAAAAAAACACTCCATAGGTTACAGAATATTTAAGTCTATTTTCTATAGCTTCACAAGAAAAGTCTAACCTAACTAAGCTACTCCTCAATTTTCCTTTCTATCTGAAATTCCCTTCTCACTTCCTCTGACATCAAATCTCATGCTGTGTCTATACAATGTGTTCTACATTTCATCCGGTCTCCTCTTTTCCCCTGGGTAAAATTCATGCTTTGGGAATTTCATCTAGTCAGGGGAAAAAAAAATTCACACAGGCACAGCCAGAATGAAGCAGTCACATGATGCATTGCAGTGGTGCTGGAGCTGTGCCAAGGTCTCCAGACCTGCCACTGCTCTCCAATTCCAGCTGTGCTGAGAGAGGGAAGCCAAAATCCCCCTTCCAGCCCGGTCAGGCTTCAGATGTCTTACACCAGAGCTTTTTGCCTTTTTCCCTGCTCAGCAGATGCTGAGCCAGCCCCCAGTTGCTGCGTGGGCAGTCCTAGATTAGCAAATTTCAGCATCCAAGGCTGGGTTGTGCCTTCCTTCCACACACACACACCCCACCCCCCCCCCCCCCCCCCCCCCTTCCCCCTTGCCTGCCAGGGGGGCTGGGGGAGGGAAGGAACTTCAGTCTGGCCCGGCCCAGCCATAAAAAACGTCCGGGCTGAGGCTGTGTCACTAACCCCCTCCGGAAACCAGAAGAAAGCTATTTCCGGATTCTCACCTTAAAATGTGTATTCACTAGAAGCGTATCCACTCTTTTCATTAGTTTAATCAAGTGTCAATATTACACAATTGTCCAATCAGAGCTAAACCATGACACACTATCATTGATTTACATCCTGAAGTATGCATCCTGAGAGGAATGGATCACAATGGAGTATAGAAATTGTAAAGAAACCAGCTATGTGAAGTATAGAATTGCGACGTAAAAACTGGAATTAGAAACTGCTGAGAAATCCTACAGATATACATATAAATACCAGCAAGCCTCAGCAATCAGAGGGAGAGATCCCATTTCTGCACCCAGCACTGCTTTGCTTATATTTTACCACATTAATTAATAAATTGAATTACTGCTTGATATATTGGCTGAGTCAAGCTCCTCATTTTTACCATAGATGACTCAGAATGTAAAGAAACCAAACAAAAGAGTTCCTGAAACATCAAAAGCTCACAAAAATGTTTGAATAATGTATGAAACACATGAATATGCATGTACCTCAGTAATGTAACAGTATATGGATAACATTGTCCAAATTTATTCATGTGCTTTTGAGCAAATAGCCAAAAACACCTCAGTGCGCTGAACATTGTCCTTTTTTATCCCTTATTAAACTTAAAAAAATTCTGAAGCGTGAACTCTGTTTTTCACAGGGTTGTCTGCTTAGAAACGGTAATGTCACCAGTCTCCACCACCCCCTTACGTGTGTTAGCCACCTTCTACACGTGCCACGTGTTAGGGCTCAGC
This sequence comes from Certhia americana, assembly GCA_018697195.1. NCBI lineage: Eukaryota > Metazoa > Chordata > Aves > Passeriformes > Certhiidae > Certhia > Certhia americana. Next base: position 12,115,062 of record JAGMWU010000027.1, on the reverse strand, counting down.
CCATGTAGTAATTTTCAATCCAATGTCAGAAAATGGATTTATAGCATAAAATCCAGATAAAATTGAGGCATAAATAAAAATTAAATTAGTTCCTCATAATCCCAATGTTGCTTCATGTCTACTTGAGAGTAGTAAGGCTCTACAGAGGGATCTGGACAAGCTGGATCAATGAGCCAAGGCCAATTGTATAAGGTTCAACAAGACCAAGTGCCGGGTCCTGTACCTGGGTCACAAAAACTCCATATGATACTACAGGCTGGGGGAAGAGTGGCTGGAAAGTGGTCCAGTGGAGAAGGACCTGGGGGTGCTGGTCGACAGCCAGCTGAACATGAACAAGAGTGTGCCTAGATGGCCAAGAAGGCCAATGGCATCCTGGCCTGTATCAGAAATAGTGTGGCCAGCAGGACCAAAAATATTAATTGAATTTATTACTAACAAAGCTAACAGAGAAGGATAATGTTATAAATGACAATATAGTTATTTGCTTTCGCATTTATGTATTGGCTTTCACAAGTTATTATTGGTCACAACCATTTTGATATAGTACTATTTGTAAACCCTTTTAACTGCTTTTTTATATAGTATACTCTGTCAGCTTTTGTATGCACCGTGTAGCTTATAAATAGTAGTGATAAATATAAAATATAGCTTAGGCTTTCGCAAAATATTTAAAAAGAGACTATGTAATGTTACATGCTTTTATTTGTGTAACTAACTCAGATAATGGTGTGAAATAGCTATGTTGATTCAATGTACTTATGGACTATCTTATCTGAATGATAACAGTGACAAGAAACAAGAGAATAAACATCAAGAGAAAAATGCAAGGACTAACCCTCCAGGTTATCTCAAAGTGTCAAACAACCGAACAGAGCCTCGAGAAGAAATTACATATATGAATTTCATCTACAGGATGGCATGAAGACAAGTCAAAGGTCAAGCCAAGCAAAAGTATTCCTGGAGCATGTAAGCTCACAGGAATGTTTGAATATGTATAATCCTCATGAATATGCATTTAACCAATGTAATGAAAAAGTATATAAGAATTGTTTTAAGCTAATGGGGTGCTTGGCAGTTTGCCAAGCATCCCAGCACTGGGTACTGTCCCTTTTCTCCTTTATTAAAATTTTTAAAATTTTAAAGAGTGAGCCTTGTTTCTCACAATAATGAGAAGTAAAATAAGACCTTAAAAAAATCTTCCCCCACCCCTCCCTCCTTCCCAGCTCTCCCTCCTCCCCTCCAGTGGTGCAGGGAAACAGGGAATGGGATTTAAGGTCAGTTCATAACATTGTTTCTCCTGCTGCTCAGGGAGACTTGCCCCTGCTCAAACATGGGGTCTCTCCCACAGGAGACAGTTCTCCATGAACTTCTCCAACATGAATCCATTCCACAAGCAACAGATTCCTGTGAAATGCTGCAACATGAGTCCATCCTATGGGAAACAATCCTCCCCAAACTGCTGCAATGTGGGTCACTCTTCTATGGGGTGCAGTCCTTCAAGGACAGGCTGCTCCAGTGTGGGTCCCCTATGGGGTCATAAGTCCTACCAGGAAACCTGCTCCAGAATAGGCTCCTCTCTCCATAGGTCTGCAGGTCCCTGCCAGGAGCCTGCTCCAGCACAGGCCTCCCACGGGTTCATAGCTTCCTCTCAAGCATCCACCTGCTTTGGTGTGGGTCTCCTCCATGGGCTGCGGGTGGATCTCTGCATCCCATGGACCTCCGTGGGCTGCAGGGGGACAGATGCTTCACCATGGTCTTCATCACGGGCTGCAGATTCAGCTCAGCTCCAGCACATGGAGCACCTCCTGCCCCTCCTTCCGCACTGACCTGTGTCTGCATAATTGTTCCTCTCACATGTTCTCACCCCACTCTTCTCTGGCCCCAATTTACAACTACACAATCCTTTTTTTTCTTCTTCTACTTAAATATGCTATCACAGAGGCATTACCACAATTTCTAACTGTCCCAGCCTTGAATAGATATGAGACCATCTTTGGAGCTGCCAGGGATTGGCTCTATTGGACATGGGGGAAGCTTCTAACAGCTTCTCACAGAAGCCACCCCTGCAGCCCCCCTGCTACCAAAGCTTGGCTATGCATACCCAATACAATGGGACATGGAAAATTACTGTGTTGCAATGTGTCTGAATAACTTGTTCCCAGGGATGCCCCAGCCAAATTATCTCTAGGTGTGTTTATCAGATCCCCGGGAATTCATCAAGGTTGCTGAAAAAACAATAGTGCTAAACCGAGAAATCTTCAAGGCCCCTGAAACAACAGTCAGGCTAAATCGAGAGCAGAGATGCTGAGAAACTGGTGGCAAAGAATGAAAGCATTAGATAAAGGAACCCCTGGACTTTGACCAATCATTTTTCAGAGACCCTCGTGGGGCTTGAGTGAAAGGGACCAATCAACCAATTGAGCAATGTGTGAAAGTGTAAACAGTAGTCTTAGAAATGTACAATTGGGGTTGTAATGTAAACAATAAACTGCTTCTGTGTAATATTGGTTCGGTGTTCAGAAGTTCCTTTCACCTGCATGTGGTGATCTGTCCGACATAATATAGATCGTGAGTTTATGAAGCAGATCCAGACCTTTGGACTCTGATGGAAGGGGATCTGTGGAGTGAAAAAGCAGGGGACCCCAATTGGAATCCACCGCAGCGGGACTTCGGTGGCGAAGGAGTCGGATTACGATTCCATCGGGAGTTGGGAGAAAGAGAAATCCCGGGAAATAGAACTCCGGAATATTTGAAGTGCTGCAGCTGGGAATTCACCTAAAACAGGTAAGCGATTGAGGGGCTTGAAGAAATGGGTAAAGCACTGTCCAAAGAAGAGCAGGCCACTGTGATAAACAAAATTCCCTGTTTGTTCTTATTCAGTAAGAGTTAGTTGTTAATGTTGTGGTTATTTGTTACCAATCATTGTTAAATGTTGTTTTCCCAGTTGTTCCCTTTTTACCCTAGTCTGTGTTTGCCACTTTCATGTTTGTATCCCCATGTTCCCAGAATCCTCCCGTCGGAAGCTACATTTGTTGCACCCCAACTGCTGCTCCCAGACGTCCTTGCGCACTGACTGTATGCAAATAAGGGGCATTTGGCCTAAATCGGACTCCCAAAACCACCAAAACAACATATCATAGAACAATAAAAACAGCAGCACTACTCTGAGAAAACCTCAAGGAAGCATACACCAAGAACTGAGTTCGGCCGTGTTGCCCTAAGTGCAAATAGTACCCAGGCAGAGAGACACCCTAGACCAACGAGCCCTCATTGTCTTCTGGTGCTCTCGTGAGGATAGAAGCCCCAGCTCTGCCTGCATTCCTGCGGACAAAGCTGCTTTCCTCCTCCTGTGTGCCACCTCTGGGAGCAGCGGCGGTGTGTGCGCGACCCGTCGGGCCCCCACCTCGAGCTGATCACTAATAAAGGCATTAAAAAGGAGAAAAAGCTCCTGCCTTTTTCTTCACCACCCTGAATTTTCTTCAGCATATTTTCTCTAAGAGAAAAATCAAGTACAACCCAGAGGTCTGAAAAGACTGTTACAATGGGGTCAGGAAAGAGGATATTTTACTACCCCAGAGAGTGTTTTTGACACCCTAGAGTGGGAGAAGTTCAGACTGACTCTTTGGGATGCAGTGAGTGATGGTTTAAAAGAAACCAAAGGACTTAGCACAATGTGAAAAATTATAATAACAGTACTAAAGCAATTGAAGGCAGAGAGGACAGCTGTAGTGGCTGCTGCTGCGCTTGAGCCTGACGGTCTCACAGCCGCTTTTCCGGCATTTGCACGAGAATTCTTTGGGGGGAAAGAAACAGTGATATCATCCCCACCTGCGACAACCCCTGTGCCAAATATACCCTCAGCTTCCCAAATTATTTCAGACAGCAATGACGCGGCACCGCAACTCACGCCGGCTTCAAAGCCCGCCCCAAAAACCCGTGCAATCTGCGTCGGTCCTAGAGCCCGAGCTAGAACCGGAGAAGATGAACGTGGAAGTTTCGTTACCTCCGCCCGCAGTCTCCCTGAAAGAGTTAAAGATCGCACTAGGAGGTCGTGTATACTCCCCACTGCCTCCTTCACTGCCCGGATCACCTCAGCCTAGCTATCACAGGGTTTCAAATGCAAATGGCGGGCGGCTTAGGGCGTCGGGACAGCCTCCATGGCTCGGGGCCCTCTCTCGGGGCGGGCCCATTTCAGGGCGCCTGGCCCTTCACAGAGAGAAGAGAACTCTCCCCGGGGCTCCCGCCGGCTTCTCCGGGATCGGTTGTGTCACTGCACTGAATAGCCTGGCAGCCGCCCGGGGAAGAAAAGCCAGGCAGTTTGAGCTTACTCAGTTTTTTCTGCATTTGTTTTTTGGTGGTTTTTCCCTTTTTTGCTATATGCGACTTTTAGGGTTTGCTTTGGGTTTATTCCCCTCCGCTTTGCCCACTGCGGTGTTTGGAGGGATGGCTGAAAAGCCGTGGCCCCGAGGCTGGGGGCAGCGGCGCGGCTCGGCCTCCCCACTGCGGCACGGCGGCAGCACCTGGGGGAAGGGAGCCCAAGTAGTTTGTGTTCACTTGATATTTTCTGTGTCTGTTTTTTTAAAGTTTCTAACCCCTACGGAGGTGGGTGCAAGCAGCACAGTTTGGATTTTTACTGAATTTCATTTACAGAAAGCTCCTGGTGCTTTTTCTGATGTTTCCACGCCTCCTTTCTCTGGCACATCTGGTTTGATATACAGGCAATTTGGATGGAATGTCGGGTTAGGGTTCCCACCATTAGATGATTTCACCTTTGTGTAAGCTGGTGGGGTTTTACCTATTTCAAGGCTAGCCCTGCCTAGCTGACCCTTCCTACATCCTAATAGTAGCCAACTTAACTCTTCTTGGTTCGGGGCGCGGGGCAGCTCGACCCCCTCGCTCCCCCTCGGGCGGCTAAGGCTTTTTCCTGAGCGGGTTTCTTTTTCCTCCCCCCCCCCCTCTGACAGGCGATGAGGCCTGGGCGGGGTGGGGGAGGGCCCTGACTCACTAACTTTGTCTTCTTAAGTGAATTATTCATTTCACTGTTTTATGGGTTTTGCTGGAGGAATTCAAAACTGTCTGTGCACGCTGTAACACAGTTATCATGCTGTTAGCTTCCACTACAATAACTGGAAATTTCTATGCCCGAGATTAGTTGCAACAATCAATTTTAAACTCTTAACTAAGCCTTATAACCTTGAGTTTTATCTACAGCAGTTCCTGGATTTTCGAACTAATTGGCTCGTAAAAGATTCCACACCATGGACAGGCAATGTCATGTTAATTTTGCCCATTTGCTTGTTTTTTACCTCACAATTTTAATAAGGTAATTTTATTGTGAATCCGTTACCCTAACAACACATGTGACAGTGTTTCAATTAGGTATACTTATTTCATGCTTCAAGTTCTAATTCATATTGTTCCTCATACTGAAACAGTTCAGCTATGTTTACTGAAAAATTGTGACTACCATGAGGGTTTTTTCCTTCAAGACTAAATTGCATGAAATTAAGACACACTTGTTGTGCTTTTAATTCTTTCCGTAAAATTGTCCTGTTCTTAGCGTAGGTTCTTCAACTTAGCAGTGCCTTTTTGTACTGATAGTGTTACAACTTGTAGAATTTATAACTTTTTAAAATACTACTTTTAATTCTGTTCAATTTGATTTAATACAATTTAAGTGTTGCTAGGATGAAGCAAAGTTACAGTCTAACATTATCAGGTTTAAGTAATGTTAAGTTACATTTTTTAAATTTAGAATTTTGTTAAGCTTTATTTCTGTCAAAATTAATTTTTAGCAAGTTTAAGTTTGTTGAATTTGAGTTATTTGAAGTTTTGCTACAGGATACTTGTCTAAATTGCAAGATATAGTTACTTTCTTCTAGAGATCAACTGACTGAAATACCTATGATGGAACACTGACAAACACCTGTTTGTGGCTGAAGAAGATGCACTGTGTTTACATTTGACTTTTTGAAGATTCCCTTGTTCGTTACAATTTCTGCTGTTTTATCTTCCATAAGATAACACAGGAGAATCAGTGATGATTCTGCCTTATGGTTGTTATTGATTGTAAGCTGTTCTAGTATTTTCCTTTGTTTCCTGTTACTTTTTCCCCTCTCTTTTCACTGCAAGTGTTTTGGGGGGCACGGAGGCCACTGATTAGTAAAGCCTTACGTACTGCATTTGTATGCCTTGAAAACATGTTGATATAGAGTTTTTTAAGTTAATTTTGTTTTATGACTAAACCCTAATTTTTTTTTATTATATAGATTTATAGTTGCTGGAGACATTGAAAAGTGGTAAATGCAATGCCTTAATCCCTATCAAAGATTTTTACATTGTCTAATTTCTTTAACAAGAATGCTAACAAATTTGCCATATAAATTATGCCAGATGTAATTGTGAAAAGCTGCTAGATTGTTTGGCAATATGTCAAATTGCACATTATTGAATTTATTTCCCAGTAACCCTGAAATTGATACAGCACTGGCCAAAAGTCGTTTTAAATATCCTATGACAAGGTTGTGAAAAATATCTGCAGATTTATTAATCATAAAAAAAAAAAAAATTAAAAAAAAAAAAATAAAAAAAATGCTTGTGTCATTGCAGACAAAGGACCCTGGTAGATGCTAGCAAAGTGAGTTCGCCCCTGGCTTGGGAAGAACACTCTGATCCCTGGTGTCACCAGTGGGCCAATGCCCAGTGTTACCTAAAAGCATCAATTGTCCACAGAACTGTGGACGCTTTTGCTATCCCTGAATGAAGTTAAAATGCATGAAGTGTAAATTAAGTAAATAGTATCAGTTTAGGAAAAGTAGCTTTCCAAAGTGCACAGAGTGTAAACATCAGCATGCCCTAGAATTTAATACCCAAGTTGTGTTATCCCAAGTAACAAGAACAACGGTTTATTCCCCTGAAACCTGTAGAAAAGCGCTCAGCTTTTTGAAGCATGCTATTCAGTAGTATCATAGCAAACTCCAAAAGAGAAAAAAAAGTTTAGCTAGTTGCTAAATTTTTGTTTCCATGGAATTTGTGAATTTGCAGTTACCAAAGTTTTTTTCTTATAACTGATTTAATTATAATTCTAATATAGCTTGTTACAACTTCAATCCCTTCAGTAACATCATCCTGCTCATAAATTACTTGAAATTTTTAGTGCCTTTTTGTGTTAATAGCATTAGAATAAGTTACATCTATAACGGTAAAAAGATATTAAATTTTGTTTCAGTTAAGGTCCAATATTATAATGCTCAGTTATGTTCTGTTAATTTTGACTGAAGTTAAGTTTCATTGAGTCAGTTTTAGTAGATTTTATTTCTGTTAAGTTTCAATATCACTAAGTTTAGATAATATTTTATTCCAGTGTAATTTAGCTCAAGTTATATTCAGTATTAATGATAATTAACTCTGAGTTCTGTTAACTGTGTTTTTGTTCTACTGAGGTGATAATTAAGATATATCTCTTATGAGCGTGATAAAAAGAGCGAGTCAAGAGACGATCCTGAGAAAGAAGGAACTGAAAGCACTGAAGGAATGCTTCAAAAGGACTAGAAGACTGACCAAATAAGGAAGACTTGCTGCTGTGAGGTCAGTCTGTGTCTGCAAAAGACACCTGCAATGGAAGTTTACTGCAGTCACAGTCAGTGAGTATGTAAAGTCAAGATGGCTGAGTTATAAAGAGGAAAAAAAAAAAATCAGGACCTTTTCACGTTGTTAAACAAAAGTCTATGTCTTGATTAATTTCTATCTCAAACTCAGAGTCTGCTTCAACAATATTGATTGCATGGTATAAATTTGTTGATTTTATAATATGCATAAACTCATAAAATACTACAGTGTTATATATAGCCGGCTTTTTCATATGCTTTAAAATCTCTTTGTGTATTTACGAGACATGTGTCATTTTCAGGATCTTTCCTTTTTGTTCTCTAGTTGCATACGCATCTCCCTTATCCAGGCTACCTGTCTATTCTCTCATGATTTTTAGTTTTTTCAGAATTCCAGGGAAAGATATCTGAGCTTCATTGAAAACCTCTGAATTGGTGGTCTTGTGGTTCTTGTGAGAGAGGACAGAGCACAGATGCAATCTCAGTCATTTCTCATAGAAGCACTCCAGCAGTTTGCTGCCTTTGAGACACCTCTATCCTAAGGAAAACTTTGAAAGGAGCCAGTTTTTGGATGGGTTTGATGAGTCTTTTATCTGAAGATCTTTACTCATAACTTCTATTCTTAAGAGTCTTGTTCTTAAAATATGTCAGGGAATTCTCTTCCAGTTAGGGCCTGGGCACTGGCCACGCCCTGGCTCTACCTGGCTGGGAAATTGCCAACAGACCCAGGTGTTTTCTGCATCAAAACCATTTACAAGTCACTTTGACTTGGCAATGTGACCTTTTTATGTATGACAACTGAACCTCATTTTTAGAGTGAGCTTGGGAATTATCATTCTGGAAATAATTGCCCAAGTTCTCACAGAACCAAGGTTTGTCAGCTGTTTGCAGGTTCTGGGATGATGGTACAGTATTTCAGTAATTGCTAATTACCTGAGTTCACATGTGTTATTAATTATGTCTGCTATCTGAGATATTCCGAATTGTTGTATCGGAATTATTCTTAACTACTAGTAAGTTTCTGACTTCACTACATGTATTGTTTTATTTTAATATTCTTTTCATGTTCATAGCAAGAGTCATGCATGCTGCTTTTAAAAGGAAAAGAAGGGGGAATTAGCTCCTAAAGAAGTCTGAATAATGCAATATTTATAAAACCTTTTTTCCTAAAGAATTTTAGGTAAAGCTCCTCTATTAAATGTATAAGGACAAAGTCTAATTGATTTCACTAACTTAGGGAAAAGATATGCATGTGCTTTTATCATCAGCAGGTCCAAAGAAATCATTTATTCAATTTGACCAGACATCAAATGCCTCCGAGAAAATGAAGCCCAGTAAGAAGAGAAGTGGCCCAACCATCGTGCAGCCCTGGTAACCAGAACAGGAACAAAAGTAGGACTGCCAAGACATAGGTGTGTCTGGAAACTTACAGAGACAATTTGCCAACAAAAGCCTCATGTCATCATCATGGTATGGTGTTCTTGCTGACTTTCTCTGGCTGTTCCCTGTTCCAGGCCCCAGGGTGGACATTCAGTGATGTCAAAGATCAACATTTCCATCTGGGGGACTTTTTCCTACTTCTCAACTGATTGGTCTTTAAGACGCGAGTCATAGGCATACTTAATGACAATTGGCCTTGTTCTTCACAGACCAAAGATAGGTTGCCTTAGAATGTAAATGCAACATTGAATGTATCTTTTAATGTACCTTTGCAACTGGGTTATTAGTGGATATAGATAGCATTAGACACGGGATTTTGTAGAATAGAGCAGCTATGGAGTTTTATTGGTGGTGCACAAGTTTGAAGGGATGTGGTATGAATCTCTCTGACCATTTTGTATCCATTCACAGGAAACTCAGACAATTGCACGATAACATGAGTAAGTTGACAATCAATGACTGGGGTTTGGATGAATTGTTCAGAGGATGGGGAATCACTGGGTGGTTGAAAGATATGGTGAAGGGAATTTTGTAGTTACTATCAATCATTATCATACTGCCTTGTGTTATTGCATGTATCATAAGATTGATGATTCACTTGCTGGAGAAGACGGTGAAGAGAATTTGGCTGGTGCAAGAAGAAAAAGGGGGAAATGTTGCAATGTGTCTGAATAACTTGTTCCCAGGGATGCCCCAGCCAAATTATCTCTAGGTGTGTTTATCAGATCCCCGGGAATTCATCAAGGTTGCTGAAACAACAATAGTGCTAAACTGAGAAATCTTCAAGGTTGCTGAAACAATAATTGGGCTAAATCGAGAGCAGAGATGCTGAGAAACTGGTGGTAAAGAATGAAAGCACTAGATAAAGGAACACCTGGACTTTGACCAATCACTTTTTCAGAGACCCTCATGGGGCTTGAGTGAAAGGGACCGATCAACCAATTGAGCAATGTGTGAAAATGTAAACAAGTCTTAGAAATGTATAATTGGGGTTGTAATGTAAATAATAAACGGCTTCTGTGTAATCTTATTGGTTCGGTGTTCAGAAGTTCCTTTCACCTGCATTACTGGATGTGACATGAGCAATTGCTGGACATAACAGATAACTGTGAAAAGCTGACAAATGTTACAGGCAGTGCCATGAGAGATGGCTGAATTGCACAGGTGGTTAAAGAGGTGTGACGTGAGAAACAGCCAGGCTTCACAGATACCTGATGTAGAGCATTGCGGACCTTTTGGGGAGCAGAACTTTGCAAAGACAACAGTTCCTGAGTAACCATATCAGTAATAGCATGTAAAGCCAAGAGTGCCTAGGGACCAGTATCAGAAATATCAAATTTGGGCATGGCCATAACAAAACAGGGACCAGTAGGGAAAAAGTAATGAGGGATGGTTGTTTATTTGGGAAGACACTGGAGTGGAGAAATGGAAGGACAAGAGTAGCAAAAAGGAAGGCAAATAACAGAACCAGCTATACAGCTATTTGACCTATGAACATATTGATATCTCCAATAGTGCTGTTAATCTTTGTTCTTACTATGTTGTGGTGGATTGACCTTGGCTGGCTGCCAGGTGCCTACCAAGGTGCTCTATCACTCCTCTTCCTCCTCAGCAGGACAAAGGGGGAGAAAATAAGATGAAAAAGATCACAGGTGGAGATAAAGACAGGGAGATGCCATTTACTACTATGAACAAAACAGACTCAGAATCATAGAATGGTTGAGGTTGGAAGGGATCTCTACAGGTCATCTGGTCCAACCCCCCTGCTCAAGCAGGGCCATCTAAAACCAGTTGCCCAGGACCATGTCCAGATGATTTTTCACTATCTCTAAGGGAGATTCCACAAATCCAGTGGGCAATTTGTTCCAGAGCTCAGTTGCCCTCATAGCAAAAGAAGTGTTTCCTGAGGTTCAGATAGAACTTCCTGTTGTTGCTGTTTGTGCCCACTGACTCTGGTCCTGTCACTGGGCACCACTGAAAAGAGCCTGTCTCTGTCTTCTTTATACCTTCCCTTCAGGTATTTACATACATGCATAAGATCCCTCGAAAGCCTTCTCTTCCCTAGGCTAAATAATCCTTTCTCTCTCAGACTAATTTGTGAGGTGCTCCGGTGCCATAAGCATCTTTGTGACCCTTTGTTGGACTCTCTCTAGTATGTCCATGTCTCTCTTGCACTGGGGAGTCCAGAACTGGACACAGGTGTGACCTCACTAATGCTGAGCAGAGGGGAAGTATCACCTTCTTCAACTTGTTGGCAATGCTTTGTCTAATGCAGCCCAAGATACCATTAGCTTTCTTTGCAGCAAGGACACATTGCCCGATCATGTTCAATTTGGTGTCCACCTGTGGTCCCCCCAACCAGGCTTGCTCTACGATCTCAGGAGCTCCTGACAAGCCTTAACCAAACCAGCTGAGTGGTGAAGTGCTCCTTTACCGTACCAATTGGGCAGTGAAACATCCCTAACCATATCAGGCATGATAAAGGTGGGAACAACACTGACCATAAAAGAAACATCAGCTGCCCAACCAAGGTGGGGAACAAAGGATAATCAGTCATCCCCTGACAGCTTTGGAACATTCTCTACCTGAATCATAGCCCAAGTGGAATGGCACCATTGCTGCTGGATCTTTCAAAACTCCAGTGCCACCGTTGCTGGAGTTCTGGGAACAATTTTCAAATGTTTTGGAAACTGAAGTAATTACTGATCTGAGGATGGAAATTTTGTGGATGACTAAAGGCAGCCAACTTGTGACCCTATAAACAGCAGTCCTGAGGCTCTTTGAGCTCTCCTGGGCCACAGTGGGCTATGCCAGCACCTCCCTCTGAGTGGGATCCCTCTCAGAGCTTGCAAACCTTCAAGTTTGCAATACTTGAAAGACTGTCATTGACGACGAGACCTAGACTGATACTCCCTGCCCCCCACTCCTCGAGGTGCAACCCAGGTCAGTTGAGGAACATAAATGAATTTGACGAATTTCACTGGACTTCAGGGAGAATTTTTTATAGGTACCTCTACACACATAGATATAGATGTATACATCTCTGCCTGTGTGCATGTGTGTAAATTGATTATGGTATGAATGGTGTTATTGTGAATCTATAATTAAGCCACTGTTATAATTGTAACAAATCCCACTGAACCATTTTTTTAATGTTAAATTAGTCAATGATTAAGTGCTGCTAAATCCTTTTGCCCCCTTTTCTTTTGTATCTGTATCCTTTGCATCCTTACCCTTTTGCATCCCCAGTCTGTCTAAATCATTCTGAATTGATTCTAATCCTATTTTCCTATGTATACTTCATCTATGTAGTAAAGTTATAGAGTGAACCTTGCCATCAAACTGTTAAATCACACTTTCACAAATTTATATTAAAACCTGCTTTTTGCCAATGCCTTTAATAGTGATTGTTAAAGTTGCCCAAACCACTCATTCAGACCCAATAGAACCAGTTTACAGAATCAATTTACAGAGAGACAAATCTGGTTTTCTGATCTTGAGTTCCCTTTGCATTTGGAATATGAGCATTATCATGATGTTTTAAAGTGGGTTTTTCTTAGACTAGCCATTTTATTACTTTCTACTTTCTTCTTCTATCCAAACTGGGTTTTGTCAACTCTGCCATTTATCACCATTCCACACTGCATAAACCACCATTCAGGAGTCTGTATATACAAATATTTTGTCCTTGAAGACTAAACAAAAGGGATTAATATTGTAACAATTGATATTCTACCACCTGCCCCTGCAAAGCTGATTACAGAGGCTAAAATCATCAAAATCTGAATTGGTATGATGTTAAAATCTGTAATCTGGTTCTTGGGGCAAGGGATAGGGTTTTACTAAGTGTATATCCAGGACAAAAGGTAGCTTATAACATATGTATATTAAGATTGGGATGACATTGAAAGTAGAGTTTATAATGGATATATGTTTAAATAGTTCTTAAATATGTCTTTCACAGAGATAAAGGATGCAATGTATTGGGCATGAAGTACAGGGGTTTGGTAGCAGGGGGCTGCAGGGGTGATGTGTGCAGGGAGAGGCCATGTACTCCTATCTGCTAGTCTAGCTGTTCCAGCCAGCTCTAAAGATGATGTAAATAATCCACTGCACACCAAAACTTGGTGCATCTGGTTCTTTTGCTCAAGCATATTTAAGAAAGAGTGGCAGCTGGTAGAAGAAGTGAAAGGAGACAATGTAGGTACCAGCTGGAGATGCAATCTTGAAAGGAATTACTCCACACCAGAGCAGCTGCACCCTGAAGAGACTGCACCCTGTGGTTAAGCCATGCTGAAGAAGGCACACTCTCAAATGGCCTGCAACCCATGGAAGAACCCATGTTAAAGCAGAGGAAAATGAGTAAGAATCAAGGAGTGGTGAGAAAAATGAGAAAGCAGCAAGGAGATGAAGAAAGAAATCATTATGCAGATCACAGAATCAAAGAATGGCTGGTGTTGGAAGGGACCTTAAAGATCATCTAGTTCCCACCCCTTGCTGTGGACAGGGACATCTTCCAATGGACCAAGTTGCTCAGAGCCCCATCCAGTCTGGCCTTGAACAGTGCCAGGGATGGGGCATCCACAGCTTCTCTGGGAAACCAGTGCCTCACCACCCTCACAGTAAAGAATTTCTTCCTAATATCCAATCTAAATCAGCCCTCTTTCAGCTTAAAGCCATTCTCCTTTGTCATGTCACTACATGCTCTTCTAAATAGCCTCTCTCCATCTTTCTTGTAGGCTTCCTTCAGGTACTGGAAGGCTGCAATTAGGTCGCCCCCAAACCTTCTCTTTTCCAGGCTGGACAAGCCAAATTCTCTCATCCTTTCCTTGTAGGAGAGGTGCTCCATCCCTCTAATCCTCTTGGTGGCCTCCGGACTTGCTCTGACAGGTCCATGTCCTTTCTGTGCTGGGACCTCAGAGCTGGATTCAGTACTCCAGGTGGGGTCTCACGAGAGCAGAGGGGCAGAATCGCTTCCATCACCCTGCTGCCCATGCTGCTTTGGATGCAGCCCAGGATACATTTGGCTTTCTGGGCTGTGAGTGCACATTGCCAGTTCATATCCAGCCTCTCCTTCACCAGCATCCTCAAGTCCTTCTTAGCAGGGCTGCTCTCAATCTGTTCTTTCCCCAGCCAGGACTGATAGCGGTGGTGTACCAGACCCAGGTGCAGCACCTTGCATTTGGTCTTGTTAAACCTCATGAGATTCCCATGGGCCCACTTCTCTAATTTGTCCAAGTCCCTCCAGATGGCCCCATCCTTCAGGTGTGTCAACTGCACCACTCAGCTTGGTGTCATCTGCAAGCTTACTGAGGGTGCACTTAATCCCTTTGTCTGTCATTGATGAAGATATTAAATAACACTGGTCCCAATATGGAACCCTGAGGGACACCACTTGTCACTGATGTCCATCGGGACTCTGAGCCATTGACCACTACCCTCCGGATGGTACTGTCCAACTACTTTCTTATCCATCTAACAGTCCACTAATCAAATCCATCTCCCCAATTTGCAGAGAAGGATGTTGTGAAGGACCATGTCAAAGGCTTTACAGAAGTCCAGATAAATGACATCTGTAGCCCTTCCCTTGCCCATTGATGTAGACACTCCATCATAGAAGGCCACTAGGTTGGCCAGGCAGGACTTGCCCTTGGTGAAGCTGTGCTGGCTGTCATGAATTACCTCCCTGTCCTTCATGTGTCTTAGAAGAGGTTCTAGGAGGATCTGTTCCAGGATCTTCCCAGGCACAGAGGTGAGGCTGACAGGTCAATAGTTCCCATGGTCCTCTTTTCTACCCTTTTTTAAGATGGGTACAATGTTTCCCTTTTTCCAGTCACCTGGGACTTCACTCTGGGATACATCTCATTGGCTCCCATAGACTTATGTGTATTCAGGTTCCTCAAGTGTCCCCATTCTGCTCTCCATCCACATGGAAGACCGAGGCAAAAAGTTGAATACCTTAGCCTTCTCCTCATCTGTTGTTACCAGTTTTCCAGCATTCCACCTGCTCTGATCTTCCTTTTCCGGTTGTCATACCTGTAGAAGCCCTTCCTGTTAATCTTTGCATCCCTTGCTGGGTTCAGTTCCAGCTTCACCTTGGCTTTCCTCACTCCCTCCCTACACTATCAAACTTCATCTCTATATTCTTCCCAAGATACCCATCCTAGCTTGAACTGCCTGTGCTTTTGCTTCCTGCCCTTTGTTTTGACCAACAGGTCCCTACTCAGCCATGCTGGTCTCTCGCCTTCCTTGCCTGATCTCTTGATTCTGTGGATTGTTAGCTCTTGCACTCTATGGAAAACTTCCTTAAAGATCTGCCAGTTCTGTTGCATTCACTTGACCCTGAGGGCAGTCTCCCTGGGGATCCCACTATCTCTCATAAGAGCTGGAAGTTTGCTTTCCTAAAGTTCAGGGGCCTGACTTTACATCTTACCTGACCCACATCCCTCAGGACTGCAAACTCCACCAGTGCATGACCACTACAGCCCAGGCCGCCTCCAATCTTGATGTCCCCAATTAGTTCACTTGCGTTGGTAACCAACAGATCCAGTAACGCATTCCCTCTGGTAGGGCTGTCTATTACCTGGCTTAAGAAGTTGTCCTCCATGCATTACAGGAGTTTCCTGGATTGCCTACAGCTTGTTGTGCTACCTTCCCAGCAGATGTTGGGGTGGTTGAAGTCCCCCAGCTGGATGAGAGCCTGTGAATGCAATGCTTCCTGTAGCTGGAGCAGGAAGGCTTCATCAATAGGCTCCCCTTGATCAGGCAGCCTGTAGTAGACACTGACCATAAGGTTTCCTTTCTTTCCTCAGTCTCTGAATCTTACCCATAAGCTTTCAACCTGCTCGTGACTGTTCTTCAGAGACAACTCTTCACACTCAATCCACCTCCTGATGTAGAGGGCAACCTCTCCACCTCTCCTCCCTCCCCGTCCCTTCTGAACAGCCCATAGCCATTGATAGTTGAACTCTAATCATGGTATTCATCCCACCAAGTTTCAGTAACAGCAACAAGGTCACACCTTTCTAGCAGCACAGTGGCTTCCAACTTCTGTTTGTTGCCTAGGCTATGTGCATTGGTGTGTCCCTGTTGGCTTATATTATCTCAGGAGTCCTTAGCTCATTTCTGTAAGACTGCAAGTGTGCTCCAGTGTGGCTAGCACGTAAGAGTCAGAAGGAGAGGACCCTCACTTGCACTCTGACCCTCTAACTTTTGTCTCTCATCCAACAGTTTGCAAAGGACAAGCCTGGTATTGTCCCTCTCCCATCATATCTAGTTTAAAGCCCTGCCAATGAGCCCCACTAGTTCCTGAGCAAAGACTCTTCTCCCTCGCTGAGAAAGGTGAGTCCCATCTGACACCAGCATGCCTGGTCCTGCGTAGGCCATTTCATTGTCAAAAACCCCAAAATTATGGTGGTGACATCAGTCATGGAGCCACGTATTAATAGACTCAGTCTGTCTGTTTCTTCAAATGTTGCTGTCTTCAACTGGAAGTATAGAGGAGAATAAAGCCTGTGTCCCAGATTCCCTTACCAACCATCCCAAGGCCCTGAAGTCCTTTTTGATCACCCTTGGACTATGTGTTAATACTTCATCACCCCCTGCATGGAAGATCAGTAATGGGTAGTAGTCCAAGGCCACACCAGGCTTGGAAGTTTCCTGGTGATGTCCTTAACCCAGGCCCATGGGAGGCAACAGATCTCCCTATGGGTTGGGCCCAATCAGCATATTGGGCCCTCCAGTCCCCTTAGAAGGGAACTGCCTACAATTATAATCCATCTTTTCTTCTTCTTGGAAGTGGTTGTAATACAGAGAGTTGACCTTTCTGATTGTGGTGACACCTCTGGTGTAACCGGACCTACATTCTCTTCATCCTTTGTCTGCTCTTCCACATACAAAGCCTCCTACCTATTGTCCAGAGGCACCTGGGGGGAGTAAGGTAGGCGAAGGAGTTTGTTTTCCACCCTGAGCATGGACAACCCTCCATTAACTCCTTTCTTCACAACTGGTATCTGCTCCTTGCTGTGGGATGAATAAAGAATTCCCATGATCTTGAATTATTTCTGGTGGTTGCTACAGTTTCTGGGAGTTCAGAACTTGGTCCCACCAGTCTACCTCCCTTGCTGATTCTCTAATACTCCTTAACCTTTCTATATGATCCCATAACAGCTCCCAGGCTGAGCAGGTCACATCTGATGCAACTGCTATCTCTGCTACAGTCCAGTAAACGTTTAGACATTCTCTACAGCCTGAAACCTGGATGACCATGTGGTTTTTTGGGAGCCCTGTCTGGAGCACTGCATCTTTTTTGGTGAGCATAGATGATTTGGCTCTCTGCCAAGTGGACACCATACCTGAGCTCTCAACAAGGGCAATGATCACTAACTGAGCAAGCTGCTTGAGCTGCAGCATTTCAGCACCCTGCCTGCGTGAACTGCAGCACAAACTGATGCACCACATCCTTCTGATGCGCCTCATGCTGTTTGCCTGCACTGTTCGCCATGCTCTGGACTACTTGTGTTCCCTGGGGCTGTTTAAATCTCCCACGTTTCTCCTAGCTACTCTTCCTCCCTCCCTCTGGCCTCATAGATGACCCCAACCTCCATTGTGCCACCTGTCACTAGATCATAACCTAGTAAAACCAAGGGAAATTGAGACTAGGAAGTAAGGAAGCGTTGATTGAACTTGGGGAAGGGGGCAAAAAAGTTGTTTTCCTGTTTGTTTAATTGTGGGAGTTTTTTCACATCAGTACCTGAATCAGTAATTGAGTTTGTGTCAGTTGGCAATAAATTAAATGAAATAAAATTTCCCAAGTTGAAACTGTTTTGTCTGAGTGGGCTGGTGACAAATTCCAATACTGCCCATAGCATTACTACACAATTCCTTTCTGACACACTATGTTGGGTTTGCGTGGCAAGGTTTTAGTAGTGGGGGGGCTACAAGAATGGCTTCTGTGAGAAGCTGCCATAAGCTTCCTCCATGTTCAGCAGAGCCAATGCCAGACAACTCCAGGACAGACCCACTGCTGGCCAAGGCCGACCCAATCAGGAATGATAGTAATGTCTCCATGATAACATATTTAAGAAGGAAAAAAGTTATTGGGCAGATGTAATTGTAGCCAGAGAAGAGGGGGGTGAGAATGTGAGAGGAACATCTCTGTAGACACAAAGGTCAGTGGAGAAGGAGGGGGAGGAGGTACTCCAGGTGCTGGAACTGAGATTCCCCTGCAGCACATGGAGGTTAATGAGGATGCAAAGATCCACCTGCAACCTGTGGAAGAGACCCACACTGAAGCAGGTGGATGCCTGGAAGAGGGCTGTAACCTTGTGGGAAGCTTGCACTGGAGCGGGTCCCTGGTAAGATTCATGACTTTGTGGGGGAACCACGCTGGAGCAGGCTGTGCCTGAAGGACTGCACCCTGTAGAAGAGTGATCCATTTTGGAGCAGTTCGTGAAGAACTGTTGCCCATGGGATGGACTCATGTTGGAGAAGTTTGTGGAGAAGGGACCCCACACTGGAGCAGGGAAATGACTTCTCCCTGAGCAGCGGCAGGAACAATGTGTGATGAACTGACAGTAACCCCCATTCCGTGTCTCTCTGCACCACTGTGGGGGAGGAGGGAGAGCTGGTAAGGAGGAAGGGGGGGGGGGGGGGGGAAAGATGTTTTTAAAATTTATTTTACTTCTCATTATCTTTCTCTGATTTTTATTGGTAATAAATTGAATTAATATCCTCAAGCTGAGTCTGTTTTGCTTGTGATGGTATTTGGTGAGTGATTTCTCCTGGTCCTTAACACACAAACCTTTCGTTATATTTTCTCTCCCCTGCCCAGTTGGGGAAGGAGTGATAGAGAAGCTTGGTGGGTGCTTGAGATCCAGTCAGGGTCAACTCTCTCCACACATCTAAGGATAGCTAAATAGATCCAGGATAAGCATGCACTTTCTACATGCCTGTTTACACTCCCGATGCACCAGACTTGTGATTATTTAAGAAAAAATAAGTTTAATCAATCACTTCTCAGACTCAAATCTCTGCACCTCTTCAGTGGTTTCATATTTTACACCACACAGCGCAAAGAAACTACACGTGTATGAGCCGCTAACACATTCGTTTCTCCGTAAATTGATTCTATAAACATAGTCAAAAGCCCTTCCCCCAAGAACCCGGAGCGCTGAAACCAGACACCCACCCTGCAGTTGCAGGCTCTGGCAATGTAGAATGCCCCAGCGGTGGGAGTCACGCTTGCTTCTACCCAAGGTTTGGTCTAGCAACGGAAATCCATGCCCCTGGTACATGCGGCTGAAGCCCCCCTGCCGGAGGAAGGACGGAGCTCATGAATTCCCATAAAAACTCAGCAGAAGAAGGAAACAGCATGACAAATGGTACGGGGAGAAACGTACCTGCCATTCCGACAGGGGCTGAACAGATGTAAGTTCCCGTTCTTCATTTTCCTCAACCGAACCAAGACCCTGAAAGGAGGAAAACCACAATGCCATCCTCACCACAAACTAAACAATACTGATTGAGCCTCCCCGACCCTGAACCGGATGTTCCTGTTGCTTAAGGTCGTTACGAGCTTTCCCGGAAATGACACTACACACTATCCCCAACGGCGGACGTTAGGCAAAGCCGTCCCTGTCTCTTCCAGCTAGAGGAGTCTCGATTCCCTCTGACATGGGAGGCTGAGGTGTATCGCAAATTAGTTTTTAAAGGTCACTTAAAGAATCACCGGCAATGGTATCGGCAAAAGCAAGTTTAATATAAAAGTGAAAGCACTAGAGTTCATTGTGAAGATTCACTCTACTATTTACTTGAAGGTTACAGCACACAGAGAAAACAAATTAAAATCAATCAATTTAAACCCAGTATCAACCCAAAAATTATCTATATGGAGGCTGGGGTGAGACACTAATTTTGAAGATATTGCTGACTTAGCTGGGAAAAAGAAGCTTTGCTGAAATCAGTTAAAATTCAGAGGATGGTTAAGAGAGAGGCCGGATTTGAGATAAGCTATCCCGGATCTAATAACTCATTGTCTGTCAAGTTTATGTTTGTGTAAGCTGGGCTTGTAATGAAAAACAAGGAAATTGATCGATAGACCCAAAAACACAAGATGATTGCAGACCCTCTATCTCTAGAAACAGTCTTGAGAACAGGAAACTCCAAGGAGTCATTTATCACGTATCCATCAAAGGCTGAAAGTTTAGAACGAGGAAGACTAGTTTTACTTCCTCCTTTTGGTGACCACTCCCCACATAAGACCCCTGACTCATTACAGAGAACAAACTACGCATGCTTAATAGCCTTTTTGTCAATTAGCATACCAAGCGGAGAAGAGGAGGTGACAAGAGTATGAATATGCATTTGTATTTTGTGTATTCAACATTCTTGTGGATAAAAGGCTCTGTAATTACCTGTGATCTTTGCAGTGCGTATTAGGGAGCTATCCCTAACTTAACTGTTAGAGAGTCTTTTGTCCGTTTCAGTTGGGTATCGATATTAGATCGATATCCATATTTTAGTAAATCAGGGGTAGGGCGGGGGAAGGGGGGAAGGGTAAGTTGATGTATTAAAATATGAATATCGATCTAATATCCAACTGTGACGGACAAAAGACTCTCTAACAGTTAAGTTAGAAAGTGTATGTTTATTGACGGCCGGGCAGCTGCGTGGGATAGCTCCCCAATACTGAACATCTTAATCCACCCTAGAGTTGTGTTGCTTATTTTGGTTAGCATAAGTTTGGTGCTATCTTTTGTAATACTTGTTTAGAATTAGAGGATGCTACAACAGCTAGCAGCTTTAACATCACTATCAAAGGCATATGGCTTAATCTTGAGAGACACTAGCTGTACGACTTGGATAGATGAGGAAGACTCTGTATACTGAGTAAAGGAATATACTCATTTTAAAGAAGAAGTGGGGAAATGAGACACTAATTTTGAAGATATTGCTGATTTAGCTGGGAAAAATAAGCTTTGCTGAAATCAGTTAAAATTCAGAGGATGGTTAAGAGAGACCGGATTTTAGATAAGCTATCCCAGATCTAATAACTCATTGCCTGTCAAGTTTATGTTTGTGTAAGCTGGGCTTGTAATGAAAAACAAGGAAATTGATCAATAGACCCCAAAAACACAAGATGATTGCAGACCCTCTATCTCTAGAAACAGTCTTGGGAACAGGAAACTCCAAGGAGTCATTTATCACATATCCATCAAAGGCTGAAAGTTTAGAATGAGGAGGAAGACTAGTTTTACTTCCTCCTCTTGGTGACCACTCCCCACATAAGACCCCCGACTCATTTCAGAGAACAAACTACGCATGCTTAATAGGCTTTTTGTCAATTAGCATATGAAGCAGAGAAGAGGAGGTGACAAGGGTATGAATATGCATTTGTATTTTGTGTATTCAACATTTTTGTGGAATAAAGGCTCTGTAATTACCTGTGATCTTTGCAGTGCGTATTGGGGAGCTATCCCACGCAGCTGCCCGGCCGTCAATAAACATACACTTTCTAACTTAACTGTTAGAGAGTCTTTTGTCCGTCTCAGTTGGGTATCAATATTAGATCGATATTCATATTTTAATAAATCAGTTAGGCTAGCCTTTATATATTGATGTGATATTACAGGTACACAATAGGAAAAATCACATCCCTTGATTCTAACAAAATTACAAATACACAAATTGAATTGAGTCTCATCTATAATTTGTCTATCTATCCTTATAATGGGACATGCTGTTTTCAGACAGACGCCACCTTGTCCTGTGTACACAAGTGAAGTCTTCTGTTTGCCTGGATGCATTTCAAAGTGGCAAATACTTTAATTCGTATCTAAACAGGTGTCTTAGTCACCTTCTAATGTCCCTTCACATGTGTATCTTAGTTGTCCCCTCATAGTACAGGGCTCTAGATTAATGGTTTGCCATTTTTCTTCAATTTCTTGTGCCCACATCCTGTGTTCAGAAGGGTACAATACAGTTCCCTCATGATTTAATCCTAAGGGGACTGTTGGATGTATTAGGTCCACTGAGGCATTGTGTATAGTTAAAACAAATGCTGTCACTAAACTAGTTACAGGGTTATAGGTGAAGTTGACCAATACCCACTAAGACTGAAGTTCCCTCTCCATATCAGAGGCATTGTCCTAAATGATTTTGCGAATTTTAGCAGGGAATGTTCCCTCTGCACCTTCCCTGATAACTGCAGCAGCCACTAATTGCATCTACAGTTGTGCTTGAGTACACCCTAGAGCCAGTGAGGTGTTTTCACTAGCTGTGCCTAGCGCATTAATTATTACTTCATGATCTCGCTCTTCTGTGTTTTCCCATTCTGGTAATATTTGGGTCAGTTTACAATGACTGTTACTCAGTGCTAGTAGAGAAGATTGCAAAGGTTGCTGTAGTTTAACTAAATCGTTCCCTACTGAGGTTAATTTATTCATCAGTACTTCTGAATCTATTGTGTTCAACACTCCCAGTCCTGTCCCTAACAACCTAGTGAGGTCCCTTTTACTCCTGAAATTAGGAGGCATACTTCTTTGAAGCCAAGTGGTCTAATCCATAAAGGAGTTTCTGAGAAATGAGGCACATTCTGGCCAAATATGAGAAGCATTTACTTGTACTCCCATTTCTACTCGTTTTAAAGACTACTTTGGGTTAACTATCAGCTTCTGAATTTCTGTCTTCTTAATAGCATATGGCTATATCTTGGTAACTACAGGAGTTAGTTGTTTCTCTACTTTTGGAATAGCTGGCATCTGGGTGATCACAGCCTTTCTTGGCACTGGTGGAGTAATCTTGGTCTGATCCTTATGGAGCTCAGTACATACCTGAGTGATGTTAAAGTCAATGTCATACTCTCTTATTGCACACCCCTCTATTTTGAGTCTAAACTGAGGACATTTACTCAAGCATTTGTCACAGCACTCAGGACTGATCCGGATGGGTTTCATGGGCGGGTGGTAAGCCTCATGGAACCCATCCTGCACGAATGCATACTTACATCCCCAAACATTTCTTCCTTTTCACAAGCTTGCATTCGTGACTCTTAGCATCTTGTTTAAAGCCTTACGAGAGTAAGAGTCATAAGCTCTTCTTTGGCACCGGTATATCCCAGTCACATTATACCTGCGTGGTATTGCGTTCACTCTTGTTACAGCTAAGGTAATTACTACAATAGTTACAACCTTCCACATAATGTCCATAATAACTATTAGTCCATTTATTCGCTGTTCCGAGTGAGCTTCAGCTTTAGTTTGCTATTGCCTGGTGTGACCTTCCAAGTTCCCTCTGGGGCTTTCTTCACTCGGGAGTGATGGATCCAGGCCTTCTGTTTTTTGATCTTGATTGCAGTGAAGGTAGTGAGGAGCACCTGGAATGGTCCTTCTCACTGCGGTTCTAAGGTCTTTTCTGCAAAAGAATTAATGTACACATAATTCCCAGGCTGTACATCATGTACTGGCCCATCTAGTTTTCTGTTTTGAGCTCCAGCCACATATTTCTCAATTTCTCTGAAGATATGGTGGCTGGAACTCCAGATCGTGGTATTATTTCTTGCAACAGTGCTTTGGTCACCTCTCGAGCCTTAGCTGTCCTAGCAGGAAAGGCTTCTGGCCATCCTGAAAAGGTATCAGTTAACACCAACAGGTAACGATACCCTCCCTTCCTGGGCAGTTCTGTAAAGTCAATTTGCCATTGTTGCCCAGGTCTACAGCCTTTCTCAATTTCTCCCACTTTAGGCTTTGGGGTATTTTTAGGATTAGTTTGGAGGCAAAGGCTACACTGACGAGTTACTTGTATCACTGTGCCCTGTAATTTCCTGGCCATGATTCTTTCTTTTAAATGATTATACAGGTCATCTATTCCCCAGTGTGTTTTCTCATGTTCCTTCTGTACTAATGACCACAACAAATAGGAGGGCACTACAAGTTTCTCTTCTTCTGTTACAGCCCATCCCTCCTGGTTATAACTTGGCTTTTCTACCTTGATAAGTTTCTTATCCTTTTTATTGTATAATGGCTTACCTTCAATAGAAATTTTTCCATCTGGAATCAATGCTGCCTCAATTGTCTCATCAGGTATCTCACCTTTTGCTACTTCTTTTGCCTCCCTATCCTCCAGCATATTCCCTTCCTCCAATTCAGAGCTCACTTTTTGGTGCGCTTTGATGTGCATGATGGCTACCTCTTCAGGTAACTGTACTTCATCCAATAGTCTCAGTATTTCTTGGGCATGCTTAATATTCTTCTCTTGTGAGTTCAACAGTCCTCTCTCCTTCCAGATGGCTCCATGTGCATGAACTACACCAAATGCATACCTTGAGTCTGTGTAGATGTTAATTTTCTTTCCTTCTGCCAGCTCTAGGGCTCGAATTAAGGCAATTATTTCAGCTTTCTGTGCAGAGGTATTTGTTGGTAATGGTCTAGAGTCTATTACCTCTCTGCTTGTGGTAATGGCATACCCAGCATGCCTCTTTCCACTGATGACATAGCTGCTCCCATCAATGAACCAGGTCTCAGCATCCTCAAGCGGGGTATCCTTCAGATCCAGGCAGCTGGAGTAGGTGGCTTCGATGGTCTCTAAGCAATCATGGATCACAGGTTCTCCCATACTTCCGCTGAGGAAGGAAGCTGGGTTCACAATGTTAGTTACCACAATCTCAACATCATCTTGTTCTACCAGTATAGCCTGGTACTTCAGGAATCTCTGCGGGGAGAGCCAATGCCCCCCTTTCGCTTCCAGGACTGTAGACACTGTGTGGGACACTAGCACAGTCATCTTCTGGCCTAGGGTGAACTTGCGTGCCTCTTGGATGTTCACTGCCACTGCTGCAACAGCTCTGAGACACCCTGGCCACCCCTTAGCTGCTGTATCCAGCTGTTTGGAGAGGTAGGCCACTGCCCTTCGGTACGGGCCAAGATTTTGTGCTATTATCCCTAAAGAAATTCCTTGCTTCTCGTGAGAAAACAAAAGGAACGGCTTACTCACATCTGGAAGTCCCAGGGCTGGTGCTGACATTAGAGCCTTCTTCAGCTGGTCAAAGGCTCAAGTTGCTTCTTTTGTCCATTGAAGATCTCTGCTCCCTTCTGTGATCAAGGCATACAGAGGTTTAACAAGCAATCCATAATTATAAATCCACAGTCTGCACCACCCTGTCATGTCTAGAAAGGTTCTCAGTTCCTTCACTGTCTGAGGCTTTGGGGTCTGGCAGATTTCCTCCTTGCGACCTTGCCCTAAGGTTCTTTGTCCAGCACTCACTTCATAGCCCAGGTAAATGACTGTCTGCTTTACCATCTGAGCTTTCTTTTGGGATACTCGATACCCTTGCAGGCCCAGAAAGTTTAGGAGGCTTACCGTCCAATCCAAGCATGTTTCTTGGGTCTGGGTGGCAATTAAGAGGTCATCCACATACTGGAGGAGCTGTCCTTCTCCTGGAGGAGGTTCCCAGGACTCCAAATCTTTTGCAAGCTGTTCCCCAAAGATAGTGGGAGAGTTCTTGTACCCCTGTGGCAATACGCACCATGTGAGCTGTGTTTTGCGTCCAGATTTAGGGCTTTCCCACTCGAATGCAAAAATTTTCTGGATGGCTTCAGGGATAGGTAGGCAAAAGAATGCATCTTTTAGATCTAAAACAGTAAACCAGGTTAATTCAGGTGTTAAATGGGTTAACAGGGTGTAAGGATTGGCAACTACTGGATACAAGTCCTCAGTTACCTTGTTAACAGCCCTTAAATCTTGTACCAACCTGTATGACCCGTCAGGCTTTCTCACTGGCAAAATAGGAGGATTGAAATCAGACTGACACTCCTTCAGTAGTCCTATTTTCAAAAAGTTTTCAATAATGGGACTAATCCCTTCTCTATCTTCTTTCTTTAGGGGGTATTGTTTAACCCTGACTGGCTGTCCTCCTTCTTTGAGTTTAATCTGTACTGGTAGTGCATTCTTTGCCCTTCCTGGTATATCAGAAGCCCACACCCCAGGAAATACCTGATCCATTATTTTCCTAAAATTTCCCTCTTCATTTGCAACTTCAATTTCTTTAGTTATCATCATTAAACTTAACAGTTCTACGTATTGTTGGTCTTTTACCTCCAAAATAATTTCTTGATTCTTAAATATTATTTTTGTCTCTAGCTTCTCTAGCAGATCTCTGCCCAAAAGTGCAGATGGAGCATTAGGCATGTATAGAAATCGGTGGATTCCCCACTGTTTTACTTCAATGGTTTGCAAAAATGAGCTCTTTCAGGTTGGCCAGTTGCCCCCTTTACCATAACATAATCATTGGTTACCGGTATTAGGGCCTTTTTCAGAACTGAAAATGTTGCCCCTGTATCCCGGTTACTAAAAACTCTCCAGGCCTCATCCAGTAAAGGTTTTAAATTCCGGCTGTTTGGACCCCAGATCTTCTGGAGTTTCCTCCTGATGTCTCTTGTAGACTGTCCTAAAAATAAATTTATTAATTGCTGCACCTCTTCATCAGATCCAGGATCCAGGGGGGTGTGTCAGCGCATTGCATCTCGCAGGTGATCTAGAAATTCAGAAGGTGTTTGAGAGGGGGCCTGTTTGATAGCATATAGGACTGACTAGTTTATGGTTTTGGGGACTGCTCTTTCCAGTCCTTTCCTGGTATCTCTTTAACCGTCCCAACCCCTCATCATTATTAGGATCCCAACCTGGGTCTTGAAGGGGAAATACCTCTTTAACATCTTCCTGTGTTGTTCTACAATCATGCTCAGCCAGATCCTTAGCTACTTTTAAAACCAATTGCTTCTCAGTTTCTGTTAAAGCATCAAGCAATAGTTGGATGTCTGCCCAATCAGGTAAATGCTGCCAAATCATAAACTTCATCTTCTTAGAAATCCCTATTGAGTCACTTCGATAGCCTTTAGCACTCATTTCCCAAATCTCAAAATCAATTGAGGAAAAGGGAACCTTAATCAGTTTTGTTTCTCCATCAGAAGTCATTGCTTGTCTTAGAGGTGCTTGAATGACTTCTTTGTTTTGGGGTCCTTGATGCTATAGGTCCTTTTGGGGGAAGTTTGGGAACTGGTGGGGGAGGTTCATGTTCATCCCACTCACTGTCACTGCTAGGCAGTGGTGGATAAGTGGGGGAGGTTGGAGTTAATGGTGATTCTGAATCTGCATCCCCCACCACCCTCCTTCTTTCCTGCCTTTTTAGGGGGTGGTTTAAGTATGTCTTGTGTCTCTTGTTCCAGAGCCTCTGCTTGGTACACCTTATCGGGATGTGTGCACCTCTGATTTATTGAGCAGGTTCTACAACACCGTTTGGGCTTTCCTTTAGTGACTTTATTGTCCTTTTCAAGGGCCAATACTAAAGGATCAGATGGTGGCTTCATTCCACAATCCCTTAGCCACTCAGGGTGATCCCTAAGAGTAAAGAACATATCAGCATAAGCTACTTCCTGCCACTTCTGTTCACGGCGTAGGAAGAGCATTAGCTGTAATAATGTCTGATAGTCCAGTGTGCCACTTACTGGCCACCTTACACTCTCATCAAGCTTATATAAAGGCCACCACTGTGTACAAAACTTAACTAGCTCCCTCTTGGTTTCTGTACCACCATAGCCCACCAATTCTTTCCAGTGTGTTAAAATACATCCCAGAGGACTGCTTTTAGGAATCTCCTGACTTTCACAGTCATCCTTAATATTTCCCTGGTACATTAAGGCTCCCATCCTTAATATTTCTCTGGTACAACAATATATCGGGTACTCTTGTTCTACCCCAAAAGATTTCCACTGGCTTCCCTATGCCTTCTTCTCCTGGGCATATACTTTTTATGAAAACAACCCAGGGTTTACACACACCACTGGAGGGGAAAACCTTTTTTAATAACACAGTCAAAGAAATTGACAACACACACTTGTCCCCTCTTCGTTGCTTAAATTGCTGATTACAAATCGTTATCAAACAAAAGCCCCCTGCTATACCCTGTAGTGGTTGTTGCAGCTAAAATGTGCTCAGAAACTGCAGCAATCATACAGTTAAAAACCCAACACAATTCCTGTCTACAGGTGGGGACTTCGCAAAATGCCAACCGGGTTTCGGCCAGATACTAACAACCCTAAACACACTCAACTAAAGGTTTTAATAAAATGTTGCCATACGTCAAAGGACTCAAATGGGGATACAGCACAGATCCCTCTGCAAGAGGGAAGCGGGGCCACCCCGGCCCCACACCGTCCCGCACTCTCCTTGCGAGCAGGGATCACCAGCTCTTAACTAAAATACCACTCCACACACTGGCAATTTCAAGATTTCACAAACAGTTAAATGTGTTCCTTCACCGTCAAGACAAGCCCTCTCTCCCCCTCCACAATCAAAACCTTTTGGGAAGGTCGGAGCGGGGCTGGAAAAAACAAAACTCCACAGTCTGGGACTACAAAACCTGAATCCTTCCGCCGGTTACCAAGGCGATACCGGGCGTAATTTCAAACCTTCTACGCCACTCGTCCTTTTACACACAAAATAAACAGCTTATTCATCCACAGCTGCTTTTACTTCAACAATACACTGGTTAGAATTCCGCTACCAGCCATACGAACAAAACCCACACACAGCACACACTGCAAAACACGGTGCAAGCACTCCCAATTGGCCAAACACACAGATATCCCTCCGCTGATCAGGCGGGGGGTTTAAAATTCTTTCACAGCTTTAAACGGGCACAAACTCAAAAACACTTGCCACACACTAATGACACACTCCAAAAGCACACAAATCAAGGCGCCTACAATGCAAACCCACACAGACCACAACACATACGGCACACTAATAATTTCACTGCTCGAACATACGATTGAAGCCGATGTGCCGAACCCCAATCACTGTTTCCTGCGACCCGGTCTGGGACCGCTCGTGACCCAGGATTCACGAACCACAATCCTTGAGCCGCTTTTAAACCACAACCGAACTGGAGCCTCAATTGCTCCTGAACAACGACAATAACCAGACCACAACTGAACTGGAGCCACAATTGTTCCTGAACAATGACAATAACCAGACCTGCCACTCTGCGGCCGCTTCTGCCCCACCTCGGGACACTTAAAGCTGGTGCCGTTACCAGCTCTTACCAAAAACACAAAGAACCATCAATACCAGACTCCGCGGAGATTACCAAACCCAATCAGGCTTCTGCTTTGCATAAGACGTCTCTTTATGACTTACAAGCTGCCTGTATTCAAAGGTACCTTTTTCCAAATATTCATTAAACATACCTTTTTGTCCGTAGCTTTGGCTGATCCTGGTCTCTCCCTGGGGTGTCAACGGGGACGCAGGAGCCCTCTTCGCAGAAAATTCTGGGTGGGCGCCCAGAGGGGTCCCAGACCCCGATGGCCCCTCAGCTAGAGAGCAGTCTCCTGCCTGGCTCGCCAGATGATGTATTAAAATATGAATATCGATCTAATATCGATACCCAACTGTGACGGACAAAAGACTCTCTAACAGTTAAGTTAGAAAGTGTATATTTATTGACGGCTGGGCAGCTGTGTGGGATAGCTCCCTAATATGCACTGCAAAGATCACAGGTAATTACAAAGCCTTTATTCCACAAAAATGTTGAATACACAAAATACAAATGCATATTCATACTCTTGTCACCTCCTCTTCTCTGCTTCATATGCTAATTGACAAAAAGCCTATTAAGCATGCGTAGTTTGTTTTCTGAAATGAGTCGGGGGTCTTATGTGGGGAGTGGTCACCAAAAGGAGGAAGTAAAACTAGTCTTCCTTGTTCTAAACTTTCAGCCTTTGATGGATATGTGATAAATGACTCCTTGGAGTTTCCTGTTCCCAAGACTGTTTCTAGAGATAGAGGGTCTGCAATCATCTTGTGTTTTTGGGGTCTATCGATCAATTTCCTTGTTTTTCATTACAAGCCCAGCTTACACAAACATAAACTTGACAGGCAATGAGTTATTAGATCCGGGATAGCTTATCTAAAATCCGGTCTCTCTCTTAACCATCCTCTGAATTTTAACTGATTTCAGCAAAGCTTGTTTTTCCCAGCTAAATCAGCAATATCTTCAAAATTAGTGTCTCAAAGTATAGGAAACGGTAAGGATAAAAAGGAATAAGGGAGAGCCTTCCATTGAGACACAAGGTTCAATGTGGACTCCCTTGACAAATTTAACCCCAGACTTAACCAACAGTTTAGGCCTAAAGGTTTAACAGCACTTGAACATAACAACACTGAATCAATAGCTTAAGTTAAACAATTTAACAAATATTCACATAGAATTTCCTTTAAGCACAACAGTAACTCACAGGCCTAACTTACTTAAAATCTAAAGTACTTAAGAGTCCAGGAGAGCAGCATTCCTAGTATATTTTCTATAGCATTTACACAATTGCAAGCACACAGACCTAAAGGAGTATGTAGTATGTACAAGGTATATACCTGTGAAA
The DNA here is from genome assembly GCA_018697195.1 of Certhia americana. Taxonomy (NCBI): domain Eukaryota; kingdom Metazoa; phylum Chordata; class Aves; order Passeriformes; family Certhiidae; genus Certhia; species Certhia americana. The sequence continues at coordinate 12,084,587 of JAGMWU010000027.1, read as the reverse complement.
AATTCCCCTCTAGTTCAGTGAAGTACTCACGTTAGATACTTTTGCATCTTCTCAAATGGGCAATGGGTTGAGCCTTGAGGATCGGAGGTATCAGTCCAGGCTCTGTTGTCAGCATTCATCAGTGCTAAGTATACTTAGAGGTAAGTATAGGAAACCTGAGGGTTCACTGACTCTGCTAGGTGTCCTACTCAGAAGGAGATTACTGTTTACAGCCTGCTGCAATCCAGGACTGCTCAAAGGGTCTCACTTAAGATTGCTGTTTATAGGGTCGCAAGAGAATTTGCTTTAATCACAGAAATTTTCCATCCTGGCCGCAATTCAGGTTGGTAACTCTTTGAGTTGGTACAGGCAGGCAGCCAGAACATCCACAAGACCACAGCTGAAATGCAACAAGTAAATTTATTTCATTACCTCACTAACTGGAGGATTCTGAAGCAACACCCAGGTGGAGACACACAAGCAGGAATGCCAGCATGGTAAGGATCAGTCCATGCTAGCAGGCAAGGGCTGCTGTTTACACCCATTTATCAAGGTCCTGTGCATGTGTAGTTTGCCACCATGCTGTGATCTCCCCTATGCTTTTAATGATCTCTGAACTTTGATCTTCTCTCTCCCAAAACAGGGAGCTCAAGCATATGCATGAAAATGCCTCCAAGTCTCTGCAAACACCTACATTATCTCTACAAAGAGATTTTACTTCTCAAAACAGAGGACAAACAGCAGTAGGCATAATATGTGGGGTTTCCCATACTGTTATTTTCCAGACCTTGGCATTCCCAGCTGCAAGGTCCCTTGAGCGAATCTATAACATTCTTTGACTTTAACACTTTCCTCCCAACAGTAACTTTCTTTGAAAGTCTGATAACAAAAATGTTATTCCATTTGGGTTATTCAGGCAAGAAAAGTAAGTTTCCAAGGCTGTTTTTTAAAAAGAGGAGATCCTTGGACAGCACAAGTTCCCAGGAACAGACAGTGTTTCTGATAAGCTCAGGAGGAGCTTAGCCCAGGTGTTGTTAATCACAGCTGTTAAAAATGACTAAATAATGTTGGCTTTGGCACTTATATATTGGCTTTTGCGTGTTGTTATTGATCATGAATATTTAGATATGGTATACATTATAACTCCTTTCAGCTGCTTGTTAATATAACATAATCTCACAGTTTAAGTATGTATTGTACTGAAGCAATATGCAGAATAAATAGACTCCACAACCTGATATAGTTATGAAGTGGGTATGTATTGTCAGCACCTGGCACAAGCGAGATCGCTCTCGAGATACTTGTGCACTGACCTCTGGTTATGAGCTCCATTTTATTTAGAGGTGTTCCATATACATTACATTACACAACTTCTTCATGCATATTTAACCCCTAGTCCCACCTGTCCTCGCCTCACATGGTAATTAGATCCACGCTCTTCTGAGCATGCACTGTCCCTGGTGGTCCCATGGGGGTCCCTGGTGGTCTTTTGAGGCTGCAGGCAGTGGTCTGAACTTTTGAACTTTTCTCCTTTGTGCGTGGGCTTTGATCCCTTGGTGCTTATCTGAGAGCCTCTGTTGCTCTTGATCAGTTTGGAGACAGAGGAGCCTCTTTATCTAGGTCTCTTGCATTCCTTAGTCTTCTCCCGGTATTGTTCTTTATCGAAAGAGGTTTCAGGAATTTGCATCTTCCTATGTCCTTTGTACTGTGGCCTAGGTTTCTTAACTATAAGGTTAAAATTCAACACACAATCCTACAAGCCAAAATTTAAAAGCTTAATTCATATTGCTAACTTAAGCAAGCCTCTATTTCAGTACTGCTTTTAGAAATAGGAGTGTAATAAATATAATATCTATGTATCGCTTATAGAAATGGTAACGTGTTGTATAGACCTTAACAAAACATAAGATGTGAAAAAGCTATTGTGTAACTAAAAGAACTGTGTAAGATCATCCATTAATTGACCCATCCAAGTGATAAGATAACAATGACACAGAGTACCAGAGAGGATGGGAGGAGAACTCATTATTTTCTCTTATCAAAAGGAGTGTGAAACAGCAGGAATTAAATCACGTGAAGAAATAAAATTTATTGATGTCCTACATGAAATAAATTAGCCTGGCTAGAGCAACTGTAATTGTTAGAACCCATTGTTAGTTCAGTGCCCCCTGTTAGATGTACATCCCCTTGTTGATTAGCATTCTAGTTGGATTGTACTCACCTCTGTTCTGTTCCCTCTCTGTCGGGTTGTCGTGGAGCCCTGCTGCTTCCCTAACATGGCGGCCAGGATCTGGAGGAGAAGGAACATGGTGGACATGAAAATGAAGGTGCCCCTGTGTCAACTGGGAGAAAAGCTCCTGAGTCCACCAAGAGAAAGATCACTTTGTAACAGAGGAACTCTATTGAATTGAGTCACCCAAAAGATATAGACAAACTGTGCAAAGGAAAGACTACCTCCTCCCCAAAGTTGGGTAGTTTCACTCCTCACCCTAACTTTCAGAGACAACGCCTGAGATAAGACCCCTAGACCTTTGAGCCAACTGTGCCTTCTGGTGCTCCCGTGAGGACAGAAGTCCCAGCTCTGCCTGCACGCCAGTGGACAAAGCTGCTATACCTCCTCCTCCGTGTTGCAGTGTTGCATCTGGCAGCAGCAGCGGCAGCATGCGCGCGACCCGTCAGGCCCCCACCCGAGGCTGATCCTAATAAAGGCATTAAAAAGGAGCAAGTCTCCTGCCCTGTCTATTTCACTACAGATAAGCAAAGATGTGAAAAATCAAGCACAAAGAACCACTACAACGTCAAAAACTCCCAGGAATGTTTTAATAATGTATAAACTAATGAATATGCATGTAATCACAGCAATGTACCTGTATATACAGACCTTGATTTTAAGTGCCTTCATGCTCTTTGGCTGTTTGTCAAAGACACCCCAGCACTGGTATTGTCCTTTTTTTAATCTCAATCTCATTATTATTATTATTACTATTATTATTATTAAACTTTTAAAAATTCTGGAGGGTGAATTTATGTGAACCCCCATAAATCTAAGCAACTACCGGAAGTGAGACCACTGTATGCAGACCCCTGAAGCCTGAAAGCCGATGCACAAATATTGTACAAAACCACACTGGAAGACTGGGCAGAACAACAGATTATTGTGGAGCTATTTTGTTATCTCTCTATAACAAAAACAGAGCCTGCTCAAAGACACACCCTAGACCTCGACAAGCCATAAATGGGGACACTCCTCAGAGGACTCCTGTGAGGTTGGAGCCCCCAGCTCTGCCTTCGGGCAAAGCTGCTTGCACCTCCTCCTCTTCGTTGTCTGCAGGGAGCAGTGGCGGTGAGCACGACCCCTCGGGCCCCGACCCAGGCTGATCTAATAAAGGCTTAAAAAAGGGAGCAGAAGGTCTCCTGGCCCTTTTATTCTTCTCACTCCCCAAAGGGATCCCCAGACCCCGCACCGGAGCACTGCAACATGATGCAACAGATCCACCGTGTCAAGGGAGGCACCTGGGCATTCCCACCTGGACCAAACATATATTAATTTATGGGATTCTATACTTCTTGGCGCAGTGGCATCGTGGCAGCCTGGCAGCAGCAGGGGACTCTCACCACCAAGAAGACCAGATGGAGGGGAGTAATGAGATGTTGTTTGGACCCCCGGATGGGTGATACGTTTCTACCTAACCCCTGTCATTCTCTCCCTGTCCTCCCAACCCCCATGCACAACTCTTTCTTTCTTTTTTTCTTTCTTTTCTTTCTTTTCTTTCTTTTCTTTCTTTTCTTTCTTTCCTTCTTTCTCTTTGCCTATTTTACTATTAAATAAAATATATCAATTTTGGCACCAACATCTAACCTTGTTTTATTTTAATCATGTTTTTTGGGTATATTTCAAACCTTTCTGCGTCTAATCCATTTTATTCACAGAGGTTCAGTTTCCTTTGGTCTTCTGTGTTTAACCAGTTCATAACGGGGGGCAGAAACACCACCACAAAGTGTGTGTGGTCTATTTATCACTGAGCATGTTTTATTGGATAAGTGACTGAAAATTTTTTTAGAGAAATAGCCTTGCTTCAGTCACAAATTTGGGTGCTGATAAAGAGCAAGTGGTGATAGTTGCATCAGTGTGAGAAATGGTTCTTTATGTTGAATCAGTTTTGTAACATACAGGTAAATGTTTTGCTTTTGCTAAAAAGGATATGTTTCTGTGTTTTCTTTTTCAGAGTTCCATGGAATATTTTTCTGTAAAAATGGAGGGCCAGTTAGCAGTCTTTGCTCTCTCCTCACCTCTCACAACATCCTCATAGGCAAACTCAGGAAGTGTGGAGTGGATGAGCAGACAGTGAAGTGGATTGAGAACTGACTGAATGGAAGAGCCCAGAGGGTTGTGATCAGGGGCACAGGGTCTAGTTGGAGGCCTGTCGCTAGTGGTGTCTCCCAGGGTTCAGTACTGGGACCAGTATTGTTTAACTTATTCATCAATGGCTTGGCTGAAGGGCTAGATGCCTCCTTAGCAAGTTTACTGGCTACAGAAAGCTGTGAGCAGTGGCTGATACCCCACAGGGCTGTGCAGCCCTTCAGAGGGACCTCAACAGGTTGGAGACATGGGCAGAAAACTGTCTGAAGCTCAACAAAGGCCAGTGCAGGGTCCTGTACCTGGGGAAGAATAACTCCAGGCACCAGTACAGGCTGGGGGTGACCTGCTGGAAAGCAGCTCTGCAGCGAAGGACCTGGGGGTCCTGGTGGACAACAAGCTGTCCACAAACCAGCAGTGCCCTTGTGGCCAAGAAGGCAAATGGCATCCTGGGGTGCATTGGGAAGAGCATTTCCAGCAGGTGGAGGGAGGTGATCCTGCCCCTCTACTCAGCCCTGGTGAGGCCTCACCTGGAGGGCTGTGTCCAGTTCTGGGCTCCTCAGTACAACAGAGACATGAACCTCCTGGAGCAGGTCCTGCAGCAGACTATGAAGACAATTAAGGGACTGGAGCATCTTTCTTATGGGGTGTCATGGTTTGACACTGGCTAAACACCAGGCACCCATGAAAATCGCTTGCTCATCCTTCTCTGCTACAGCTGGGCAAAGGAGAGAGAAAATTTAATGAAGGCTTCATGAGTTGAGATAAGGACCAGGAGAAAACACTCCAAGGGCAAAACAAGCTCAACTTAGTGATACAAACTGAATTTATTACTTACAAAATCAGAGGAGGATAATGAAAAGAAAACAAGCCCTTAAAAACACCTTTGACTCCCCCAACCCCTCCTTCCTTCCCACTGACAGCGCAAGGAAGAGGGCATGGGGGTTTTGTTCAGTTCATCACCCAAGCTTTTATTCTGCTGCTCAGGGAGAGAAATCCTTCCCCTGTGAGTGTGGACACTTGATGTGAACAGGGAAAAGCAGTTCTCAGCTTTTCTCAGGACTAGCCTGGGAAAAGCTGAAGAAACAATGTAAGCAAAGCTCAACACCTGGTGTTAGGCTAATGCCACACAGGAAAAACAAGTGCTGTTTTGCAGGATTGTTTTTCAAGGGATGTTGGTCCCTTCTTCAATAAGTCTACTGTTTTCTCGGGTTAACTAATCCATGTTTAAACCACGGAGCACACTATAAAAATGTGCACCATTTTCTAATAAAGTTGCTTTTTGCCATTGCCTTCTGAACTGGAGTCCATGTCATTGACCATCCTGTACAGCGACATTTTTTGACCACGACGTGTACTGCACCTGAGACTCAGGCTCGAACCTGTCGTCCGTGGGACAAGTTTACCAACTCTGTAGGGAACTGAGGTGAGGTCTGCGCCACGTTTATCCTGGCTGGAGCCCTGCCGAGGCAGGTCTAACCACAGCAATACCCAGGAACCAGGACTGCATCCTGAGTGCGGTCGAAGTCCGGGGCCAGTGACCCGTACCGTTCTGAATATTCGGCCAGGATCGGAGCCATCTGGGAGCTGCGGATTCTACACATCGGACTGCTGTCCTTTGCTCACAGAGATATAGGTATCGCATTACCTTGCCCTCGATCAGGGGGATTGGTCTTCCTTGGACTGCATCTGTGAGCTCAGAGCCTATCAGGCTTGCATTAGGCAAGGGACAGCCCCCTCCCCCCCCCCCCCCCCCCCCCAGCATAACTGCTGAGAGTAAGTGGTTTTTGTTAAAAATGGGGAACCAACTTACGAAAGAGCAACAATCAGTGCTATCAGCTTGGAGGGCCATCCTTCCAGATATGGATAGCCCTATCTCAGATGATGCCCTATGCACCTTGCTGGCGTGGGCACAAACCCGTGGTTTCCCCGTGGACACAGAGACTGTGTTCTCTTCAATCATGTGGCAAATGATTGGAGACCAAGTATGGAAAGCAACTTGGAACGGGGACCCTACAGCTCCACGGCTGATGGACACTTAGGGGACTCTTAATGGAAGCCTTCAGGGCAAGACCCAAAGAGACAGTGAAGAAGAGGAGGGGAGTGAAATAGATCTCGGAACGAAGCAAGAGGGAGAGGAAAATGATTCTCAGAGCACTGGGGGACGGAACCGCGTGGTTGCATTTCACTCTGCAACTTCCCCTGGAAGTCCGGAGAGCCAAATGATTCCCCCGTGCTATTTATCCCTCTCCCAGAGATTATGTTCCCCCTAAGTACCCCTCTGCAAATGATAGTATCAAACTGGTGCATCCCTCCTCATCGCCGGCACAGTTACCAAGTGCGGCGGCTCAGGAATGCGCTGCTCGCCCCCCCCCCCCCCCCCCCCCCCCATTTGTGCCCCAAGGAGGGGATGCTCTTTTTTCGCAGGCTTCTATGCCCAGGAATCCTGCAGGGAAGCGGCTCCCTGAGTCATCTGATGACATCACAGCACGGGTAGCCCCCTCTGCCCCTCTGTTTTCCCTCCCGGCAGCAGTGTACACCCCGCCCCTCCCCCCGCTGATGGCGGAAACTGCGTCCTAAGTCTTGACTGCAGCCGGACAAGCGGTGCAGGCGATACAAGGTGCGGTGGCACTCCTGTCAACTGCATGGGTGGGTCATAACGCTGTGGCAGTACAGATGCCCGTGGGGGGCGTGACTTTCATTATACCCCAGCTTGTTCTGCTGGTGCAGGCGGCGATCCCGCAGCCCGCCCCGCCCATCCCAGGGGTGGTGCCATTTGCTGCACCATCGCAGTCACAGCCCGCCCAAGGGGCGGTGCCGATGACTCCTTTGGTGGTTCAAGGGATAGCGTCAGCTGCTGCCTTGCCTTCAGCGTCACAGCCCCCCCCATCAGTGACTTCGGCTGTCACATCTTCATCTGTCGGCCGAGCACCATCCCCACCGGTTCCATCACCACCTGACGACATCATTGTTACCGGGGATGACCAGCGCCCTCCCTTTCGGGGCCGTGCCTCCGTGTCACACAGTCGACACCGTGGTGGACCTTCGAGCTCTTCCCAGAGTCACCTTTGGACAGTCCCTCCATGTTCAGTCACTGTTAGACCGAAAAATATTCGTAGTTTCTGGGAGTCAGTTAAGGAACGGACTTTGCAGCAAGAGAACTAGGACTTCTTGGAACAACTGGGGATGCCTGGGGGTGGTGTTCACAGTGAGGAAGGGGTGGAAGACAGCATTCAGATGAATGATTGCGGGTCTGATTCAGCCTTTGGGGAAGGGACACAGCAAAGCTGTGAAAGTGAGGCTCAGCCAAAGGAGGAGGTTCAGGCTTTTCCTGTTTTCAAAGCTGTCCCTAATTCAGGGCAGCATGATAGACATGAAGTAATAGCCTGGCGTGTCATTCAAGATCTACAAGATAAGGTAGCACAGTATGGGCTTGGTTCTACACAGGTGATGCAAATCATCAGAGTTTTAAATACAGATTTGCTAGCCCCATATGATATTAAGCATATAGCCCAAGTGTTGTTTCAGCCTGTGCAATTCAAAGTGTTTGAAGATAATTGTAGACAGATGGCTGACTGAGTAGCTCTTGAAAATATGCAGCGCCTTCAGATGGATCCTAGGTGTGGAGTGGGAGTCGATGCGCTTATGGGTACATACACGTTTGCCAATCCTGATCTTCAGGCTACCTGGGACCTTTTGGTTCTTGAACAATGTCAAAAAATAGTCTTTACAGCGTTGGTGAAAACTATAGAGGCAGCAACATCCAAGCCAAGATATGTAAAAATAACTCAGGGTCTCCGAGAACCATTCTTACCATTCATAGGGAAAGTGGCAGCAGCCTTGGAAAAACAGGTAGAGGATGAGAATCTGAGACAACTGTTGTGCAAACAGTTGGCAAGAGATAATGCAAATCCAGACTGTAAAAAGATTATACGGTCTCTGCCAGGAGACCCATCAGTGACTGAAATGATCCAGGCATGTGCAAATGTAGGTTCCATTGACCATGAGGCCTCCACTCTAGCAGCTGCCATATGGCACTAGCGGACAGCCTCAGGGGACGGACAAAAGAAACAGGGGAAAAATAAGCAGAAACTACAGCAACAAAAGGCTGAGACAGCCTCATTTCTATGTGCCAGGTGTGCAAGACCAGGTCATTATGCAAGTCAATGCAAGGCTAAGAAACATGCTAATGGTCAGTCCTTGTCTGATCCAAGAAACAGGCAGGCCAAGGGTTTCAGCACTCTGATACAAGCTGTGCCTCAGGACACAGCATTGGAACAGGATTGCTCAGCCGCTTACAGCCAGCACCCATGGCTCAGCTGGGGTGGATGTACACACCTGAACAACAGTAATCCTAGACTCTAGCAATGTACATAAGATTCCCTTGGATGCCTTTGGACCTTTAGGCCAAGGGCAGAGTGCACTGCTTGTGGGAAGATCGAGTGCCACTCTCCAAGGAATTTTTGTACATCCAGGAGTCATTGATTCTGACTTTACAGGTCAGATCTGTGCTTTAGTTTCCACGCTTTCCCCCCTGTCAGTATCCCAGCAGGAACTCGAATTGCTCAGCTTGTGCCTTTTTGCTCATGTGTCCCCAGGACTGATCAGTGAGATCATAAAGACAGTGGCTTCAGATCCACAGGACCACCAAGGGTCTTTTGTGTTAGGAATGAGTTTGCTAAATTGGTTGTAATAAGTTCCTAAGTTTATTAAATTAGTTGTTGGTTGATGCTGTTCTTGTGTTAATTGTTAGTTGATGCTGTTCCTAAGTCATGTCTCTTGTAAGTCAAGTCTCACGTTAATTGTTAATAGAATAAATTACCTTGTCCCCGCCCCAACTGTACTTTCCCTATCCAGTCGGGAAATGCCGCCGCGTCCCAAAACAATGCCCGCCACTAAGGAGGGGGAGATAACCAACGTGAATATGCAAATGTGAAAGACACAAGAGCCCATTTGACACCAAATGCCTCTAAAACAACGAGCCTACGTGACATCTCGAAAAACCAACAACATACTGCACCTGAGAAAAAGTTGAGCAATCCCCCCACGGCACTTTCCAGTTCGGAATGTGGTCACCATAACCTGAATGGGAGTCGACCAGAGTGACACCCCTGGACTGCCCTGAGGCAAAGCTTCTATATTCCTCCTTCTCTGCAGTCTATGGGAGCAGCAGCAGCTGTGTGCGCAACCACTCGGGCACCCACCCTAAAGAGCTGATTTCAATAAAGGCCATTTGAAAAGAGCTGGTCTCCTGACCCTTTTTTTTTCTTATTTACATTTTGGACTATGAATAACTCAGATCAGCGCCCACAGATGTTGTGTACTCTGGCTTTATCTGGTGCCAGCCCGCCTCAGGTTCAGCTCAGAGGTTTGATTGACATGGGGGCGTATGTAACTGTGATCACCCTTTCTGCATGGCCTCCCACTTGGCCGATGGCCAGACCATTGAAGGTTTGGGGGTCACAACACAGTCCTTTGTTAGTCAACGGCCTGTGTTGATCAAAAATTTTGAAGGGCAGACAGCCTCAGTCCGGCCCTACATTACTGCAGCTCCAATCAACCTTTGGGGGCAGGATGTTTTGGCAGCCTGGGGAGTGAGAATTGAAACAAATTTTTAATTGGGGTCACTGCATTGAAGGGCAAAAAATATCCTATGCTGCCTTTACGGTGGCTGGTAAATACGCCTATTTGGCAAAACCAGTGGCCCCTGACAAAAGACAAATTGATTGCCCTTCACCAACTTGTGATAAACAAAATTCCCTGTTTTTTTCTTATTCAGTAAGAGTTAGTTGTTAATGTTGTGGTTATTTGTTACCAATCATTGTTAAATGTTGTTTCCCCAGTTGTTCCCTTTTTACCCTAGTCTGTGTTTGCCAGTTTCATGTTTGTGTCCCCATGTTCCCAGAATCCTCCCGTCGGAAGCTACATTTGTTGCACCCCGACTGCTGCTCCCAGACGTCCTTGCGCACTGACTATATGCAAATAAGGGGCATTTGGCCTAAATCGGACTCCCAAAACCACAAAACAACGTATCATAGAACAATAAAAACAGCAGCACTACTCTGAGAAAACCTCAAGGAAGCATACACCAAGAGCTGAGTTCGGCCGTCTTGCCCTAAGTGCAATAGTACCCAGGCAGAGAGACACCCTAGACCGACGAGCCCTCATCGTCTTCTGGTGCTCTCGTGAGGATAGAAGCCCCAGCTCTGCCTGCATTCCTGTGGACAAAGCTGCTTTCCTCCTCCTGTGTGCCACCTCTGGGAGCAGCGGCGGTGTGTGCGCGACCCGTCGGGCCCCCACCTCGAGCTGATCACTAATAAAGGCATTAAAAAGGAGAAAAAGCTCCTGCCCTTTTTCTTCAGTTGGGGGCTCGTCCGGGATAACCACGCCCGAAGAGGACCCCCGGACAGGACGGCCGCCTGCTTCAGGGATCCTCGGGAGCAGCTGGTAAGCCCCGGACCGGAGATCAGCAGAGGATCGGCGGCACAGAGGAGCGCCGGATTGGTGAGGCAACCGGCGGCGGGAGTAGAGGCGAGTGAGTGGGTGTGTGTGAGACGGGGGCCGGCAGCTCGGACCCCCGAGGCGAGTGAGGACTCCCTAGTACCGCGGTTCCGGACTCCCGTGAGGGGGCCGGCCGGGAACGGGGGGAAGCGAGTGGAAGAAGCGAGACTGAGACGCCTCTAGGGTAGCTAATAAGAAACCCACCCTGGGCACGCGGGGAGTATAGAGTGAGTTGGCGTGCAGCCCCCAAGGTAGTCTCGGGCGTGTGAGAACTTGGGGTAGTGTGTGTGACACGCATCCCCTGGGCGCGCAGGGATTTAGGGAAAAAGTGAGTTGGCGCGCAGCCCCCAGGTTAGCCTTGGGCGTGTGAGGGCTTGGGGTAGTTTTGAGTGACACGCAGATTAAGGCCCTGGACGCGGGGTTGGTGGGACAAGTGGGCTGGGTTGAGGCATAAGGCCGAGAGCACCCAGGCTTGTCTGGTAGGGCAAGGGGGCTGGGTGGAGGCGTAAGGCTGAGAGCACCCAGACTTGTCCTGTAGGGCAAGGGGGCTGGGTTGAGGCATAAGGCCAAGAGCACCCAGACTTGTCTGGTGGGGGCAAGGGGGCTGGGTTGAGGCATAAGGCCAAGAGCACCCAGACTTGCCCAGTGGAGTGTAAGGACTCGGAGGCGAAGGCAGATAACTCATCACAGGGATTTTATTGCAGTTGGATTAGAACCATGGGAAATTGTATAAGCAAAAAGTCAAGTAAAATGAAAAACAAGAGGAAAGGAGTTAAGAACATACCTCCCAATAGCCCCCTAGGGGTGTTATTAGATAAATGGGAGAGTTATGAAGGAACTAAAGAGTTGGATAAAATCAGGATGATTCATTTTTGTGTAGAGGTTTGGCCAAAGTTAGATCTACAAGGAGAATGGCCATGGGTAGGAACCCAAGATATCTGGATGTGCCGGCAGCTGAATGAATATTTGAGGGTGCAGGACAATCCTGATTTGGAAGAATTGAAGTATGCAGCTTGTTGGTTGGAAAATGCTAGAATAGAGAAGGAGGTGAAAATTTGTAAGCTACAAGGGAAAAAACCTGGAAGTAAAGAAACGGATGACAGCCCAAAAAGAGAGTGGGATCCTCTTGAGAATCTTCCCCCACCTACTCCTTTTGTACCCCATGCCCTTCCTCCTCTTTACCCAACCCTTTATCCAGAGCCCTCCATTGAACAAGCAACCTGCACCTCACATACTACCCAGAAACCCTTAACCTCTCCCATGGATAATTTAAGTTCTTTAACCTCCCCTATACCTGCTGTAATTCCACTACCTCCTCCTATTTTTCCTGTAACCTGTCCCCCACCTGGTAATCATACCGTTGTAACCCCTCACGTAGAACCCTCAATAGCTACCCTGAATAATGTAGGCTCCAATACTTCTTCTATGCCTACTGCAAGTTCCCTGCCCCTTTCTCCTAACACTCCAAATCATGCTCAAAGTCATGGCTCTGTGATTACCCCAGAGTGCCCCTTGGGAACTACAGCTGGAAGTCTGGCTGAAATCCCTATCCCAGAAGTTAACTCCCCTGCATGTACCCTTTCTAATGATAAATATTCCTCTACCTTCTCCAATGATTCCTCCGATGGCCCATACTGCCACACAAGATCAAAAACAACCAAGGCAGAGAGGTTGTACCCTCTCCGGGAAGTACCGATGGGAGGAGTGAATGGAGGAGTAGGCTTTGTAAATGCTCCTTTAACCGCCTCTGAGGTGAGGGGTTTTAAGAAGGACCTCGGGAATCTGGTAGAAGATCCTGTAGGCATAGCTGACCAGATAGATCAATTTCTGGGCCCAAACATCTACACCTGGGATGAATTAAACTCAATCTTAAATATACTATTCTCTGCAGAGGAAGTGAGACTGATAAGAGCAGCAGGAATGAGGATTTGGGAGAGGGAGAATAGATTGGGACCCCCAGGGGACCATAAGATGCCTCTAGTAGAACCAAACTGGAACCCTAATGAAGAAAGAGGCAGGCAAAACATGAAAGATTACCGGTCCCTAATAGTTAGGGGAATTAAAGAGTCTGTGCCCCGGGGGAGTAATGTAAAGTTGGCATTTGATGGGTCCCAAGAAAAGGATGAAACCCCCGCGACTTGGCTAAAGCGCCTCAAGAGAAATTTTCAGTTATATTCTAATATTGACCCTGATAGTCCTGAGGGGCAAGTGATATTGAAAGTTCAATTTGTCACGAAATCATGGCCAGATATCCGAAAGAAATTAGAGAAACTAGAAGATTGGCAAGAAAGAAGCATAAATGATTTGTTAAAGGAGGCCCTTAGGGTGTATTTAAGAAGAGAAGAGGAAAAAGCAAAAGCCAAAGCCAAAATTATGGTAGCCATAGCCAGGGAGAGTGCTGGGATGGATAGGGGTAGGCCACTTCAGCCGCTGAAATCGAGTGGAGAAGAGATGGAATTACAAAAATATGAGGAGAGATATTTGGAGAGAACTGGAAAACCAGGGGAAAGACGTTGCTTTTATTGTAATGGATTAGGACACTTCAGGAGGGACTGTAAGAAGCGGGAGTTAGATGGAGTCATTGCTAGGGAACAGGATTTGTTGGAGAAAGTCTTAAAAGGGGATGATTAGGGGTGTCAGGGGCTCTACCTGGTGGGGGACCCTATGAAACATCTGACAGAGCCCTTGGAAAATTTTGAGGTGGGTCCATTGGGGGAGGAGATGGAGTTTTTGATAGATACTGGAGCTGAAAGGTCTAGTATTAATAAATTGCCAAAGGGAGTTACTTTGGGAAAGAAGACTTGTGAGGTACTAGGGGCAGAAGGAAAGCCCTTTAAAGCCCCTATAGTTGAAAATGTTGAGATAAAAGGAAATTCAAGACAATGCAAGGTAGATCTCATTTACCTGCCCAAATTGGAAAGTAATCTACTGGGAAGGGACCTTCAGGTCTGTCTGGGAGTTGGAGTAATCCCAGAGGATGGGAAGATGGTTGTAAAGTTAATGAGGCTCGCACAGTGTGATTTAGAAGAGATCAACCCACAAGTATGGGCTGGTCAAGGGCAGAGGGGGCTCTTAAGAATACCCCCAATCACAGTTGAAATGGAGAGAAATATGCCACCAGTAAGAGTAAAGCAATACCCTATTTCACCCAAGGGGAGAGAGGGGTTAGCCCCGATAATCAAACAGCTGCTAGAAGAGGGAATCTTGGAACCATGCATGTCGCCACATAACACACCTATTCTGGCAGTGAGAAAGCCTGATGGGACTCACCGCTTAGTCCAGGATCTGCGAGAAGTCAATAAACGAACCATCACGAGACATCCGGTGGTTTCAGATCCTTACACACTCCTTAGCCGGGTACCAAGGGAACATCAATGGTTTACCACCATAGATCTAAAAGATGCCTTTTGGGCATGTCCTCTGGCAGAGCAGAGCAGAGACTGGTTCGCTTTTGAATGGGAAGATCCCAGTACAAAGAGGAAACAGCAATTAAGATGGACACGCCTTCCCCAAGGGTTTACAGAATCTCCTAACCTCTTTGGGCAATCTCTAGAAAAAGTATTAGAAAAATTTGTCTCAAAAAAGGGGGTACAAATTCTACAGTATGTGGATGATTTGTTGATATCAGGAGAAGGTCAAGACCAAGTAAGAACCACCAGCATTAAACTTTTAAACTTTTTAGGAGAACAAGGACTAAAAGTGTCCCAAAACAAATTACAATTTGTGGAACCAGAAGTAAAATTTTTAGGGCACCTAATCGGAGGAGGGTATAAAAAATTAAGCCCAGAGAGGATTACGGGGATTCTAGCCATTGGGGCTCCAAAAACCAAAAAGGATGTTAGAAGGCTACTGGGATTGGTAGGGTACTGCAAACTCTGGATAGAGCAGTACTCAGAGTGTGTAAAGTTCCTCTATGAAAAACTAGTCACCTCAGATCCTGTACAATGGACAGAGAAAGATGAAGAACAGCTGCAAAGTCTAAAAGATAAGCTGTCTACAGCCCCAGTCCTGAGCCTACCCGATCTTAAGAAGGACTTCGATTTATTTATTAATGCGGGAGGAGGGGTGGCTTATGGGGTGTTAACTCAGAAATGGGGAGACTGTAGAAAACCAGTGGCGTATTTATCTAAACTGCTGGATCCAGTGGCAAGGGGATGGCCAACATGCCTCCAAGCGATTGCAGCTGCAGCTGTGTTAATAGAAGAAGCTCAAAAGTTAACATTACACGGAAAAATAAAAATACACACTCCACATGACATAAGAACAGTGCTTGGTCAACAAGCACAACAGTGGTTAACAGATGCCCGAATACTAAAATATGAAGTGGTTTTAATGAATACCGAAAATTTAGAGATTATCACATCTAAGTCTCTGAACCCAGCCCAGTTCCTTTCTGGGGAACCTAGAGAGGAATTGGAACATAATTGTGTGAAGCTGATAACTTTACAAACAAAAATAAGAGAGGATCTGGAAGATGAGCCTTTGCCATACGGAAGGGTAATGTTCACAGATGGATCCTCCAGGGTGGTAGATGGGAAGAGGCATTCAGGATATGCAGTTGTAGATGGAGAGGTCATGGAAGTGATAGAAGCAGGGAAACTGCCACAGAACTGGTCGGCTCAGAGTTGTGAACTATATGCAGTTATGAGAGGATTGGAACTGCTTAAAGAAAATTCAGGAACAATTTACACTGATTCAAGATATGCTTTTGGAGTAGTCCATACTTTTGGAAAAATCTGGGAGGAAAGAGGCTACATAAATTCAAAAGGAAAAAATATAATTCATGAAAAATTGATAAAACTAGTTTTAAGAGCTCTGAAATGGCCAGCAGAAGTGGCAGTAGTTCATGTGAGGGGGCATCAGAAAGGAAATACTCGGGAGGTAAAAGGAAATAGGATTGCTGACCAGGCTGCACGAGACAGACAAG
>JAGMWU010000027.1:12014817-12057315 GCA_018697195.1 Certhia americana | reverse complement strand
TTCCAAATCCTCTCTTATTTTTGTTTGTAAAGTTATCAGCTCCACACAATTATGTTCCAATTCCTCTCTAGGTTCCCCAGAAAGGAACTGGGCTGGGTTCAGAGACTTAGATGTGATAATCTCTAAATTTTCGGTATTCATTAAAACCACTTCATATTTTAGTATTCGGGCATCTGTTAACCACTGTTGTGCTTGTTGACCAAGCACTGTTCTTATATCATGTGGAGTGTGTATTTTTATTTTTCCATGTAATGTTAACTTTTGAGCTTCTTCTATTAACACAGCTGCAGCTGCAATCGCTTGGAGGCATGTTGGCCATCCCCTTGCCACTGGATCCAGCAGTTTAGATAAATACGCCACTGGTTTTCTACAGTCTCCCCATTTCTGAGTTAACACCCCATAAGCCACCCCTCCTCCCGCATTAATAAATAAATCGAAGTCCTTCTTAAGATCGGGTAGGCTCAGGACTGGGGCTGTAGATAGCTTATCTTTTAGACTTTGCAGCTGTTCTTCATCTTTCTCTGTCCATTGTACAGGATCTGAGGTGACTAGTTTTTCATAGAGGAACTTTACACACTCTGAGTACTGCTCTATCCAGAGTTTGCAGTACCCTACCAATCCCAGTAGCCTTCTAACATCCTTTTTGGTTTTTGGAGCCCCAATGGCTAGAATCCCCGTAATCCTCTCTGGGCTTAATTTTTTATACCCTCCTCCGATTAGGTGCCCTAAAAATTTTACTTCTGGTTCCACAAATTGTAATTTGTTTTGGGACACTTTTAGTCCTTGTTCTCCTAAAAAGTTTAAAAGTTTAATGCTGGTGGTTCTTACTTGGTCTTGACCTTCTCCTGATATCAACAAATCATCCACATACTGTAGAATTTGTACCCCCTTTTTTGAGACAAATTTTTCTAATACTTTTTCTAGAGATTGCCCAAAGAGGTTAGGAGATTCTGTAAACCCTTGGGGAAGGCGTGTACATCTTAATTGCTGTTTCCTCTTTGTACTGGGATCTTCCCATTCAAAAGCGAACCAGTCTCTGCTCTGCTCTGCCAGAGGACATGCCCAAAAGGCATCTTTTAGATCTATGGTGGTAAACCATTGATGTTCCCTTGGTACCCGGCTAAGGAGTGTGTAAGGATCTGAAACCACCGGATGTCTCGTGATGGTTCGTTTATTGACTTCTCGCAGATCCTGGACTAAGCGGTGAGTCCCATCAGGCTTTCTCACTGCCAGAATAGGTGTGTTATGTGGCGACATGCATGGTTCCAAGATTCCCTCTTCTAGCAGCTGTTTGATTATCGGGGCTAACCCCTCTCTCCCCTTGGGTGAAATAGGGTATTGCTTTACTCTTACTGGTGGCATATTTCTCTCCATTTCAACTGTGATTGGGGGTATTCTTAAGAGCCCCCTCTGCCCTTGCCCAGCCCATACTTGTGGGTTGATCTCTTCTAAATCACACTGTGCAAGCCTCATTAACTTTACAACCATCTTCCCATCCTCTGGGATTACTCCAACTCCCAGACAGACCTGAAGGTCCCTTCCCAGTAGATTACTTTCCAATTTGGGCAGGTAAATGAGATCTACCTTGCATTGTCTTGAATTTCCTTTTATCTCAACATTTTCAACTATAGGGGCTTTAAAGGGCTTTCCTTCTGCCCCTAGTACCTCACAAGTCTTTTTTCCCAAAGTAACTCCCTTTGGCAATTTATTAATACTAGACCTTTCAGCTCCAGTATCTATCAAAAACTCCATCTCCTCCCCCAATGGACCCACCTCAAAATTTTCCAAGGGCTCAGTCAGATGTTTCATAGGGTCCCCCACCAGGTAGAGCCCCTGACACCCCTAATCATCCCCTTTTAAGACTTTCTCCAACAAATCCTGTTCCCTAGCAATGACTCCATCTAACTCCCGCTTCTTACAGTCCCTCCTGAGGTGTCCCAATCCATTACAATAAAAGCAACGTCTTTCCCCTGGTTTTCCAGTTCTCTCCAAATATCTCTCCTCATATTTTTGTAATTCCATCTCTTCTCCACTCGATTTCAGCGGCTGAAGTGGCCTACCCCTATCCATCCCAGCACTCTCCCTGGCTATGGCTACCATAATTTTGGCTTTGGCTTTTGCTTTTTCCTCTTCTCTTCTTAAATACACCCTAAGGGCCTCCTTTAACAAATCATTTATGCTTCTTTCTTGCCAATCTTCTAGTTTCTCTAATTTCCTTCGGATATCTGGCCATGATTTCGTGACAAATTGAACTTTCAATATCACTTGCCCCTCAGGACTATCAGGGTCAATATTAGAATATAACTGAAAATTTCTCTTGAGGCGCTTTAGCCAAGTCGCGGGGGTTTCATCCTTTTCTTGGGACCCATCAAATGCCAACTTTACATTACTCCCCCGGGGCACAGACTCTTTAATTCCCCTAACTATTAGGGACCGGTAATCTTTCATGTTTTGCCTGCCTCTTTCTTCATTAGGGTTCCAGTTTGGTTCTACTAGAGGCATCTTATGGTCCCCTGGGGGTCCCAATCTATTCTCCCTCTCCCAAATCCTCATTCCTGCTGCTCTTATCAGTCTCACTTCCTCTGCAGAGAATAGTATATTTAAGATTGAGTTTAATTCACCCCAGGTGTAGATGTTTGGGCCCAGAAATTGATCTATCTGGTCAGCTATGCCTACAGGATCTTCTACCAGGTTCCCGAGGTCCTTCTTAAAACCCCTCACCTCAGAGGCCGTTAAAGGAGCATTTACAAAGCCTACTCCTCCATTCACTCCTCCCATCGGTTTTTTTTTTTTTTTTTTTTTTTTTTTTTTTTTTTTTTTTTTTTTTTGAATCATTGGAGAAGGTAGAGGAATATTTATCATTAGAAAGGGTACATGCAGGGGAGTTAACTTCTGGGATAGGGATTTCAGCCAGACTTCCAGCTGTAGTTCCCAAGGGGCACTCTGGGGTAACTACAGAGCCATAACTTTGAGCAAGATTTGGAGTGTTAGGGGAAAGGGGCAGGGAACTTGCAGTAGGCATAGGAGAAGTATTGGAGCCTACATTATTCAGGGTAGCTATTGAGGGTTCTACCTGAGGGGTTACAACGGTATGATTACCAGGTGGGGGACAGGTTACAGGAAAAATAGGAGGAGGTAGTGGAATTACAGCAGGTATAGGGGAGGTTAAAGAACTTAAATTATCCATGGGAGAGGTTAAGGGTTTCTGGGTAGTATGTGAGGTGCAGGTTGCTTGTTCAATGGAGGGCTCTGGATGAAGGGTTGGGTAAAGAGGAGGAAGGGCATAGGGTACAAAAGGAGTAGGTGGGGGTAGATTCTCAAGGGGATCCCACTCTCTTTTTGGGCTGTCATCCGTTTCTTTACTTCCAGGTTTTTTCCCTTGTAGCTTACAAATTTTCACCTCCTTCTCCATTCTAGCATTTTCCAACCAACAAGCTGCATACTTCAATTCTTCCAAATCAGGATCGTCCTGCACCCTCAAATATTCATTCAGCTGCCGGCACATCCAGATATCTTGGGTTCCTACCCATGGCCATTCTCCTTGTAGATCTAACTTTGGCCAAACCTCTACACAAAAATGAATCATCCTGATTTTATCCAACTCTTTAGTTCCTTCATAACTCTCCCATTTATCTAATAACACCCCTAGGGGGCTATTGGGAGGTATGTTCTTAACTCCTTTCTTCTTGTTTTTCATTTTACTTGACTTCTTGCTTATACAATTTCCCATGGTTCTAATTCAACTGCAATAAAGTCCCTGTGATGAGTTATCTGCCTTCGCCTTCGAGTCCTTACACTCCACTGGGCAAGTCTGGGTGCTCTCAGCCTTATGCCTCCACCCAGCCCCCTTGCCCCACCAGACAAATCTGGGTGCTCTTGGCCTTATGCCTCAACCCAGCCCCCTTGCCCTACAGGACAAGTCTGGGTGCTCTCGGCCTTATGCCTCAACCTAGCCCACTTGTCCCACCAACCCCGCGTCCAGGGCCTTAATCTGCGTGTCACTCAAAACTACCCCAAGCCCTCACACGCCCAAGGCTAACCTGGGGGCTGCGCGCCAACTCACTTTTTCCCTAAATCCCTGCGCGCCCAGGGGATGCGTGTCACACACACTACCCCAAGTTCTCACACGCCCGAGACCACCTTGGGGGCTGCACGCCAACTTACTCTATACTCCCCCGCGTGCCCAGGGTGGGTTTCTTATTAGCTACCCTAGAGGCGCCTCAGTCTCGCTTCTTCCACTCGCTTCCCCCCGTTCCCGGCCGGCCCCCTCGCGGGAGTCCGGAACCGCGGTACTAGGGAGTCCTCACTCGCTTCGGGGGTCCGAGCTGCCGGCCCCCGTCTCACACACACCCACTCACTCGCCTCTACTCCCGCCACCGGTTGCCTCACCAATCCGGCGCTCCTCTGTGCCGCCGATCCTCTGCTGATCTCCGGGTCCGGGACTTACCAGCTGCTCCCGAGGATCCCTGAAGCAGGCGGCCGTCCTGTCCTGGGGTCCTCTTCGGGCGTGGTTATCCCGGACGAGCCCCCAACTGAAGAAAAAGGCAGGAGCTTTTTCTCCTTTTTAATGCCTTTATTAGTGATCAGCTCGAGGTGGGGGCCCGACGGGTCGCGCACACACCGCCGCTGCTCCCAGAGGTGGCACACAGGAGGAGGAAAGCAGCTTTGTCCACAGGAACGCAGGCAGAGCTGGGGCTTCTATCCTCACGAGAGCACCAGAAGACAATGATGGCTCGTTGGTCTAGGGTGTCTCTCTCTGCCTGGGTACTATTGCACTTAGGGCGACACGGCCGAACTCAGTTCTTGGTGTATGCTTCCTTGAGGTTTTCTCAGAGTAGTGCTGCTGTTTTTATTGTTCTATGATACGTTGTTTTGTGGTTTTGGGAGTCCGATTTAGGCCAAATGCCCCTTATTTGCATACAGTCAGTGCGCAAGGACGTCTGGGAGCAGCAGATGGGGTGCAACAAATGTAGCTTCCGACGGGAGGATTCTGGGAACATGGGGATACAAACATGAAACTGGCAAACACAGACTAGGGTAAAACGGGAACAACTGGGAAAACAACATTTAACAATGATTGGTTACAAATAACCACAACATTAACAACTAACTCTTACTGAATAAGAACAAACAGGGAATTTTGTTTATCACACTACCTGATGGGTGGGACATTTTTCTTTTTCTACAATTTTTAAAAAAAAAAAAAAAAAAAAAAAAAGTGGGGGACAAAGCACAGTCCTTTGTAAATCAATGGTCTGTGTTGATCAAAAAATTTCAAAGGGCAGACAGCCTCATTTGACAAAAACAGTGGCCCTTGATGAAAGACAAATAAATCACTTTGCCTTATTACAGGCTTCCGATGAGATGCGCATATCCCGAGCGAAGTTTGGATATGTGACCTAACCACAAATAAGTGTGAGGGCCCACATGAGCTTATCATTTGGGCATTGGTGTTCCCAATATCACAAATGTGACCGAGCCCTGGTTTGCCTGGCCCTGCTGCTGAGCCAAATAGAGGCAGCTGTGGTGTTTTACCCCAGAGACACCTTTAGCTAGCTGGGCACTGCAGGCAAGTCCAGACCTGTGGAAGTTCTCAGGTTTCACTTCAACGGAGAAGCTTTTAAGGTGGTGGTGAAGGAAGGAGTCAATTCTGATAGATGTTTTAATCCAGGGCTTTTATTCCGGCACACATGCCTCTGAATCCAAGTCCTCTAGCAGAATCTATCAGAACTGTAGCCGAACTCTGTAACAGGCTACAGTAGCTGCTGTAACTGTTGTAACTCTTGATGTAACTAACTGTAACTGCTGATGTAACTCCTGTAACTCACTGAGACCGCGTGGTCCCTGTCCTTTTACCTGGGGGAGGGGGAGGTGGGAAGGGAGAAGAAGCCTACCAACCAGGTACAGGAGGGGGGGTTTCTAGGGACAAAGGACACCTGGATGACCCAATGCCCCCTAAGGGGTGGAAGGCATCTTTTGAAATTGCCAATCACTCGACGCCCTTCTGGAATTCCAGGATTGATAAACAGGCTCATCAGGGGTCAGGGTGGGGAAAGGAAAGCTGATTGACATGTCAGGGGGGATCTTTAGGGAGGAACCAGGTTTCCCGGGTAAACCATGAAATTGCACCGTTACAGTTTGGGGCCGTGGGTACACATGTGTCTCCGCAGATACCAGAGTATGATGGATACCAGTGAGATGTGTCCACCCTGACCTGAGACAGCAGAGACAGAAGATGGCCAGTGCACAACCTTCTGATGATGATGATCAAGATGTCAATTGCCAATCAGATGGACCTTCTACCAATAGAGACTGAA
The DNA here is from genome assembly GCA_018697195.1 of Certhia americana. Classification (NCBI taxonomy): domain Eukaryota; kingdom Metazoa; phylum Chordata; class Aves; order Passeriformes; family Certhiidae; genus Certhia; species Certhia americana. Next base: position 12,050,998 of record JAGMWU010000027.1, on the reverse strand, counting down.
CATTCATTTCCTTTTTCTGTTTGAAAACTCAGCTGTCAACAACTTGGACTGCCAGTTCTTTGAGCAGACTAACGACGTTATTGTATTAGGATTTAGTAATAGAATTGTTAGAGCTATTACTTGATTTCTTGTAGGAAGGAACATTTCCCTGATCACGCCAAGACACCCTCAAACCTCCAGAATAATGTTTGCTCTCCTTCTGCAAGGGGCCCCGCAGAGGATGACAGACACTTGTTCTTTTTTTCTCTTTTTCCTTTTACTAAAAGGGGGACCTATGGACACTTGCTGTGAACAGGGAAAAGCAGCTCTCAGCTTTTCTCAGGACTAACCTGGGAAAAGCTGAAGAAAGAATATAAGCAAAGCTCAGCACCTGGTGTTAGGCTAATGCCACACAGGAAAAACAAGTGCTGTTTTGCAGGATTGTTTTTCAATGGATGTTGGTCCCTTCTTTTCCAATAAGACTATTGTTTTCTCGGGTTAACCAATCCGTGTTTAACCCACAGAGCACACTATAAAAGTGTGCACCATTTTCTAATAAAGTTGCTTTTTGCCATTGCCTTCTGAACTGGAGTCCATGTCATTGACCGTCCTGTACAGCGACATGTGAGACCGTGGGGTCCCTCCCACAGGAGACAGTTCTCAGTGAACTTCTCCAGCTGGGTTCCAATCTCACAAGCAGCAGTCCTCCCGAAACTGCTGCAGCGTGGGTCACTCTTCCATGGGATGCAGTACTCCAAAGATAGGCTGCTCCAGCCTGGAAGCAGGGGCCCCCTCTCTCCACCAGGTCTTCCACTGGATCACAGCCTCCTCCAGGCATCCACCTGCTCCAGTATGGGCACCTCCCCCATGGGCTGTGCGTGGATCTCTACATCCCCTGTGGACCTCCATGGGCTGCAGGGGGACAGCTGATTCACCATGGTCATCACCATGGCCTGAATAGGAATCTCAGCTCTGGTGCCTGGAGCACCTCCTGTCCCTCCTTCTTCACTGACCTTGTCTGCATGTTGCTTCCCTCACATGTTCTCACCTCATCTTTGACTAGAAGAAAAAACTGTGCCCCACTTTGTCTTGATTTTCTTCTTAAATATGTTATCACAGAAGCATTACCATCATCTCTAATTGGCTCAGGCATGGCCAGCAACATGTCCATCTTCAGAGCCATCAGGGATTGGCTCTGCCAGACACAGTGGAAGCTTTTAGCAGCTTCTCACAGAAAACCACCTCCATGGCCACCCTACTAGCAAAAGCCAGGCCATGCAAAATCAACACATGAGGAAAGGCTGAGAGAGTTGGGGCTGTTCAGCCTCAAGAAGAGAAAACTGAGAAGGGACCTTATCAATGTCTATCAGTAACTGAAGGGAGGGTGCCAAAAGGATGGAGCCAAGCCCTTTTCAGTGGTGCCAAGCAATAGGATGAGAGGCAGTGGGCAGAAACTGGTGCACAGGAAGTTCCACCTGGAAAGGAGGAAGAGTTTCTTTACTGTGTAGGTAACTGAGCACAAGAACAGATTATCCAGAGACGGTGGGGAGTCTTCCTCACTGGAGATATTCAAGAACTGTATGGACACAATCCTGTGCCATGTGCTCTGGAATGACCCTGCTTAAGCAGGGAGGTTGGACCAGATGACCCAATGTGGTTCCTTCCAGCCCTACCCATTCTGTGATTCTGTGATCTTTATCTGAAGGCTACTCTCAGGCAGAGTGGAAAGGCTGATCTTACTCCTGATTATATGGAAAGAAATTCTAATCATAGAATTATAGAATCATTTCTTGTAGTGAACACAGTATTTGAGGTACAGCCTCACCAGTGCTGCCTGCCACACTATTTCTGATACAAGCCAGGGTGCTGTTGGCCTTCTTGGCAACCTGGGCACATGCTGGCTCATGTTCAACCAGCTCTTGACCAGCATCTCCATGTCCTTTTCCTCCAGTACTGAGCCCTGGGGAACATCACTTCTGACCAGCTGCCTGACAAATGCTCGATTTGTAGTATCCTCCCATTCTTACTTCTTGGGTCACGGCTCTTGGTTCTTGCAGGTTTGTTTATTCCCTCACTTTTCATAATTTATTTATCCTGTACTATACTCAATTGAATTTTTAATCTTCTCATGGTACTTTATTTCAACTGATACCAAACTCGGCTAGATGGAAACTTTCTAACATAGTTCTGAGTATTAGAAAGCAGGCATCCTTTATTACAGCATGCTGGTCGCTCGGGGGGGATCCATCCTCCATTCAAGTGCACTGAACATCGAGTGAACAGAGCTTTTATCATGCACACTGATTACATATTCATTAGCTATCCCCACTTCCTTTGACTTTATTTGACACAGTCGCACCCCTTATTGGAAGTCCTTATATGGTTCTTTGGTTGTTGTCTTCAACATCTGGTGTCCTTTTTAGGTAGCTGTTTCTTGCCCCCTGCTTTTGAGTAAGCATGACATCGTTATTTTGCATAACTTTTACTTTGTCAGCCTTACAGAGCTGAGCTGGCATCCTGCTTGCATTTTGCACTACTTCTGTTTGCCTAAGTTACATCCTTTATTTATTTCTCCAAAGCCATGCTGTTGTGTTCTACTGTCCTTGATAAGAGTAAATGTTGTTCTGTTCTACTATCCTTATCAAGTGAGTAAAATGCTGTTCTGTTCTACTGTCCTTATCACAACAGCTATATTGCGCTTCATTGAGTGTATTTATAACTGTTGTGGTTTCAGTTCAAAACCAGGCAGAAACATCAATTTTGTGTTCTGGTTTGGGTTTGCTAATTTGAAATTTCCTAATCAAGAGCAAAGCAGGCTTGAGCTTAAAAATAATAAAACTTTATTAACTAACACTAAAAGGAAAAAAACCGCCAAGAATCAAAATGAAGAACAAGAATCAGAATGAAACCTTCAAAACACTTCTTCCCCCACCAACAATTCACTTACTCCAATATAAAAAGACAAAACTTGGGATTTTCAGTCAGTTATCACCCTTAAATTAATCATTTCTCAATTCATCAGGGGGAAAGGAGTCTGTCTTGAATACCATAGAGATTTTCTACAGTGCCAGAGTCTGGAATTGTTAGAAATATTTCTCTGCATGTTTAAGAGATTTTAAGATCTCTGACAAACAGTGTTTTTAACCTTTGTTCATGGAAAAAGGGCTTTTAGGCTCTGAAATAAAGCAGAGTTTTCAAAAATGTGTATTAAATAGTAGAATAGTGTGTAGTTTTATCACAAAGTGAGAATTTTAGATATATAGGGTTTTGAAGATAGTAAGCAAGTAATGACAAGATGGAGGAACCACATGGCTTTTGAGTTTCTTCCTTCTTCCTCATCTGCCTCCATGTTCTACAGTGAGGTGGCACATTATAGTTAGTTTAGAATAAAGTCTAACCTTCTAACATAAATAATAATTATTAGAGAAGTATTATAAATACTGATTACGAAAATTGTAGTATGAATAGCCACACCACCCTGAGGGTGGGAGTAGTTAGTAGTTGAGCATTTTAGTAGTTAGTAGTTAAAACATTTAGAGCTTTTGAAGTTTGTGCCTTGAACTGACCTGCAATGAAAAGTTCTGCAGGTCAGATACAGAATGTATTGATAAGAAATAATAAACAGAATGAAAAAAACCACAAAAAGAGACGACTCACAACCTTTCCTTCATTCAAACTCTCTAAGAAAGAAACCTCTGTTTACATTCTCAAGTCAGCAGTAAATAGCCAATCAGCAAAAACACACACAAAAATATTTTTTATATACCCAAGATTACAAGATACCAGTTCTCTTGCTCTCACACTTCACGAATGGCCCGCCCAGAGAAGGAAATTTGCCATTGTGAAGTCCCTTCCTGTTGAGGTCTGTGTCGGAGAAGGGGACAGACAGCACACCAATATGATGTGGAACTGATTCCGATTTATTAAGCAAGTGCAAAACCTTATATATGTTTTGAGTACGTGCAGGATACAATCAGCATAGCTTGTGCCAAAGGCTAAAAATATATTTGTTCATGGTCAAATCTCCAGGTGTTCAGCTTCATCCCTCCCGTGCTGCCAGCAGAACTTTTTAATGATCTTGGTTATCTTTCTTGTGATTCTCTGCTGGTAACCTCCTAACTTGGGCTGCTTTGTTTAACATTCCTTTGTCTAGCTTCTGTTCCTTCTGCTTCACACAATTTATGATTAAAGACACATTACAAGATTCTCTTGTACACTAGCTAAAGGCTTATAGCCCCTGTAAAGGCCCCAACACCTTCCCATGAGACAGTCCTTACAGCCGCTCATGGGCCATGTCAGCTTATTAGGGTACAGTTTAAGGATGCTTCTTCTGGTATAAAACAAGAGTTCTCTTCATCTCTCTCATTTTCATCTCAAGAAACTGAGGTCATCTTCTCTCAATGGGCAGAGGACGTCATTTCTCTTTTTCTCAGTCTTCCTCTGTTCAATTTCTCCAGTAGATCACAATTACATCAACTCACAGCTATGACTAGAACTTTGCATCCCCCTAAAAACATTCTATATGTTACAGGGTATTTACTCCTTTCTCTATGGCCTTACAAGAGAAGTCAAACTTAACTAGGCCACTCCTCCAATCTTCCTTTCACTTTAGGATTCTTCTCTCACTTTCTCTGACATTAGGTCTCACACTGTGTCTTTTTACATTTCATCTGGTCTCTTCTTTCCCTCACTGGGGAAGATTCATGCTTTGGAAGTTTCATCTGGTTAGGAAAAAAGTTAGCACATGCCACAGCCAGGACAAGGCAATCACGTGATGAATTGCAGTTGTGCTGGAGCTGTGCCAGGATCTCAAGGCTTGTTATGTTCAATTCCAGCTGTGCTGAGAGAGGGAGGCTAGGAACTTTTTTTCAGCCCATTCAGGCCTTAGCTGTAACATGCCAGGGCTGATTGCTCCCCCTTTCCCTGCCCAGCAGCTGCCAGGCCTGGCTCAGCCCCCGGTTTGCTGCGTGGGCCGTCCTGGATTAGCAAATGTCAGCAGCTGGGGACTGGACTAGCCAGCCTTCCTTTCACTGCCTCTCCTTCCCCTTTGCCTGGCCAAGGGTGCCAAGGAGGGTAGGGGAAACCTTGTCCTGGCCCGGCCATGGGAAGAAACCAGGATGAGCCTTCTACCTCCCACACCACCAGAAATCAGAAGGCCCAGATTTCCAGAATCTCCCCTAAAAATGTGTATTCACAAAGATATATTAGCTCTTCTCATTGCTTTAATCATCTGACCATATTACAAAGTTGTCCAATCGGGCTAAACCAGGACAATAATTAAGTGGTTTTATAAACACTTCTTGGTTTAGACATGAGTATAAAGCAAGAGTAATAAAAAACAGATGAAAGGAAGAACAGTGAGGAAAGTACAAGGGCTTGTAAGACCTATTCCTCAGGAGTGTTGTTTCTGTGAGGAGAAGGGAGAGTTAAACAGCTCAAATTGAGAGGAGAGAATGGTTTGTCTAGATAGTGCTTCTACTTCTAGGCTGTGCAAGCTACAACTCCCTCTTTCCCCACTCCAGCAAGGACAAAAGTACCTGGTTACATCTGCAATATCAGTCCCAATCCCAGGATGGCCCCACTCCACTGCTTAGTACATTAAACCAGGGAAGACTTGACTCCATGTAGTTGGGGATGACCAGCAGAAAGTAGAGGCACTAAGAACCAGAGGGTGAAAACAGGATGACTTAGCACATTCAAGGGATCTTCTCTTTCCCTGCTTGGTACCGCTACTTCTGTGGACTGTGATCATGGGAACCTTAGGCTTCAGGAAAGGGACCATATTGCCCTGGATAATCAAGAACTTCACCCTGAGACATCTCTGGCAGCAAGCTGCTCAGGGATGCTAGTATTGGTGCTTCTAAGGGACCATGTCTCCGCAGTGAAATACCAGGTGTTTCAAGTGCTTGGGCAAGACTGTGGTATGTGTTGCACAAAACACATAAACCCAGCTGTGCTCCTGCTGTCAGGAAAATTAATTCACAACATCAGAAGTTTATGTCCAAAAAGGAAACAGAGGAGTCCTGTAACTTTATTCAAATAAAGGGAGAGGCCATGAGACATTTCCTATGGGGTCTCTCAAATTGCTGTAGGACACAGCCTTCTTTTCATCCTAATTTCCTGGCCACATTTGCCTCTCTCTTTCCCCATTGGCTGAGGTATTTGAGAGGTACAGACTTGCTGAATCACCTAATACAGACAGCCTTCTAATGTGCACCCCCCCCCCCTTCTTTTTCTTTGTGTCTCTGTTCTTTTTCTCTAAGTCCAGGGATTTAGCACAGTCTTGAGTGATTAACTGTCGCCCCTCCTTTTGTATGTTTTCTTTCTAGCCTTCTGATGTTTTCGAATTCCTGGAGTCAGTTCCCACACACATCTCTGTAAACAACAATTGTTTACATTCCTCTCTGGAGGAAGTGAGAATTGATCGACCTTTGATTTGATCGATGTAATCAGAGAGGTGGCAACCTTCTTTTCCAATCACTGTTTCACTTTTGCAATAAGTCAGAGTTTCATAATAAACTCTCCCTTTTCTCTCTCCTCCTTTGAGAAGAGCTGTCGTGCATGTGATTCATTTCATGTCATATTGCGACAGTTGGTGAACCCCAGTGAAGGACAGCCGTGGATGAGGTCATTTCAGTTTCGTTCCTTCTTTCCTCCTCGGGGCAGCTGTCGTGTGGTAGCAATGGCGACCTCCCTGCTTTTTGCAAGAGGGTCGTTAGTACTGGAGCTCTGGGTGAGTTTTATAGGCAGAAATCATATCCCTGTCTCCAAGAGTGAGTTTGAACACTTGCTCCTGTGGGCCCGGAGAAATGTTTTTTTCGGGATTTTAAACATGTTTTTTCTAGAGATGTTTGGTCTCTAGTTGGAGGCTGCCTTATGGGGGTTCTCTTTGCTGATTATAATAAGGTTGTGGAGAGACTTTTGGTCCTCTGTCAGGCAGAGGACTTGGCCTTGGAGATATTTTCCTCTAGCTCCTCTCAGAACTGTGGCTTTGCAGGGTTCCCAAGGGGATCTCTCTTTCTCGAATGAGAACGAGGGGGATCTCGACTCTCTCTGTGAGGCGGGGCCCTCGCCTGCCCCCCATGGGGTTGGGCTGATGGGCGGAGCCCCACGGGCTCCTGACGGCCCCAAGGGATTGGCTCTGCCAGCCCCCCCTTGCGCCGTGGCGGCGGAGCAAGGAGGACCCACCCTCCCTCTGTGCCTTCCTGGTGCTGGGGGATTGCAGGGGGGCCCTGGCTCAGCCTCCGGCCCTGATTGGGTCTGAGTCTGTGGCCACGCTGCGTCTGCACTGTGGTAACTCTGCAGTGTATCCCCTGGCTGCGGCAGTGGAGGGGTCCAGCTCTCTGCCGCCAGTTCCATGGTCAGCCGGGGCGGCGCCGAGAGCCATGGCTTCTGTGGAGTCTGTTGAGCATGCGCAGGCGGTGGAAGCTGCTGGAGGGGGGGTGTTGACTGATTTATTGTCCAGACCTGTCCCGTTCTGCTCCGGGGGGACGATGCATGCGATTGGGTACCCGGTGAAGGGGGGGACCCTCTTGGCAGTGGTCCTGGAATTTGCTCCCCCTGCATTGTCCCTGCCAGGCAGGGTGGATGCTGGTGCATGCATAGTAGACACGCGGAGCGCGGAAGTGGCTCCGGAAATGGCGTCTGTCTTTGCGTCCCATCCCTCTCCCGCACTTGAGGGGGGTGGACCTGGGGCGGCCCCGCTCCCCTCCACACCGAGCGCAGGCTTTACTGGGACAGCTGTGGCAGGAGTTGGGAGACCGGATGCAGAGTGTGAAGGGGAGTTGTGCTCAGACATAGGTTTCTCTACAGACTCAGGTGCCGAAGAGTATCAGTTTGACTATTTCACGGCCAGCACCCGTGACTCAGAGGACACAGTTGTAGTAGACTCTGGCAGGATGCACGAGGTCCCCTTGAGTGCCATTGGTCCCTTGGGTGGAGGCATGAGTGCTCTTCTAATGGGGAGAACTAATGCCATCATCCAGGGCATGATTGTGGACATGGGGTTGACCAAGGTGGATTTTATGGGACAGAATTGTACAACGGTATCCACACCCACCTCCCCTATCACTATCCTGAAAGGAACAAAGATTGCTCAACTTGTGCTTTTTGAGTCTTCTGCTCCTAGGGCGGTCGATCGGGTGCGAGGAGAAGGCGGCTTCGGATTAACTGTGCCACCTCCGGTTCACTGGACCACTGTCCTGACTGAGGGTCATCCACGTGTTGCAGGAGAAGCTCTTCATGAAGCTGCCAGGGAGCTTCATGGACCAAGTGCTCCAGACACACGAGGTGAAGCTGCGTCCTGCCATTCTCCTCGAGGAGAAGCACCTTGTGGACACTGGAGCGGATGTCACAATACTCTCTCTTGCTGCCTGGCCTCAGGAGTGGCCGATCCCTCATAACACATTAGTCACCCTTTGAGAAATGGTGTAGGAGTAATTGGACCAGGGTCATCTGGAGCCTTCTGCCAGTCCCTGGAACACTCCTGTCCTCTGCATCAAGAAAAGATCTGGGAAATGGAGGTTGTTACAAGACCTCTGAACAGTCAATGCCATGATGGAAGGCATGGAGACGTTGCCAGCGACTACCATGCTTCCCACAGATTGGCCAATTCTCATCGTGGATTTGAAGGATTGTTTTTTCACAATTCCTTTACATCCCGATGACAGACCAAAATTTGCCTTCTCAATGCCAGCAATTGGCAATGCTGAGCCTGCACAGCAGTATCAATGGCGTGTTTTGCCCCACGGCATGAGGAAAAGTCCGTCCATATGCCAATGATATGTGGCCTGTGCCTTGTCTGAAGTCCACAAGCAGTTTCCTGATGCCTGTTTGTATCATTATATGAAAGACATTTTGGTGGCTGTGTTCAACCACAATGAGCTGCTGAGGATTTGTCCTCAGTTGCTCAATGCTTTGAATTCAAATGGGCTGCAGGTAGCTCCAGAAAAGGTTCCACAACAACCTCCGTGGAAATATTTGGGGGTTAAAAATTCTGGAATGGATAATACGATTCCAGGAGGTGCAATTTGTTCATTTGGAGAAGACACTGAATGGTGCCCAGAAATTGGTAGGTGTCATCACTTGGTTACGTCTGTACTTGGGACTAACCAACGCACAATTATCTCCTTTGTTTGATTTATTAAGGGGAGACTCTCATTTGAAATCACCTCGGACATTGACCCCTGCAGCACATCAGGTGCTGGAGGAGGTTCACCAAGCTGTTTCTGCTTGCCAAGTTCACCGCATTGATCCTGCCGTTGATATCACTGTGTTCATTACAACTCCTAATTCACATCCCACAGGTATCATTGGCCAATGTAATGATGAATGGTCTGATCCCTTGCACGTCTTGGAATAGGTTTGCCTGCCTCATCAGACGCAGAAGACGGCAATTGCAGTTTTGAGCTAATTGCTCACTTAATAGGCAAATGCCGACAATGGTGTTTGTAATTGGATGGGGGCAGATTCCGCAAAGATCATACTCCTGACACAAAGGGAGAATTTTGAATGGAGCCTTGCAGACAGTGTGTCCCTGCAAAGCGCTCTAGAAAACTTTTCAGGGCAGATCACTTATCATCTGCCCAACCACAAGCTACTACAGGTAGCAAAAATTTCATAGAAATCTCTTTGCGGCCCAAAAATAGCCAGGAACCAGTGCAAGGACCCACCATCTTCACTGATGGTTTGGGGAAAAAAAGAAAGGCCATTGTTACCTGGAGGGATGTATCTGAGTGGCAGGTTCTGGAAGGTTATGAGGACTGGTCAGCCCAATTGGTTGAATTAAGGGCTGAAGTCATGGAATTTGAGAAATTTTCCCATGAACCTTTCAATTTGGGCACAGATTCGGACTATGTGCCTGACATCCCACAGCGATTGGGCTATTCAGTTTTGAAAGGGGTCAGTAATCGTGCCTTGTTTCATTTACTGAAGACCTTGTGGTGTGCCATTCAGGACTGGGTTCATACATATTACGTCCTGCATGTGAGGAGTCACAACGACCTGCCAGGGTTTGTAACAGAAGGTAACGCGAGGGCTGACAAGTTGGCTAACCCAGCGTGGGTAGCACCTCAGCCTGACACGCTGGCGCAGGCCAAGGCATCACATGGGTTTTTCCATCAGAATGCACATACCTTGCAGAAGCAGTTTCAGCTGACGCCTACTGAGGCTTGTGGCATTGTCAATGTGATGACTGTCACGCCCTGGCTGCACCTTTACCGGCTGGGGTGAATGCCAGAGGCCTTATGGCCTTGGAGCTTTGGCAGACTGACGTCACCCAGATTGCTGAGTTTGGCCGGCTCAAGTATGTGCATGTCACGGTGAACACATTCTCCTCTGCCATGTGGGCCTCTGCTCACACTGGAGAAAAGGCCCACGATGTCCTTGCCCACTGGAGGCAGGCCTTTGCCGTTCTAGGCATGCCTTCTGCTGTGCAAACCGACAATGGTCCTGCTTTCGCATCGCAGCAGGTGAGGCAGTTCCTACAAACATGGGGTGTGGCACACAAGTTTGGTATCCCTCATTCTCCGATTGGTCAAGCTATTGTAGAATGCGCTCATGGTACTCTGAAGCGGGTTCTTCAAAAACAAAAACAGGGAATGCAGGGTGACGCCCCGCAGAGTCAGTTCGCAAAGGCATTGTACACCATCAATAATCTTACTGTGCCCCAAAACTCGAATAACCCTGTCATTTTTGCAGTCAACGAGCCACATGGAAACTGTGACCAAACTGGAAGTCTTCAGTGGATGGATCATCATGTGATGACCCAGATGCAGATGACACAAGTGATCATTCTGATGACTCCTACACAAATGAACATTGAACATTGTAAATTTCTTTTTGACATTGTTCATTTTTCTTTTTTCATTTTTCTTTTTTAAATGGAAAAAGTGTGAGATGTCGCTCCTCTTTTTGCATGTTTTCTTTCTAGCCTTCTGATGTTTTCGAATTCCTGGAGTCAGTTCCCACATGCATCTCTGTAAACTACAATTGTTTACATTCCTCTCTGGAGGAAGTGAGAATTGATGGACCTTTGGTTTGACCAGTGTGATCAGAGAGGTGGCAACCTTCTTTTCCAATCACTGTTTCACTTTTGCAATGTAAGAGACTGTTGGGGGTTGGGGTGCTTCCCTATAGAATTTTTTCCCAGCAGTTGCTTACAAGCTAAGTGCTGGGTGCTTTTCGGTGCTCATGGGTGCTTAGGAACAAACAAAGGAAGCAGCTAAGGCAGAGACAGGGAGGCACGGTCTTCACTTCACCCTGAGCTGTTTTCTGCTGTTGGGAGAACGGCCAGGGCTGCTCATCTCGGCGCGGCAGAGAGCTCTCACCATCCTACCTGGAACTCCGTCAGACCACCGTCTCTTTGTGTGTCCCCCGGGATTTTGGGAACCTGTTCCCTCCCTGCCCTGCCAGGAGCTCCTTCTCCCTGCCCTGCATCCACGGCTTCTTCAGTTTTGTTTGAGGCCTCCCCACGCTGTATTTTCTGCAGCCCCTGCCCAGCTGGGATATTTTCCAACAGCTCCAGCCACTGCCAGGGCTCGGATACATCTCATCCTCCCAGGACTGCTGGTGGCTCTAGTAGCTTGTAACGGTATTGAGGGGGCTGGAGGGTGCCAGAGGAAAACTGTAACTGGGTTGTTGTTTTTTTTTTTTCCTTTTCTTCTCTAGTTCTCTTTGTTGTCAATATTATAGTTATTATTTTTAATTTACCTTGTTAGACTAACTAGTAAAGAACTGTTATTCCTACCCTCACACCGTTGCCCGAGACCCCCCTTCAATTTTAGGATAATAAGTAGTTCAAGGGAAGTTTCCATTCTTTTTTTTGGTTCCCTAGCAGACAGTCCTGTCTTTCCAAACCAAGACAGATTTTGGCGCCCAAAGTGGGGCCAGAGGACATCAAGAGAAAAAGGATACAAAAAGAATAACAGCTCTTGAGTAATCTAATTTTTGTGTGCTGAATTTAAGAACTTCATTAAGTAGAACAATGTTGTCTAGCATACCCTGGTTTGGATGGCACGTGGCCACAGCTATATTTCTTCCATTTGTAGCCCCTTATCTAGACATGGGTCCCATAACTAAAGCTACCGTGGCTGTTTTCCAGTTTGTTTTGTGGGTTGATAATGTGAGGAATTCCTGGATTTTTAACTTCCTCTGGAAGGCAGGCTCATGGGTTCAGAGCTATCGCATAGTAACTGAATGTTTTTAGGGTTACTTTAATAATGGCACCTACTGTGAAGAAATGACACCGGGGGAAATTTTCTCCCAACCCTTCACCTGGCACTTTGGGTCTACCCCACCAGTTTTCGAAGGGTTCAAATTTTCTCTAGATGCTAATGATGTCATACAGTGGCTGGTGTTGATGACAGGCCTGCTCTATTTAGCATTCAGAGATAAGGAGAGATTGACTTGGATAACCACCATGACACCTACCCCAGAGAACAGGGATGTTGCCAGACAGCCTGGCACTGCCACAGAGCTGGACACTGCCCCAGAGATTAAGGATGTTGCCCCAAAACCTGACCCTGCCCCACAGACCACCTCAGAAACAAACCAGCCAGATTGGGTGGGGGTTCTGCTGAAAAAGATAAGCCAGATGCTTAAGGAGCACACCTCCCCCACTAGTGAGAAGCCCTCCTGCTGCCTCAAAAAGGGAGAGTCTTGTGGTGCAGCAGTGGAACCCACAGATGTTACATCTGTCCAGGCTCCAGCTGAACCACAAGGGAAATCACAGCCAGCAGCAGTCGCCCCTGTGGAAACAAGGAAGTCTAAGATGAAATCAGATAAGAAAGGAGAGCCCTCACAACATGCAGGGAAGCCAGAGGTAGAGATCGTCACTGAGTCTCTGTCCTATGAAAGTCTCCGTAACCTGTGGAAGGACATTGTATGATGGGGACGTGAGGCTTATACAACCTGGTTACTCCGGGTCTGGGACCTTATGGGTACAGGTGTGCAGCTGGATGGTAGTGATGCCAGGAATTTGGGACCTTTGACCCAAGACTCAGGTGTGGATCAGGTATTTGTAAGGGAGCCTGGGCCCCTTTCCCTCTGGGAGCGTCTTTTAATGAGTGTAAGAGAAAGGTTTGTCCACAGAGAGAGAATGCAGGAGCACCATCATAAGATGCGCTGGAAGACCCTTGAGGAAGGGATCCAACAGCAGAGAGAAGTGGCGGTGCTAGAAGTACTCTTTGGGATGGGTGGACAGCACGATAATGACCCCGACAAAGTCAGGTGCACTGGGCAAATGTTGTGGAGTCTGGCAAATCAAGGGCTAACTCAATACACCACCTCTGTTGAGGTCCGAGTTGGAGAAGGGAACAGACAGCACACCAATATGATGTGGAACTGATTCCGATTTATTAAGCAAGTGAAAAACCTTATATATGTTTTGTGTACATGCAAGATACAATCAACATAGTTTGTGCCAAAGACTAAAAATATATCTGTTCATGGTCAAACCTCCAGGTGTTCAGCTTCATCCCTCCCGTGCTGCCAGCAGAACTTTTTAATGATCTTGGTTATCTTTCTTGTGATTCTCTGCTGGTAACCTCCTAACTTGGGCTTCTATGTTTAACATTCCTTTGTCTATCTTCTGTTCCTTCTGCTTCACACAATTTATGATTAAAGACACATTACAGGATTCTCTTGTACACCGGCTGGAGGCTTATGGCCCCTGTAAAGGCCCCAACACTTCCCCCTCTTTTTTCAAAAACTGAATCAGCAATGGCAGAGATTTGACTAGAGAAACACCTTAAGACACACAGTTTAACAAACAAAATTAAAGAAATTATGAGAAAAATCTATCCTACAGTTTTAACTATTTCTTTCCACCATGCAGTTAAACCCCGTAAATAAATCACTCGCTATAGCTACAAAAAGGAGTTAGATAAACACTCACTACAACACACATAAGATATTACCCAATCCAAACACCCACAATCAGGTCTGAGAATTACTCTCAGTCTACCTTATATTTGATTATAATATTCAAAAATAGAAAACAGAAAAGCTGTATAAGATAATGTGAACAAGTCCTCAAGACGTTGTGTCACAGGATTCAAACGCCGTCTCCACCGCCTTTGGCGTCGCTGTTCTGCTTCACTGATTCGATCCAAGGCTTAACCCACTTTGCTGGAATCCACTGAGATGAAAGTCCTGTGGAAATGCAAGCATAGCTCCGTCCCCAAGTCAACAACCTATGTGGTCCCGTCCACTTATTAGCAGAGGGGTCCCAAGTTTGCACATTTACATGGACATCCATCAAGCCTGTGGAAGGGGCAGAAAAATGGGAAAAAATAGGTAACATATCTCTAGAGGGCTGTCCTATCGTTGCTGATCCGACAGGATTTTTCCAGTTAAGAACTAACAGAGCTTTATGAAGCACTTCAGTAGGGGAGAGCTCCCCCCCTTTTTTCAAAACAGTTAAAAGACGTTTGACATCTTGATGCCGTCGTTCAACAATAGCCTGGCCAGTACTATTGTAAGGGACCCCAAGTGTGTGTTTGACATTCTACATAAGGAAGAATTCTTTGATTAAGTTGCTGGTGTATGCAGCACCACTGTCAGTTTTAATCTCTTCTGGAATGCCTAAAACTGCAAAACACTCCAGCCAGTGCTTACGAGCACTATGGGCAGTCGCATTAGGAAGGACAGTGGCCCAAACTGTTTTGCTAAAGGTATCTATGGTCACATGGATGTGCTTAAGTCTTCCAAAACTCGCAAAAAGCGTAACATCTGTTTGGTATATTTGATGAGGCTTTAACCCTCTGGGATTAGCACCCATGCTTTGCAAATTAGGGTCTTGAGCACAATCAGGACAGGCAGCAATAATAGCTCTAGCAGCATCACGGGATAATTGAAATTCACGCTGCAGTGCCTTAGCAGACTGGTGAAAAAAGGCATGTGATTGTACAGCTTGCTGATGAGGGGATACTGTTTCCTGTGCAGCTGCTGCGGACACAGCAGTATCGATAAAGGCATTACCTTGCGTGTACAAACCTGGATATTGACAATGGCTCCGAATGGCCATCACAAACAGTTTTTCTTGCCGTGAGTTTACCAAATAATGTAACTTTGTAACACAAGTCAATAAAACAGGATTTGTAAAGTGCCCTAAAAAGGCGGATTCAATCCTTTCTGTAAGGGAGGCAACATACTGTGAATCAATAATCAAATTCAATGGACTATTCAAAAAATCACTTAAGGCCAACAAAACGGCTTTTAGTTCTAAAACTTTTACAGAAAGGCCAATTTCTTGCTCAATTTTTGTTACCCATTCACCATTGCTCTGAATAGCATACCCAAATTTGTTCGTTTTACTACTTGCGTCAGTAAAGACACAAACAGCATTAGCAAGAGGCATACGTGAGATTATTCGTTTTGGAGCCAGATTAATATGAATGGAAAAAAATGGATGTGAAGGATAATGGTTATCTAAAGGAACATCATGAACAGCTGTTGCAAATGATATAGATTCCTGTTCCCATTCTGTTAACACATCTAAGGAATTGTAAGGTAGAATGATCCTGTCAGCTTCCTTTCCAGACACATGACGCACACGTCATCATGCCTTCAATAACAAATGACAAACTCCCTCAGCCCTGTCTAAAACTGTTACCTTAGGGCGGTAAGTTGTAAAAACCCATTCTAACAGAAAAAATTGTTTTGCATCGTTCACCTGACCTATCACTGCCATGATCTCATCTGGTTGGTTTTTCAGCAATATGTACAAGGGTAACTCTGGTTGATATCTGTAAGCTTGAGCATGCTGTATCTTATTTTCAATTATCTGCAGAGACTCAATAGCTGATTGAGTCAATGTTCGCTTTTCGAGAGGGTCTGAAGATCCTGTAAGTAACTCAAATAGGGGTTGTAAATCAGAATTGGATATGCCCGCCCAATTTCGTAACCATTGGATATCCCCAACTAATTTTTGAACATCATGCACAGTGTTAACTGCATGCTGAATAGAAATATGATTTGGCTGAATTCGTGTCATGCACACTTGCATGCCCAGATATGACCATGGCTCACATCTCTGAATCTTTTCTGGAGCTATCGAGAGCCCCCATCTGGCCAATTCAGAGATGAGCAACTCCTCATCTTATAAAGAAAGTGGTTGAGGAGTAGCTATTAAAATGTCATCCATATAGTGATACGTTAATTTGTCAGGATACAGCTTCCTCCACTTTGCCAGTGCCTGTGCCACAAGCCACTGACAAATGGTTGGACTGTTTTTCATGCCTTGTGGCAGTACTGTCCATTCGTAGCATTTCATGGGTGCACCATTGTTGATTTCTGGAACACTGAATGCAAACCGTTTGCAGTCATCTTCATGAAGGGGTATACTGAAAAAACAATCTTTAAGATCAATTACAAACAAAGACCAATTACGAGGCAATGCAGCAGGAGAAGGGAGCCCAGGTTGTAAAGCCCCCATAGATTCCATTTGAGCATTAACTGCGCGTAAATCATGTAACAACCGCCATTTCCCAGATTTTTTCTGAATTACAAAAACAGGTGTGTTCCATGGGCTTGTGGAAGGTCGAATGTGCTTGAGCTGAAGCTTTTCTTCCTCAAGTGCAGTTAAATGACCCACCTTTTCAACTGAAAGCGGCCACTGTGCCACCCAGATAGGATCTTGTGACTTCTAGGTTAATTTCACGGTGGGCACAGAATTTTGAGAAATGGCCGCTAATGAAAACCCTCTGTAGTCAGGGTTAAATGCCATTGGGATAAGGCATCTCTGCCAAGTATCCATAATGGCGTATTCATCACGTATGGTCGGACAAAAGCAGTATTTTGTTCATTGTCCTCAATTCTGACAAAGCTAACACTTTCCGATGTCTCTGTAGCTCCGGAAACACCCACTATATTAGACTGAGTCTTTTTAAGAGGCCAGGCAGCGGGCCATGATTGACGAGGAATTATGGTTACATCAGAACCTGTATCAATCATCATAGTAGCAACAATTTGTTTAGTGGCTAAATTAACAGAATTGACATGAGTGATGATTACCATATGTGTAGGGCGATTTCCACTTATGACTTCTGCAAACATGACTGCTGGGCCGCTGCTACCAAACGCTCCGGTGCCTCTGTCAGCTTGCTGGCTCGGCCGTGGAACCTGGGCTTGAAACGGAATAGGCTGAGCAATACGGCTGCCCTTAGGCACTGTAACTGGTGGTTGAAAAGTAGAGACCATTATCATTATAATACCTGTGTAATCAGCATCGATAAGTCCTGGCAAAACAAACAGACCAACTTTTGACATGAAAGAACGACTAATTAACAAAGCTGATAACTCGAAACCTAAAGGTCCCGATTCTGTCGAGCGCACGACATGCACTTTATTATCTATGAGAGTGACTGATTCTGCCAGGGCCAGATTGACTCCCGCGCTGCCCCTGGTTGCTGAAGAGAGTCGAGCGAGGCAGCCATCACCTGTGGAGGGTTTTGTCTCGCCGCGCTCCCCTCGCGGCTCATCCCATTTCCCGGACTAGATAGAGGAGTACCATCCTTTTTAAATTTTGAGCGACACTCATTGGATCGATGGCCAAATTTGTTACAGCGGTGACAAGTACAAGCGAAAGAAGGCATCTCTTCATTTGTTTTATTTTTTCCCAGACAATTTTTCTTGATATGACCCGTTTGCCCACATTGAAAACACTTCGGGCTCTTGTTTCCCTTCCCTTGAACAGTAACTTTCTGCAAGGCTGCAGGCAAGGCAGCAGTGTAAATTTGAGCCTTTTCTTTTTCCTCTTCTAAAGGTGCTTGTGAGCATTGCTCAATTATCTGCATTAATGATGCCCCTGCAGGCAGAGAGGCAATGAGTCTCTTGCAATTCGGATTAGCATTTTGCATCGCTATCTCTTTAACTATTGTGTCTTTCATGTCTTGTGGGATATCTGGAGCTGCCTCAACTCCCTCTTTGACTCGATCCACAAAGGTGAGAAATGGTTCATTAGCCTTTTGTAAGATATGTAAATAGGGTTGTTGAGGTTTTTCGACTTGGGGCAGAGAGGCAAAAGCTTCAAGGGCTGTGGCTTTAAGCGCAGCTTGTTGACAGGGGTAGGGGGTGCAGAAGGTATGGCAGATGAAGTGGGGTTAGTGGCTGGTACGCTATCCTACGGTGGTATTAAATCATTATAAGGACTTTGTGCGGGAGCGGAGATATGACCTTCCTGGAAAGGGGAGTTAATTTCAAGCGGCTCAAGCGGCTCAGTATTCATGTCTTTGATTTATCAGCCATCTCGGTAGGAAGTTTTTCCTCTGCTACAGTAAACACCTCTTTCACTGCCGCTTCTAACTCAGCCTCCGCCTCCAATTGTTCTATTAGCATTCTGATCTGATGATAAGTAGCAGCTAATTTCTTTGCTTCCTTAGACTCACATTGCACAGCTTCCCACAATTCAAAACCAATTTTCTTCCATGTTTCGAGTTTAAAGATCTGGGCTGCATCAGTTATTAACCCATGACGGGTAGCCCAGCACAAAAGATCAGCCAATAATGTCCGATCGACTGGCTTCCCAGCCTTTTGACTTAATCGGAGCAAGGCATCTATCGCAGCCTTCTCCACGGCTGATACAGCATTGCCCATCCCACAATTTTCCAGCTCAAGGCTGCCGACTCACCAGTCGAATTCGTGGCCACTCGTGTCTATTACAGACTTTCCCTGTGCCTTCTTCTGCACGGAACCGCGTCTCTCTCGAATGCCCGGTCGCAACTGCAGTGGGATCACTTCAGTCTCCGAACTTCAGCAGACACTCTGCATCACTCCGTTGTCCCCTTCATCACGTCGGGGTCACCAGAATGTTGAGGTCTGTGTCGGAGAAGGGAACAGACAGCACACCAATATGATGTGGAACTGATTCCGATTTATTAAGCAAGTGCAAAACCTTATATATGTTTTGTGTACGTGCAAGATACAATCAACATAGTTTGTGCCAAAGACTAAAAATATATCTGTTCATGGTCAAACCTCCAGGTGTTCAGCTTCATCCCTCCCGTGCTGCCAGCAGAACTTTTTAATGATCTTGGTTATCTTTCTTGTGATTCTCTGCCGGTAACCTCCTAACTTGGGCTTCTATGTTTAACATTCCTTTGTCTATCTTCTGTTCCTTCTGCTTCACACAATTTATGATTAAAGACACATTACAGGATTCTCTTGTACACCGGCTGGAGGCTTATGGCCCCTGTAAAGGCCCCAACACACCTTCATTGCAACAATTAATGCAGAGAGCAATGCAGAGACAGTGGGTTCTGTGGCCAACAAGCTTAGGAATTATGAGAGTATGATCAATGTCCCGATGCATGCTCATGTCTCTGCCGTGGTTAAGGAGCTTAAAGAGGAGATGAGTGAGATAAGGGAGGAGGTGAGGAAGATCAGCACAGCACCGGTGCGAGTCACAGGCCCCAAAGTCAAAGTCCAACATTCCCCAGCTAAAGAAAGAGGATACACCCCACGAGCTGACCTGTGGTTCTTTCTGCGTGACCATGGGGAAGACATGGGAAAGTGGGATGGGAAACCCACTTCTGTCCTGGCAGCATGGGTGCGTCAACTCAAGGAGGGAAATAGTAATCGAGGGGGTTCCACAAAAATGGAGGTAGCCTCAACCTCCCAGGACCGATCTGCCGGGTATTACAGAAGGGAAGATGATTTGTCAGACCCCCTTGAAGGAACCTCTACTATGTATGGTCAGGAAAGAAACAGCAACCAGGGTTAGAGGGGCCCTGCCTCTAGCCAGGAAGAGGCACGGGAGAACCGGGTCTTTTGGACAGTGTGGGTCAGATGGCCTGGCACATCAGAGCCACAAAAATACAAAGCGTTGGTTGACACTGGTGCACAATGTACACAGATGCCATCGAGACATGTGGGGGCAAAACCTGTTTCTATTGCTGGGGTGACAGGGGGATCACAGGAATTGACTTTGTTGGAAGCTGAAGTGAGCCTGACCAGGAAAGAGTGGCAGAAACACCCAATTGTAACTGGCCCAGAGGCCCCGAGTATCCTGGGCATGGACTACCTCCGGAATGGCTATTACAAAGACCCGAAAGGACTCAGATGGGCTTTTGGAATAGCTGCTGTGGAGACAGAGAGCATTAAGCAGTTGAACACCTTGCCTGGTCTGTCAGAGAACCCATCTGCAGTAGGACTCCTGAAGGTGGAAGAGCAACAGGTGCCAATTGCCACCTCAACAGTGCACCGCCGGCAGTACCGGACGAATCGAGATGCCGTGATCCCCATCCACAAAATGATCCATGAGCTGGAGAGCCAAGGGGTGGTCAGCAAAACCCACTCACCCTTCAACAGTCCCATCTGGCTTGTGAGCAAATCTGAAGGAGAATGGAGATTGACTGTGGACTATCGTGGCTTGAATGAAGTGACTCCACCACTGAGTGCTGCTGTGCTGGACATGCTGGAACTCCAGTATGAGCTGGAGTCCAAGGCAGCACAATGGTATGCCACTATTGACATTGCCAATGTGTTTTTCTCCATTCCTTTGGCAGCAGAATGCAGGCCTCAGTTTGCCTTCACGTGGAGGGGAGTGCAGTACACCTGGAACCGACTGCCCCAGGGGTGGAAATACAGTCCCACCATCTGCCATAGACTAATCCAGGCTACACTGGAAAAGGGTGAAGCTCCAGAACACCTGCAATACATTGATGACATCATTGTGTGGGGGAACACGGCAATGGAGGTATTTGAGAAAGGTGAGAAGATCATCGGGATTCTGCTAGAAGCTGGTTTTGCCATCAAGAAGAGCAAAGTCAAAGGGCCCGCTCGAGAAATCCAGTTCCTGGGGGTGAAGTGGCAAGATGGACGGCATCAAATTCCCACTGAGGTCATCAATAAGATCACTGCGATGTCTCCACCAACCAACAAGAAGGAGACACAAGCTTTCCTAGGCGCCACAGGTTTTTGAGAATGCACATTCCAGAGTAAAGTCAGATCGTGAGCTCTCTCTACCTGGTTACCCATAAAAAGAATGATTTCTACTGGGGCCCTGAACAGCAACAAGCCTTCTCCCAAATCAAGCAGGAGATCGCTCATGCAGTAGCCCTTGGCCCAGTCAGGACAGGACCAGAGGTGAGGAATGTGCTTTACTCTGCAGCCGGGAGCCATGGTCTGTCCTGGAGCCTTTGGCAGAAGGTGCCTGGAGAGACTCGAGGCCGACCGCTGGGATTCTGGAGCTGAAGCTACAGAGGGTCAGAAGCCAACTACACTCTTATGGAGAAGGAAATCTTGGCTGCCTATGAAGGAGTCCAAGCTGCCTCAGAGGTGATTGGGACAGAGGCACAACTCCTCCTGGCACCCCGACTACCAGTGCTGGGGTGGATGTTCAAAGGAAAGGTTCCCTCTACCCACCACGCCACTGATGCCACATGGAGCAAATGGATCGCTCTCATCACGCAGCGTGCCCATATTGGAAACCCAAATCGCCCTGGGATTTTAGAGTCAATTACAAACTGGCCTGAGGGTGAAAAATTTGGTCTCACTGATGAAGAGGAGCAGGAACAAGTGACACATGCTGAAGAAGCTCTACCATACAACCAGCTACCAGCAGAAGAAAAATGCTACGCTCTTTTCCCTGATGGTTCCTGTCGCATTGTAGGGATAAACCGGAAGCGGAATGCAGCCGTGTGGAGCCCCACACAACAGGTAGCAGAGGCTACTGAAGGAGAAGGGGGATCAAGTCAATTTGCTGAACTCAAAGCCGTTCAACTGGCTCTGGACATTGCTGAGAGAGAGAGGTGGCCCAAGCTCTACCTCTACACTGACTCATGGATGGTAGCCAATGCTCTGTGGGGGTGGCTGGAACAGTGGAGAAAGGCCAGCTGGCAGCATAGAGGGAAACCAATCTGGGCTGCTGAGGAGTGGAAAGACATTGCCACTCGAGTAGAGAAGCTCCCTGTGAAAGTTCGTCATGTAGATGCCCATGTCCCCAAGAGTCAGGCTAATGAGGAGCACCAACACAATGAGCAGGTGGATCATGCTGCAAAGATAGAAGTGGCAAAAATAGACTTCGATTGGGAACACAAGGGAGAGTTGTTCCTATCTCGATGGGCCCGTGATGCCTCAGGCCATCAGGGTAGGGATGCCACCTATAAGTGGGCACGAGACCCAGGGGTGGATCTAACCATGGACAGCATTTTACAGGTTATCCACGACTGTGAGACGTGTGCTGCTATCAAACAGGCCAAGAGGCTGAAGCCCCTTGGGTATTGTGGGCGGTGGTCCAAGTACAAGTATGGGGAGGCCTGGCAGATTGATTACATCACACTGCCCCAAACCCGCCAAGGCAAGCACTACGTGCTGACCATGGTGGAGGCCACCACTGGATGGTTGGAGACCTACCCTGTGCCTCATGCTACTGCCCAGAACACCATCCTGGGCCTGGAAAAGCAGGTCCTGTGGAGGCATGGTACCCCTGAGAGGATTGAGTCAGACAATGGGACTCATTTCAAAAACAGCCTTATTAACACCTGGGATAAAGAACATGGCATTGAGTGGGTGTACCATATTCCTTACCATGCACCAGCAGCTGGGAAAGTTGAACAGAGCAATGGCCTTCTGAAAACCACCTTAAAGGCACTTGGTGGGGGGACTTTCAAAAACGGGGAGATTAATTTAGCAAAGGCCACATGGTTAGTGAACACCCGAGGTTCCACTAACCGAGCAGGCCCTACCCAGTCTGAAGCCTTGGGAACACTAGATGGAGATAAAGTTCCAGTAGTACACATGAGAGGTATGCTAGGAACAACGGTTTGGGTTAATTCTGCCTCCAGCAAAGACAAGCCCATCCGTGGAGTTTTCTTTGCTCAGGGGCCAGGCTGTACCTGGTGGGTAATGCAAAGGGATGGAGAGACTTGGTGCATACCTCAAGGAGATCTTGTTTTAGGGTAAGCTACTCACGACACTGTGCCTGTATCTGTAGCTGCATGTATATATGTATATAATTAAAGTATTGCATGTATGTACATAATTTAAAAGTTTAAATTTGATGTAACATATTGGGTTGGGAAAAAATTCGGGGTGGATAATGTTGGGGGTTGGGGTGCTTCCCTATAGAATTTTTTCCCAGAAGTTGCTAAGAAGCTAAGTGCTGGGTGCTTTTCGGTGCTCATGGGTGCTTAGGAACAAACAAAGGAAAGCAGCTAAGGCAGAGACAGAGAGGCACCGTCTTCACTTCACCCTGAGCATTTTTCGGCTGTCGGGAGAACATCTCGGCGCGGCAGAGAGCTCTCACCATCCCACCTGGAACTCCGTCAGACCACCGTCTCTTTGTGTGTCCCCCGGGATTTTGGGAACCTGTTCCCTCCCTGCCCTGCCAGGAGCTCCTTCTCCCTGCCCTGCATCCACGGCTCTTCAGTTTTGTTTGAGGTCTTCCCACGCTGTATTTTCTGCAGCCCCTGTCCAGCCGGGACATTTTCCAACAGCTCCAGCCACTGCCAGGGCTCGGATACATCTCATCCTCCCAGGACTGCTGCTGGCTCTGGTAGCTTGTAACGGTACTGAGGGGGGTGGGGGTGCCAGAGGAAAACTGTAACTGGGTTGTTGTTTTTTTTTTCCTTTTCTTCTCTAGTTCTGTTTGTTGTCAATATTATAGTTATTATTTTTAATTTACCTTGTTAGACTAACTAGTAAAGAACTGTTATTCCTACCCTCACACCATTGCCCGAGACCCCCCTTCAATTTTAGGATAATAACAAGTCCAAGGGAAGTTTCCATTCTTTTTTTTGGTTCCCTAGCAGACACCCCTGTCTTTCCAAACCAAGACAGTGGACTTCTCCATCTTGTCTTCATCTGTCTGTCATCCTAAAACCCCCATATAACTAAAATTTTCACCCTGTGATAAAAATACACACTATTCTACTATCTAATACACATTCTTGAAAACTCTGCTTCATTTCAGAGCTTAAAAACCCTTTCTCCATAAACAAAGGTTAAAAAAACTGTTTGTCAGAGATCTTAAAATCTCTTAAACATGCAAAGAACTATTTCTCATAATTCCAGACTTTAACAGACATGCCTTGGAAGAAGTACTGCAACATTTGCCCATAATACCAGAAGGTAAAACTTATCCGATGTTGATGACTTACTTCTCTCAGGGGAGGATGAGGGAAAGGTCCGAAAATCCACCACATCATTATTAAACATTTTAGGGAACCAGGGGCTTGGGGTATCAAAAGAAAAGCTCCAATTTGTAGATAATGAAGTAACATACTTAGGGCACATCATAAGCCTGAGGAGATGGTGATTAAATCCTGAAAGGATCGCTGGAATAGCCTTACTCCCCCAACCAAAAACTAAAAAGGAAATCAGAAAATTCTTGGGGCTGTTATGATATTGTAGAATATGGATTGAAGGATTCACCTAAGCCGTTAATTTCCTGTATGAAAAACTGGTTAAAGAAGAGATTACATGGGAAAAAGAAGAAAAGCAGAGATTTTAAGGTTTAAAACAAAAATTGATCAGTGCTCCTGCTCTAAGCCTCCCTGCGTTAGATAAACCCTTTTACCTATTTGTGGATGTAGAAAATGGGGTAGCCGATGGCGTCTGTGAAATACAAAGTTATGTGTCGTGTCAGGTAAATAATTTGTGTAATTGTAGTTGTGAAATGTGTGGAACACAGCCATGGGACAGTTATAAAGATGAGTTATAATAAACATGGTAAGCAAAGCATGGAAGAAGGCCTTTGAACTAAACCTTTGTTCGCAATTAACTATTATAGATCTTAAGCTGATTTGTAGTAAGAATGTGAGAATTAGAACTTTAGATGTTGCTTTGACAAGAACTTTCTGCTTGTAATTAAGCCTTAATCTGTTTTGTAATAAAAGCTTTTGAATTATTTTAGAATATTGCTTTGTATTAAGGATTTTAAAACTGTTACTTTAGAATGTATAACAAAAGAAGGAAGCAAGTCTATCTCAAATTCCTAACAGAACGGTGAAAAAAAAAGCCTGAGAAAAGAAGATGGACAAAGAACTCCTGACTAATGGTTTCAAAAAGGAAACCAGCTATCACCATCTGGGATACACATCCCAGATGTACATCCTGGGAGGAATGGATGACAATGGAGTATAGAAATTGTAAAGAAACCAGCTATCACTATCATTGATTAACATCCTGAGGTATAGAATTGTGACGTGAAAATGGGAATTAGAAACTGCTAAGAAAGCCTACAGATATACATATAAATACCAGCAGGCCTCAGCAATCGGTGTGCAGTTGGAGGGAAAGCTCCCACTACTTCACCCAGTGCTGCTTTGCTCATATTTTACCATATTAATTAATAAATTAAATTACTGCTTGATATATTGGCTGAGTCAAGCTCCTCATTTTTAACAAGTCCTAGCTCAAGAGTGAGGGGGCTCCGTAAAGCCAGTGGCTTACCTGTCAAAATTGCTAGACCGTGTTAGAAGGGGGTGGCCCACCTTTATCCAAGCAGTAGCTGCTACTGCCTTACTAGTAGAGGAAAGCAGAAAATTAACTTTTGGAGGAAGATTAAAGATGCACACCCCCCATGCAGTCAGAAATATTTTGAATCAAAAAGCTAAGAAGTGGCTCACTGACTTGAGTGTTGAAATATGAAGCAATTCTAATAGATAAAGATGATCTAGAATTAGTACAGATAAGCACCTCAATCCTGCTCAGTTTTTGTATGGAAAATCAGTAGAAGAACTAGTGCATGATTTCTTAGAAGTTATAAACTACCAGACCAAATTGAGGGAAAATTTGACAGACCAACCCCTCCAGGGGGGGAAACAATTATACATCGATGGATTCTCAAGAGTAATTCAGGAGCAACGAATGTCAGGATATGCTATAGTAGATGAAAAATTGGTGACCATAGAAAAGAAAAATTTCCCCCATTATTCAGCTCAAGCATGTGAATTGTATGCTTTGAAACGAGCCCTCAAGATATTGATACAAGAGAGGGGGACAATATACACTAAGTGCGCCTTTGGGGTGGTGCATACGTTTGGGAAAATCTGGGAAAAAAGAGGACTGCTAAACTCAAAAGGGAAAGGATTAATTCATGAGACACTCATCGCAGATGTTTTAGAGGCCTTAGTTACCAGAGGAAATTGCTGCCATGCATATTCAGGGGCATCAAAAAGGGACCTCCTTAGAAATAAGAGGGAATAACTTAGCAGATAAAGAAGCTAAGAATTCAGCTGAGTCCAAGGAAGAGAAAGTGATGATGATACTGACTCCTACTGGAGAAATTCGGGATATACCAGTATTCAGTAAAACTGAAGAAAAGGATCTCCTTAGAATAGGAGCAAAAAGGAGCAATGAAGGGAAATGGGTGTTATCTGATGGGAGGCAGCTATTAAACAAACCATTAGCGAGGAAAATATTAGAAAGCATACATGGTAAAACTCACTGGGGTGCACAAGTGCTGTGTAATCAGTTCCTGAGGAACTGGGGTTTCATAGTAATTTATGGAATAGAAAAATTACTGAAAAATGAGCAATATGCCAGAAAGTGAGCAAAAAAGTCATGCGGAAAGCCTGCCAAGGAGGGCGAGAAGTAGCCTTATGACGTTTTCAAAGAATCCAAGTATATTTCACGGAACTCCCCCAGGTGCAATGGTGTAAATTCTTGTTGGTAAAAATAGATCATTTAACCCATTGGGTAGAGGAGGTGGCAGTAGTCAAAGCTACTGCCAACGTGGTATGCAGAACTCTTTTAGAACTAATCATTCCCCAATATGGAATAGTAGATCACATCGACTCAGATCAAGGGACACATTTCACCTCAAAAATACTACAGCAAGTAGTCCAAGCTTTAGGTATAAAATAAGAATTACATGCTCCATCGCATCCACAAAGTTCAGGCTGGGTTGAAAGGATGAATCAAACTCTCAAGAAAACTCTAACTAAGCTTATGATAGAAACCCAAATGTCATGGATCAAGTGCCTACCCCTAGATTTGTTAAGAATTAAAACACAGCCTAGATCAGACTTAAAAGTTTTACCTTATAAAAAGATGTTTGGTTTACCTTTTTTAATTTCACCCAATAGCGCGGCCACTTATGAAGAAGGAGAGGACAGTGTCAAGAAATATGTCCTGTCCATAGCACAAACTCTAGAAGAATTACAGGAAAAGGGAAGAATCCCTCAGACTGCTACCCTAGATTTCAGAATTCATAATGCTAATCCTGGGGACTGGGTGATGTTTAAATCATGGAAAGACCAACCTTTAACCCCCCTATGGGAAGGTCCCTTTCAGGTATTGCTGACCACTGAATCGGCAGTACTAACTGCAGAACAAGGATGGACTCATGCTATGAGGATAAAAGGACCAGTAGAAGAGCCCCACTACTGGAGAATTGTCACTTCCACAGAAGGACTGAAAATTACTTTAAAATGGGACACAGAGCTCAATGTGGCAAGTAAACTACAAGCAACAACACATCAATCCAGACTAGAATGGAGTTCTCCACAGGCTTTATCGATCTTTTCATATTCCTAAAGACCAGAAGCTTTCCAAACTCCGGGGTGGCAGTTTAATACCTCCCCAATTGGGGGGATCAGGTATATACGGATTAACAAACATCGAGTCCATAAACAATCTTAGAATTTCTGCTTTTGCCTGTGACATGCAGAAAGAACAACCATTAACCCTCTTTGCTGAGATATCTCTCAGATTTATTCTTCACCACATACCCTGTCTGATTCATCCTGATACCAGACATACTAAGTTATGTGTAAATGTTTAAACTGTAAAAAAATCAGTATTGTAGTTCACAAATTTGATGCTCGCGTTGCATGAAGTGTTGGGTGCAAAATCTTTTCCCTATCCAGACAGAACTAGAAACAACTGAAATAATAACTTTGCCTCGTGGATGGAAATTACAAGTGCCTATTGACTGGGAGATACCTGAGGAATGGTAGGAATCTACAATTAAGGAGTGTAAAGAAAACCTGATTTTCCTGGAAATTAGCAAAAAGGAAGTGACGAGGAAATAGAGGGCAAGACTGTATTGGCCCCTATACCCGCCACTAAGATCACATACACCTGCTATGGGTAGCAACCTCATAGGCATGGGAGGTGGAGGTATAAGCCATACCGGACCTCTGTTATTCCTTTCTCTGTCACTCATTGTTTGTCTTTTCCCTTTAGGGATGCCAGCAAAATCATGTCACAGATGCTACTGAAAGCTGTATATGGGAAGAAACTGCAGTTCCTTTTTTATTGCACACACCCATGTCAACAGTCACTGTTATAGCCCATCCAAGTTAGATACTTGTATTCAAAATGGGAAAAAATACTGGATCGCGTAAAACTTAAGAACAAGTGGTAACAGTTGGGAAATAAATGTCCAAAAGGGGAGAAATTGATTTGTTTCACATTTATCATTACAAGTAGAGTCCAAGATTTGGTAAAAGAACAAATGGTAAGCATAAAGGCAAAACAGTACAACAATCTAACTCTGTGCCAATTTCTCTTCAAAATTTGTATAAAAAACTTAAACAGCAATTAAAAAAGGAAACATATATTACTGCCTTAGGTTTTAGCTATTATATTTTTTAGACTCTGTGCTGTTTCGGTGAGTAGTTTTAAGTTTCATATTAAGTGCTACTAAGCTCTCTTCACGGTGTAGATAGACAAAACAATTCCTTCTCTAGTTTGATACCAAGGACAACTTTCAGGCCCAGGAACGAAAACAACGGTGAAGTGAGAAAAAAACCCAAGGAGGATGGAGCTTCATAACCTGAAGCTATGGTTGGACAATTGATTCTAATATGCTAATCGACCAGAACTTATAAAAGTGTGGGACCTCGTGACCTGGGCATCCATTTTGTGACCACTTTGGGGTGCATATTGGGTGTGGTCCATCTGGCAGTAAGAAAATTAGTGCTCTGAAAAGCGGGCTTAGATTGTAGTGGTAAATCTTGGCTTGGGGCCAGAGGTGGCGAAGAGGATTAGCTTCTGTGCTGGGGCTCTGAAGCTCAGGAGTTCGAATCCTGTGTCGTGGTTGTGATTGCTTTCTCCTGCTCACTCCCTTTCGCTGATTGTTTTGATCTCCACGGACTAAGATATGGTGTGTGTATTCTCCCGTGAGTGTTGTACTAATAATATCCCCAGAGATTTTGCCTTAGGGGTAGTATTGAAAAATGATGAGACTTGGTCAAAATTTGGTAGTTTTGATAAGAGATTTATATCAAGTTTGATCTCTCATATACATAAGGAGAAATATCTCAATGAATTAGACTATGCCAGACTCTTTATGGTGTTAGCATGCCAATGAAGTTCAGCAGCTAGCAAAAAGAGAGAACAAATCTTGGTATTAAAGGAGGGAAAAACTAAAAGGCCGATATTGACTAGTGAGTGTAAAAGCAAGGAAGAGGCGGAGTTCGACCTTATCGCTGCTGATTTAAGAGCGGGGACAGCCCCGGCCGTGCCCGCGTTGGGGCCAGGCCAAGCCACAGCCCCACCGCCACCCCCCCGCATCACCGCTGCTGCCCCCCCACCATCAGCAAAAGGGGGGGTGGGGGGAAGCGTGGCTCAGCCCATGAAAGAAGAGCCGGGAAGGCCATGGCAGGTGTTGGTGCCACGTCCACCGCCATCACCACCGTTGTCACAGAGAGAGGAAGGGCCCGCAGGAGGAGATAGCTGGTGTGTGCAACCCACAGCACCTGGTGTGTGCAGCCCACAGCACTGCCCTGGGAGGGAGAGCCAAAGGAAGGGGATGGCTGGCGTATGCAGCCTACAGCACTGCCCTGGGAGGAGGGGTCGGGGGGCAGAACATTTTGCCAAGAAGGTGGACAGGGGCCCTCCCATGGGGGAGAGCTGACCCTTCCGTTCACAGGCCTGTAAGTCTCCATAGAAACCCCGAATACAGTGGGGCTGATACCAGAGATGATTCCATCAAAGTATGCAAGGACGCAGCCCGAGCTAGGAGAAAGAGGAAATCTTCTGTGGTGCTCTCTAAAATTGAGAATCATATAAATAGAGTATATGCTGAGACAGAATCCTCTGATCCAGAAAGTACTAGTTTAAGAAGTTCTGAGGACAATGAAATTGATGAGATCATTGCAGCCCTAACAAAGAAAAGAAGGGGAAAGATAGCTAGAAAAGCCATCAGAGAGCGCAGCCCAATTGCCAAATGCACTAGATCAAAAAGGAAAAAGGAAAGAGAACCAGTTCTACAAGCCCCATTATGACAAGCAGGCAACCAGGGGCCTATATATGTAAAGGTGCCATGCTCCCTTATCGAGTTAGCGCAGTGGAAAGCTACTGTGGGAAAATATAAGGAGAACCCTCATAAGGTTGCAACATTAGTAGAAAGGGCAATTAACTCACAGAATCCTGACTGGGCTGATCTGAACTCTATGTTAGACACACTGCTTGATCCCACTGAGAGAAGAATGGTCAATAAGGCCATCATGAGATCTGTCAAAGTGAACATAACTTATGGATTGCTTCAAGGCACTGTTACACAAATATTTCCACTTGAAAATGCGGAGTGGGATACAAATATACCAGAACATATGGCAAGATTAAAATTATATCAAAGCCTTATGGTATATGAGTTAAAGCATGGTGTCCCTAAAGGTGTAAATTGGTCTAAGATCTATACAGTAAAGCAAAATTATGAGTCCCCCACTGTCGCAATACGACACGAAACGAATAACACACACACGACATCTTTCCTCGAGCAAAGCAGAAGATAAAGAGAGGAAGTTTACTATAAAACACCGATTTATATAGGTTACAAATATTACCCCTTGATTGGCTTAACAGGTGGCCTCCTCTCAGACCACACTGGTCAATCCAAAGGTCCATCAATTCCTACTTCCTTTGGAAAAGAATGTAAACAATTGTTGTTTACAGAGATGTGTGTGGGAACTGACTCCAGGAATTCAAAAACATTAGAAGGCTAGAAAGAAAACATGCAAAGCTAAGGCAACATCTCACCCTTTTTCCATTTAAAAAAGAAAAAAAGAAAAATGAACAATGTTGAAAGGGAAAATGTACAATGTTCAATGTCCATTTGTGGAGGAATAATCAGAGCGATCACTCGCATTGTCTGCATCTGGGTCATCACTTGATGATCCATCCACCCAATGATTTTCAGTTTGGTCACGGTTTCCATGTTGCTTGTTGGCTGGATCCTGTCTCTGCGGTCGCAGGTCAGGATGGACACACCTTGAAGGTACCCAGCGTACTCCAGTATCTGTGGATACGCACGCGTACCCTCGCCTGGAAGCAATAAGGTCGTACAGACCTTCCAACAGTTTGGTGACTAAATTTCACACCCGGACGTTTGCTCGAGGCTGAGGTGCCTCGTCCGAAGCCTGTAATGAGAGATGATGATTCAAAATGACAGGGTTATTCGAGTTTTGGGGCACAGTAAGATTATTGATGGTGTACAATGCCTTTGCGAACCGACTCTGCGGGGCGTCACCCTGCATTCCCTGTTTTTGTTTTTGAAGAACCCGCTTCAGAGTACCATGAGCGCATTCTACAATAGCTTGACCAATCGGAGAATGAGGGATACCAAACTTGTGTGCCACACCCCATGTTTGTAGGAACTGCCGCACCTGCTGCGATGCGAAAGCAGGACCATTGTCGGTTTGCACAGCAGAAGGCATGCCTAGAATGGCAAAGGCCTGCCTCCAGTGGGCAAGGACATCGTGGGCCTTTTCTCCAGTGTGAGCAGAGGCCCACATGGCAGAGGAGAATGTGTCCACCGTGACATGCACATACTTGAGCCGGCCAAACTCGGCAATCTGGGTGACGTCAGTCTGCCAAAGCTCCAAGGCCATAAGGCCTCTGGCATTCACCCCAGCCGGTAAAGGTGCAGCCAGGGCGTGACAGTCATCACATTGACAATGCCACAAGCCTCAGTAGGCGTCAGCAAAAACTGCTTCTGCAAGGTATGTGCATTCTGATGGAAAAACCCATGTGATGCCTTGGCCTGCGCCAGCGTGTCAGGCTGAGGTGCTACCCACGCTGGGTTAGCCAACTTGTCAGCCCTCACGTTACCTTCTGTTACAAACCCTGGCAGGTCGTTGTGACTCCTCACATTCAGGATGTAGTATGTATGAACCCAGTCCTGAATGGCACACCACAAGGTCTTCACTAGATGAAACAAGGCAGGATTACTGACCTCCTTCAAAACTGAATAACCCAATCGCTGTGCGATGTCAGCCACATAGGCTGAATCCGTGACCAAATTGAAAGGTTCCTGGGAAAACTTATCAAATGCCATGGCTGCAGCCCTTAATTCTACCAGCTGGGCGGACCCATCCTCATAACCTTCCAGAACCTGCCACTCAGATACATCCCTCCAGGTAACAATGGCCTTTCTTGTTTTCCCCAAACCATCAGTGAAGATGGTGGGTCCTTGCACTGGTTCCTGGCTATTTTTGGGCCGTAAAGAGATTTGTGTGAATTTCGCTACCTGTAGTAGCTTATGGCTGGGCAGATGATAAGTGATCTGCCCTGAAAAGTTTTCTAGAGCGCTCTGCAGAGACACACTGTCTGCAAGTCTCCATTCAAAATCCTCCCTTTGTATGAGGAGTACGATCTTTGCGGAATCTGCACCCATCAATTGCAAACACCGTTGTTGGCATTTGAGTATCATTTGAGCAATCAGCTCAAACACTGCAGTTGCCGTCTTCTGCGTCTGATGAGGCAGGAAAACTCATTCCAAGACGTGCAAGGGATCAGACCATTCGTCATTCCATTGGCCAATGATACCTGTGGGATGCAAATCTGGATTGGTAATGAACACAGTGATATCAACGGCAGGATCAATGTGATGACCTTGGCAAGCAGAAATGGCTTGTGAACCTCCTCCAGCACCTGACGCGCCTCAGGGGTCAGTGCCCAAGGTGATGTCGAAACAGAGTCTCCCTTTAATAGGTCAAA
This sequence comes from Certhia americana, assembly GCA_018697195.1. Taxonomy (NCBI): domain Eukaryota; kingdom Metazoa; phylum Chordata; class Aves; order Passeriformes; family Certhiidae; genus Certhia; species Certhia americana. Next base: position 12,018,130 of record JAGMWU010000027.1, on the reverse strand, counting down.
CAAAGGAGACAATTGTGTTTTGGTCAGTCCCAAGTACGGACGTAACCAAGTGATGACACCTACTAATTTCTGATCATCATTCAGTGTCTTCACCAAATGCACAAACTGCACCTCCTGGTGTTGGATTGTCCATTCCAGAATTTTGACCCCCAAATATTTCCACAGAGGTTGTTGTTGAACCTTTTCTGGAGCCACTTGCAGCCCATTTGAATGCAAGGCATTGAGAAACTGAGGCTGTATCCTCAGCAGCTCATCCTGGGTGGATGCAGCCACCAAAATGTCTTTCATATAATGACACAGACGGGTATCAGGAAACTGCTTGCGAACTCCAGAAAAGGCACGGGCCACATACCATTGGCATATAGCCGGACTGTTCCGCATGTCCTGGGGCAAAACTCGTCATTGATACCTCTGTGCAGGCTCAGCATTATTAATTGCTGGTACCAAAAAGGCGAATTTCGGTCTGTCATAGGGATGCAAAGGAAATGTGAAAAAAACAATCCTTCAAATCCACGATGAGGATTGGCCAATATGTGGGAAGCATGGTAGGCAATGGCATGCCCGCCTACAGCGTTCCCATGCCTTCCATCGCGGCATTGACTTTTCAGAGGTCTTGTAACAACCTCCATTTCCCAGACCTCTTCCTGGTGCAGAAGACAGAAGTGTTCCAGGGACTGGTAGAAGGCTCCAGATGACCCTGGTCCAACTGTTCCTGCACCAGGTCTCGAAGGGCAACTAATTTGTCATGAATGAGGGGCCACTGATTTTCCCAGATGGGTTTGTCCACCAGCCACCGTAAAGGAGGCGTAGGACACTGCGCCCTTCATCGCAGTAGCCCCCATCAAAAATCCGTCCCGATGCGCACCCCCCACGCGGCCAGCACATCCCTCCCCCAGAGGTTAAGAGGACGTGCAGTGACATGAGGCCGAACCATGGCCATCTTCCCCTCCGGGTTTGTGATCTTCAAGGGCAGCTGGCTCACATAGCACTGCGTCAGTCCTCCCAGTCCTGCAACTGATGTCTACACCGGCTCCAAAGGCCATTCTGGAGGCCAGGCAGCCAGGGAGATAATCGTGACGTCTGTGCCAGTGTCCAGAAGCCCACTGAGATGGATTTCTGGCGATGACACACCAGGAACAGAAAGGGTGAACATCTTCTCAGGACGGTTTTCAGTCAGGACAGTGGTCCAGTGAACCTGAGGTGGCCCAGTGGATCCAAAGCCGCCTTCTCCTCACGCCCGGTCAACCACCCTAGGAACAGAAGACTTAAAAGGCACAAGTTGAGCAATCTTTGTTCCTTTTGGGATAATGACAGGAGGGGTGGGTGCACAAATCTGTCCTGTAAAATCCGCATCAACCCCATGTGCACAGTGATGCCCTGAATGGTGGCACTAGATCTTCCCATCAGGAGAGCACTCATGCCTCCACCCAAGGGACCAACGGCATCGAGGGGAACCTTGTGTATTTTTCCTGAGCCTATGACAACCATGTCCACGGTACTCACATCCACTCCTGCTGATCCGTGGGTACTGGCTGTGAGTCGGCTAAGCAGACCACCATCGGCTCCTGGGTCTGGAGAGAAACTTGTGTCTGAGCGCGACTCCCCTTTGCGCTCTGCTTCCGGTTTCCTGACCCCTGCAAAACCTGGCCGTTAACATGAGCAGTCACCTTACAGACATTGGAGGTATGACTCGACCTGCCACATCGACCACAGTAACACAATGGAGGTGTGACCTTCTGCCCCTTTTTTTTCTGTTTCTTACCATTCCTGGCATTCCCATGCCACAGCTATACACCCTGCGGCACTGTCCAAACCGGTTGTACAGCAGCTGCCAAGGCAGCCACCTTCTGTCCAAAGTCACCCATTCTCCTTCGGGCAGACGGTCAGCTGGCACGGAGGGAGGGTCCACAGCGCCGGTGACGAGGGCCCCCTGCTTTGGGGAACCACAGGTCTCCCGCCGGTCACATCCCTATCCGCACCAAGGATGAACCATGCCACGCCCACACCTACCACGGACCCAGCGTTCATGGTAGACTGGGACCGCGGATCCGAACCAGCCACGGCCGGGACTACACCAGTCCCAGCAGAGCCTGTGCCTGGTGCGGAGAGGGGCGGGGCCACCCTGGTTCCACCCCCCTCGGGCACGGGGGGGGGGGTTTGGGATGCAGAGACAGACACGGCCACCAGAGACGCCACCGCTCCCCGTTTCTCTGCCACGCATGCACCATCATTCGCCGCACACAGCGGGGGCAGTGCGGGGGGGCGGGATCCGGACCCCCCCCCCCAAAAGAATTCCTCCTTTCACCGGGTATCCGACTGCAGGCACCGCCCACCCTAAGCCGAGCGGAACGGGCTGGCTGCCATTCCTGGCAGGGCTGGACGAAAGGTCTGCACATGCCCAACAGGCTGTCCCCAAGCTGCGGCCCCCGCTGCCGCCCCCTCCTAAGGCTGGATCGGCGGCGGCAGACTGGGCTCCGCCTCCGCCGCTACTATGGGATACGTGGTACTGTTACCACAGTGGGGACACAGCATTGTCATAGAATCAGACGCGAACAGGGCCGGGGGCCGACCCAGGGCCTCCCCGCTGCCTCCCAACACTGGGAAGGTGCAAAGGGAAGGTGGACCCCCTTCGCTCCGCCGCCGCGGGGCGGGGGGGGGGGGGGGGGGGGCAAGACTGGCGGAACCGACTGATCTGGGCTACCGGGAGGCCGCGGGACTCTGCCCATCTGCGCAGCCGCATGGGGAACGGGCGAAAGCCCCCCCACACTGAGGGAGTCGGCGTCCCCCTCCTCCTCATCTACATCTGAGGCAGACAGGTCCCCCTGGGAACTCCACAAAGCCACGGAGTTCCGAGAGGAGCCAGAGGAAAACACCTCCAAGGCCAGGTCCACTGCTTCCCATTGGAATAATAGCTCCTCTATGCCCTTTTCATAATCAGCAAGGAGGATCTCCTGAAGTCGGACCCCAACTCGAGACCAGGCAGTTCTAGAGAACACCTGCGAACATTTGGAAAAAAATCCATTTCTTCTGGCCCACAAGAACAAATTTTTAAAATCAGTCTGGAAGATAGGGACATTATTTCAGTCTAAAAACCCTGCCCAGAGTTGCAGGACCAAGGATTCTTTTGCAAATAGCGCAGAGGTCTCCATCAGGACCGCCCGAAAGAAAAAAAAAAACAAAAGGGGAGGGAAAAACCAGAGCAAACTTACCCACTGCTGTTCCTCACTCGGCCGTCACCAGATGTCACAATACGACATGAAACAAACCACACACACACACACACACACACACACACACACACACACACACACAC
>JAGMWU010000027.1:11975047-12006356 GCA_018697195.1 Certhia americana | reverse complement strand
GGGGAGGGAATTCTCTGGTGCCACCAGAGTTGAGTCCGGTCCTGCTTCTTCTGCTGTGGGGTGAGCTTTTGCTCGTGACAGCAACCACTGAACTGGGACCTTATTGACACCCTACCTCAATAAAAAAGGACTTTCACCATCTGCTCGGGTGCCTCAGGGGAAAACGCCGGTACCGAGCCCCCTTGATTCTCTCCAATGCTGAGCTAAAAGTCACCTCAGAGACTCAGTGAGGTGGGTGTTTGCTTTATTCAGCACTGGGTACATGGGGGATCGCTCCTCCTAACACGAACACCCAGCACTTTCATACAGCACAATATATGGTTAAATTTCATGAATATTCATTACATTCCTTGGGATAGGAGTGGTTATACAAATTATTTCTCAGAAGTCATTATTATCCATTAGCATATGTCATGAGCAAGCGCAGTGTACTCTGGTGGTCACACTGAGGAAGGCTCCAAGTCTTCCTCAGGGGTCGTTCCGATGAAGGCTGGCAGTCTTTCTCACTCTGCGCTTTTCACCTTTCTTTCTGAAGCATGCACAGTCCTTTACTGGCTGGTTCAGCATTTTCTGCTGACAATGGGTTTTGTTCTGCTTATCTTGACAAGGCTAAGGCACATCCTGCTTCTTAGGCTTGTGATTAATGTTTGCTGACTGTGAAAAACAAGGTTCACTCTCCTGTTAAAATTTAAAAGTTTAATAAATGATAATAAGAGACAAAGACAATAAAGCAAAGATTTTACGGCTGAGTGCTTGGCATTCAGCCAAGAGCACACCGGCTGTGCTTGGAGACACTCTTTAAGTACCTTTTCTGTTACATCAGCCTATTGCATATTCATAAACCAGTATGCATATTCAACTTTTCCACAAAACTATTTTACATTTTCCAGGAACTGTTTAGCATGGCCCCTCCTTGGGTCCACCTTTTTAGAGCATGTGCATTTCTTGGTTGTGGTTTTCTTATCACTTCCAGCTTGGGCTTTGGTCCACATTTTCTTTAGATGGTGGGTGCTGATAGTTGGCATATCAGTAGCAGGGGTCTTCATCATATATTCAGTGGATGTTATCCTGACCAAGCAGACAGTTCCATAACTATATCAACTATTACACTACTATGTCTAAATTCAGTGAACAGCAAAGAATAAAAACTATATCTTTATAGCAAAATTATTTTAACCTTAAACATATAGTACTCATCTTAATATTTGCAAAAAGCCAATATTATAATATGTATTTATAACACTGACACTTAATAGTTAACTCATGCTTACATCAGTTAACTATTGATCAACTCCTTTCCCCCTCCCCATCCAAGGGGGTCTCTCTCTCTCAGCTGTGTTCAGAAGCTAGGCGGCCACTGCCCAGCCCCCACTATTTTCTCTGCCTCCTCTCTGAGGCTTTTCTGCTACACTGTAACTCGCACCCCCTGCCTGCCTGGATGCCCTGCAGTTCCAGCTATAGCTGCCAAGTTTCTGATGTCTCATCTACCCCTCTAGGACTTTGATCATCCCTGCCCTCCCACCTTGCTACTCTGTGGTTCCTGCTAGAGCTCCTTTTGCTATCCAGAGGGGGCACCAGGATCGGCTGCCCCTGGGGGTTCATAAAGGAATCCCCTTCTCCACCCCTTCCACTGGCTGCGTCCCCCATAGTCCACGTGGAGAAAGATGGCTGACTCGCACCACAGTGCCCCCTGCAGCCAAGGGGAAGTCATCACACTTGCCCTGCCCACCCAGGAGCCAGCCAGCGCCCCTGCCAGCTGCAACCTTAACTACACCAAAGGGGACATTTCTTAAAGAGCGCGAAGAAACTGTTTATTTGGTTTTCTATTCTTGTTTGTTGCTGTTGTCATAGTTCTTGTTTGCCTTGTTATCTGTAATGGTGTGATTTCATGGTTTAACTTGGAAACCTGGTTCCTCCCCTGGAGATTCCCCCCTAGATATGTCAATCAGCTTTCCTTTCCCTGTAATAGGTATATACTCAAGTTTGTTAATCAAATCTTAACTAACTGTGTACACCTGGCCAAGGCTTTGCAGGGCAGGGAGGGGGAGCCGCCAGCTGCCTGAATCAACAAAGGTACTTTGAGCAAGATAAAACATCATGCATCCTGTCTACAGAAAATGTAAAAGTTTTTTTTGTGTATTCGCATAAGCCAGCGGGGAGTAAAACAAAAGATTAAGAGAGGAGAATTATGCGCCCCCTCCCCATGACCACCAGAAGACAGGAAGCCGACCCTTAACAAGAAGACTCACAGATACCAGGAGAAGAAGAGTATAAAAACCAACGATTGAACTGGGGAGGTGGCGTGTGCCTTTTGGAGGGAACAGAAGGTTCACGGGCTGCCCCAGCGCTGTTTTGCTTATTGCCGGTTGCATAATAAAATAATTTTCTTAATTGGCTTGACTCTGTTGGATTGAATTAGACAGCTAACTTATAACATTCCCCACCCTGACCCCTGATGAGCCTGTCTATCAATCCTGGAATTTCAGAAGGGTCTTGAGTGTTTGGCAATTTCAGAAGATGCCCTCTGAAATTTTCCCCTTTCCCTCCACCCCCCACAAGCTGCTAGCTCAGATTTAGGGAGTTTTGGGAGAGGAGATCTTCATGGATAGGGATAGGAGATACAAAAGAGGCTCCTTACCTCGGGTTATTCCAAAGCTTTATTCTTGAAGGGGTCCAGGTTTATCTAGGTGCTCTGTCCAAGACCGATAAGCTGGCACTGAGCCAATTGGCCAGAGAGAGGGAGAAGGCTAGGATCAAACTAAATGGTTTATAGGCATTAGGGGGTTTTCTTGGGGTGAACCATCTCCCAGAGGGATACAACGTCTCACCCTTTTTTGTTTAAGAAAGTTAAAGGAAGAGTATTAGGTTATACAAAATGTGGGGTTTCCCTTTCCCACCACTTATAACTGGTGGGGAAATCAGTTTGCTTTAGGTTTGTCAACTCTAGGTGGTTGACTTCTGAGGTAGGAGGCATGAGACCATTGATAGCTTTGAAAACTAAACAGTGTAGGATCCCGAATGCTAGGGTTACAAGGAAAAGGATAACAAGAAACAACAAAATTGTTTTCACAATAGAAATCCACCACCCGGTGAATCCCCAACCCTTGAATAGTTCTTTGAACCAGTCCTCAGATTCTTGCTTCACTTCTCCGATCAGGCTGTTCATGCTCCAGAGGGCAGCGTGGACGTTTGGTGCTTTTGGCGTCAGGTTCAGGCAACAGAGTCCTTCAAATTGTTGGCATTCATATCCATGAAGTAGCAAGAGAAAGTCGATCGCTGCGCGGTTTTGCAGCGTGGCCTGTCTGATAATTTCCTCGTCTTCTAGGAGGGCACTGATGGCAGTTGATGTCAGATTTGTCTGTTTGACCACCCAGCACTCTAGGTGGCCCAATTCTCCTAGAGCTTCGGCTGCTGCGACCCACGGAAGAAGCAGGGACACGGCAACTCTTTTTGTTTTTGCCCAATGAAAAATGTTTGAATTACAATTTGGGTCTAATTTGTCAGCACTTCTCTTATGAATTTTGTTTGCCGAATTGTCTTTGTGAGTCCATTCTCCAATTAGAGTTTGGTTGGGTGGCAAAATGGACAACCGCCCTATGGTACATGGTCCTCCTAAAAGCCGAGACGGAATTCCTGCCCATGCTCGATCCCCACAAATGAAGAACAATCCCTTAGGGAGGCTTTTGGGGCGTGAGTGAGAGGGGTTGTCTGCTGCAATATGGCTTAGGTTATGACACCACCTTTTTGCAGTGAACTCTCCGCGATACTGTTTTTCCATGTGGTACTCCTCAGTGCTAGGGGGTTCTGGATAGACAGAAAAATGTATGCAGTATGATGCAGGGGAGGAACCCAAAAGCTCTAACTCTTGGGGTTCCTGAGTCACCTCAGGCAATCTTGGCAACCACTCTGCTAAGGGGTTTGTGGTTGTCACAACTTTCTGCTGATTATCTTTGTGTGGTTGAAGGATAGGTAACATTGGAATTTCATTTGACCTATGAGTGTCTAAATCCCCTGGGAATTCTTTAGCCTGCAATGGAATTCCTACCAGACAGGTGGACATAGGATTGTTTGCCGAGGCAGTAGACAAACATATGCTTTCTTGCTGAAGTGTCTGTGCCAGGGTCACCCAGACGTTTTGACGTGGCTGAGGGACAATCCATGCAGCTGCCAGACTGTTCAGCATTAACAAGATGACAATTTGGATGGGGTTCATCACAGGGTTGAGTGGGAGGAAGGTTTTCTCTAAAAGGAAAAACAAACATTTTTAAAACATGTTAAAGGTTTCTGTTTCTTCCGGAAGGAGCCTACACTTAGGAAGATTCTCTTTCCTCCATCCGACGTCATCTTCTCTTGGAGGCAGTGGTTACTTGCTTTCCATCTCCTTCTGCTGGAGCTGTATTTTTGGGGACAAAAGGCTTCACCCACTTCTGGGGAATCCACCAAGGGCCTGAGGGCATAGCTATGCACGCGTAGCCACGGCCCCAGGTCATGAGCTCATAGGGACCCTTGGTTTCCCAAGTTTCTGGATCCCTAATCAAGACCAGTGGACGTTGAGACAGTTTGAACTGATTACCACCGTTAAAATGACGAGTTACAGGTGGATTCATGTTTTCAAAAGAACAGTTTAGGAAATTGATGGTAAACATGCCTTTGCAGAGCTTCTGTTGTGGAGGCATCCACACAGTTGTGCTGCTCTGTTTAGCCAAAACCTGTTTGAGCGTCTGATGTGCACGCTCAACCACAGCTTGGCCTGTGGGGGAGTGGGGGATGCCAGTTTTATGCTCCACTCCCCACTGCTGGACAAATTCCAGGAACTCATTGGACACGTATGCTGGGCCATTGTCAGTTTTAATTTTTTTTGGGATCCCTAACACTGAAAAAGCTTACACTAGGTGTCGTTTAGCATGCACAGCTTTCTCTCCTGCATGGGCAGAGGCATACATTGCACCTGAATGTGTGTCAATACTTACATGAACATATTTGAAGCGACCAAAACTAGGAATGTGTGTGATGTCTGTCTGCCACACCTCACAACTTCCAAGGCCTCGGGGATTAACTCCCATACCCATTGATGGCATGGCCTGAAACTGGCAATTGGGACAGGTGGCCACAATAGCTCGAGCCTGACTCCGTGTTAGCTGGAACTGATGGATCAGACCTGGCACATTTTGATGATACTGTTGGTGACTCAGTTTTGCCTGTTGGAAGACGTCAGGGAGATGTGCTTTTTCACCTGGTGCAGCAAGGGAGTCTGCTCAACGATTCCCCTCTGCAATTTCACCTGGTAAATCTGAGTGTGACCGTACATGCATCACAAAGAACGGATGTTCTCGATGAGAAACCAAATAAATCAGCTTTGACAGCAATCTGAAGAGATGGTCTTTCTCAGTTTCTCTGAGCACAGCCTGCTCCGCTCTGGATACTACCCCTGCCACATATGTAGAGTCGGTCACCAAGTTAATTGGCTCTGAGAACTTCTCAAAGGCTCTTACCACTGCTTCCAGTTCAGCTACCTGGGGGGATCCTTCTACAAACCCCACATCAGCTTCCCAATGCTGAGTTTGAGGATTTCTCCAAGTCATCACCGACTTGTGGGAGGCCCCAGATGCATCCGTGAACACTGTGAGACCTTTGAGTGGTCTCCGACACCTTTTCTCACAAGGAATGAGGTGGAATTCCTCGTTGAACAACTTGTGGGATGGGGCATGGACCAATATTTGTCCCCTGTAGCTGTCCAGAGATAATTGGAGACTGGCATTGCTCTGGAGCAAATGCTCAAACGTCTCTTTGGTCAGTCTCTTTGGAGAGTTCCTTCCCTCCTCTGAGAGTTTGACCGGGAGGTGAATACATGCAAAGTCACAACCAGCCAGTTCACACAACCTTATCCTGGCCTTCTGAATCAATTGAGCTATTAACTCTTGTGGCTCATTGATGGTCTTGGATCTTGTCTTGGTTTGGAAGACAGGGGTGCCTGCTAGGGAACCAAAAAAAGAATGGAAACTTCCCTTGGACTTGTTATTATCCTAAAATTGAAGGGGGGTCTCAGGCAACGATGTGAGGGTAGGAATAACCGTTCTTTACTAGTTAGTCTAACAAGGTAAATTAACAATAATAACTATAATATTGACAACAAACAGAACTAGAGAAGAAAAGAAAAAAAAACAACAACCCAGTTACAGTTTTCCTCTGGCCGCCCCCCCCACGCCCCTTAGTGCCGTTACAAGCTACCAGAGCCAGCAGCAGTCCTGGGAGGATGAGATGTATCCGAGGCTTGGCAGTGGCTGTAGCTGTTGGAAAATGTCCCGGCTGGGCAGGGGCTGCAGAAATACAGCGTGGGGAGACCCCAAGCAAAACTGAAGAAGCCGTGGATGCAGGGCAGGGAGAAGGAGCTCCTGGCAGGGCAGGGAGGGAACAGGTTCCCAAAATCCCGGGGGACACACGAAGAGACGGTGGTCCGGCAGAGCTCCAGGTGGGATGGTGAGGGTACTCCGCTGCGTTGAGACCAGCAGTCCTGGCCGTTTTCCCAAGAGCAGAAAACTGCCCTGATCGAAGTGAAGACCGTGCCTCCCTGTCTCTACCTTAGCTGCTTCTTTTGTTTGTTCCTAAGAACCCATGAGTACCAAAAAGCACCCAGCCATCATCTTCTTAGCAACTTCTGGGAAAAAATTCTATAAGAAAATAACCCAACCCCCAACATTATCCACCCCGAATTTTTTCCCACCCTAATGTGTTACATCAAATTTAAACTTTTAAATTATGTACATACATGCAATACTTTAATTACATACATATATACATGCAGCTACAGATACAGGCACAGTGTCGTGAGTAGCTTACCCTAAAACAAGATAACCTCGAGGTATGCATCGAGTCTCTCCATCCCTTTGCATTACCCACCAGGTGCAGCCTGGCCCCTGAGCAAAGAAAACTCCACGGATGGGCTTGTCTTTGCTGGAGGCAGAATTAACCCAAACCGTTTTTCCTAGCATACCTCTCATGTGTACCACTGGAACTTTATCTCCATCTAGTGTTCCCAAGGCTTCAGACTGGGTAGGGCCTGCTCGGTTAGTGGAACCTCGGGTGTTCACTAACCATGTGGCCTTTGCTAAATTAATCTCCCCGTTTTTGAAAGTCCCCCCACCAAGTGCCTTTAAGGTGGTTTTCAGAAGGCCATTGCTCTGTTCAACTTTCCCAGCTGCTGGTGCATGGTAAGGAATATGGTACACCCACTCAATGCCATGTTCTTTATCCCAGGTGTTAATAAGGCTGTTTTTGAAATGAGTCCCATTGTCTGACTCAATCCTCTCAGGGGTACCATGCCTCCACAGGACCTGCTTTTCCAGGCCCAGGATGGTGTTCCGGGCAGTAGCATGAGGCACAGGGTAGGTCTCCAACCATCCAGTGGTGGCTTCAACCATGGTCAGCACGTAGCGGTAGCGCTTGCCTTGGCGGGTTTGGGGCAGTGTGATGTAGTCAGTCTGCCAGGCCTCCCCATACTTGTACTTGGACCACCGCCCACCGTACCAGAGGGGCTTCAGCCTCTTGGCCTGTTTGATGGCAGCACATGTCTCACAGTCGTGGATAGCCTGTGAAACACTGTCCATGGTGTTGAGGTTCGTGTCGGAGAAGGGAACAGACAGCACACCAATATGATGTGGAACTGATTCGGATTTATTAAGCAAGTGCAAAACCTTATATATGTTTTGTGTACATGCAAGATACAATCAACATAGTTTGTGCCAAAGGCTAAAAATATATCTGTTCATGGTCAAACCTCCAGGTGTTCAGCTTCATCCCTCCCGTGCTGCCAGCAGAACTTTTTAATGATCTTGGTTATCTTTCTTGTGATTTTCTGCTGGTAACCTCCTAACTTGGGCTGCTATGTTTAACATTCCTTTGTCTAGCTTCTGTTCCTTCTGCTTCACACAATTTATTATTAAAGACACATTACGGGATTCTCTTGTACACCGGCTGGAGGCTTATGGCCCTTGTAAAGGCCCCAACACCTCCCCCTCTTTTTTCAAAAACTGAATCAGCAATGGCAGAGATTTGACTATAGAAACACCTTAGGACACACAGTTTAACAAACAAAATTAAACAAATTATGAGAAAAATCTATCCTACAGTTTTAACAATTTCTTTCCACTATGCAGTTAAACCTCGTAAATAAATCACTAGCTATAGCTACAAAAAAGGACTTAGATAAACACTCACGACAACACACATAAGATATTACCTAATCTAAACACCCACAATCAGGTCTGAGAATTACTCTCAGTCTACCTTATATTTGATTATAATATTTAAAAATAGAAAACACAAAAGCTGTATAAGATAAGGTGAACAAGTTCTTCAGACGTTGTGTCGCAGGATTCAAACGCTGTCTCCACCGCCTTCAGCGTCGCTGTTCTTCTTCACTGATTCAATCCAAGGCTTAACCCAATTTGCTGGAATCCCCTGAGATGAAAGTCCTGTGGCAATACAAGCATAGCTCCGTCCCCAAGTCAACAACTTATGTGGTCCCATCCACTTATTAGCGGAGAGGTCCTAGGTTTGCACATTTACATGGACATCTATCAAGCCTGTGGAAGGGGCAGGAAAATGGGAAAAATGGGTAACATATCTCTAGAGGGCTGTCCTATCGTTGCTGATCCAACAGGATTTTTCCAGTTAAGAACTAACAAAGCTTTATGAAGCACTTCAGTAGGGGGGAGCTCCCCCCCTTTTTTCAAAACAGTTAAAAGACGTTTGACATCTTGATGCCGTCGTTCAACAATAGCCTGGCCAGTACTATTGTAAGGGACACCAAGTGTGTGTTCATCTTCATGGAGCGGTATACTGAAAAAACAATCTTTAAGATCAATTACAAACAAAGACCAATTACGAGGCAATGCAGCAGGAGAAGTGAGCCCAGGTTGTAAAGTCTCCATAGATTCTACTTGAGAGGGCGATTTCCACTTACGACTTCTGCAAACATGACTTCTGGACGCTCTGGTGCCTCTGTCAGCTTGCTGGCTCGGCCGTGGAACCTGGGCTTGAAACGGAATTAGCTGAGCAATACGGCTGCCCTTAGGCACTGTAACTGGTGGTTGAAACGTAGAGACTATTATCATTATAATACTTGTGTAATCACTATTGATAAGTCCTGGCAAAACAAACAGACCAACTTTTGACACGGAAGAACGACTAATTAACAAAACTGATAACCCGAAACCTAAAGGTCCCGATTCTGTCGAGCACACGACATGCACCTGAGACACTAATTTTGAAGATATTGCTGACTTAGCTGGGAAAAATAAGCTTTGCTGAAATCAGTTAAAATTCAGAGGATGGTTAAGAGAGAGACCGGATTTGAGATAAGCTATCCCGGATCTAATAACTCATTGCCTGTCAAGTTTATGTTTGTGTAAGCTGGGCTTGTAACGAAAAACAAGGGAATTGATCAATAGACCCCAAAAACACAAGATGATTGCAGACCCTCTATCTCTAGAAACAGTCTTGGGAACAGGAAACTCCAAGGAGTCATTTATCACGTATCCATCAAAGGTTGAAAGTTTAGAACAAGGAAGACTAGTTTTACTTCCTCCCTTTGGTGACCACTCCCCACATAAGACCCCTGACTCATTACAGAAAACAAACTACGCATGCCTAATAGCCTTTTTGTTAATTAGCATACGAAGCGGAGAAGAGGAGGTGACAAGGGTATGAATATGCATTTGTATTTTGTGTATTCAACATTCTTGTGGATAAAAGGCTCTGTAATTACCTGTGATCTTTGCAGTGCGTATTAGGGAGCTATCCCACGCAGCTGACCGGCCGTCAATAAACATACACTTTCTAACTTAACTGTTAGAGAGTCTTTTGTCCGTCACACTTGGGTATCGATATTAGATCGATATTCATATTTTAGTAAATCACACCTTATTATCTATGAGAGTGACTGATTCTGCTAGGGCTAGATTGACTCCTGCGCTGCCTCTGGTTGCTGAAGAGAGTTGAGCGAGACAGCCATCACCTGTGGAGGGTTTTGTCTCGCCGCGCTCCCCTCGCGGCTCATCCCGTTTCCCGGACTAGATAGAGGAGTACCATCCTTTTTAAATTTTGAGCTACACTCATTGGATCAATGGCCAAATTTGTCACAGCGGTGACAAGTACCAGCGAAAGAAGGCATCTCTTTATTTGTTTTATTTTTGCCTGGACAATTTTTCTTGATATGACCCATTTGTTCACATTGAAAACACTTCGGACCTTTGTCTCCCTTCCCTTGAACAGTAACTTTTTGCAAGGCTGCAAGCAAGGCAGCAGCGTAAATTTGAGCCTTTTCTTTTTCCTCTTCTAAAGGTGCTTGTGAGCATTGCTCAATTATCTGAGTTAATGATGCTCCCGCAGGCAGAGAGGCAATGAGTCTTTTACAATTTGGATTAGCATTTTGCATCCCTATCTCTTTAACTAATGTGTCTTTCATGTCTTGTGGGATATCTGGGGCTGCCTCAACTCCCTCTTTTACTCGATCTACAAAGGTGAGAAACGGTTCATTAGCCTTTTGTAAGATATGTAAATAGGGTTGTTGAGGTTTTCCAACTTGGGGCAGAGAGGCAAAAGCTTCAAGGGCTGTGGCTTTGGACTGTGCTAAAATGTGTGGACTAAGCGCAGCTTGTCGACGGGGGTCACGAAATTCACCCGTCCTCATTAGCGAATTTAAATTAGCAAATTGAAGAGGATCCTCATTAGGCAAATGTATATTATTAAGCTGTCGGGCTTCGAGCCGCTCTTGCCATTCTGTCAAAAAAAGCATAAAACTAGTGGGACCTAAAATCAATTCAAAAAGGCTCCTAATGTCCGCCGGCACAACTTGCTGATATTTTATAATTGCCTCTACTTGTCTGCGAACTAAGCGATTGTCAATCCCATAGTCCATGACCGCCTTCTGCAGGCGAGAAACCATTCCTCAGTCAAGCAGTTCCCATTCTTCCCTTGCAGGGGTTACAACTGCGGGAGCAGCTACAAGCTGAAAGTCGCCGGTCAGTTCGGCATTGGCGACAATCCCTTTCCATGGCTTAGCCATATCGAAACTAGGATTATTTGGCGGGGACACCTCCTTTGATCTGGGGGACAAGGCAGTGGCTTCCAGCTCTTTCACCCAATTTACCCACTCAGCAAGTTTTTCACTGAGAGTTCTTGTATCTTGTTTTAATTGATTTAAAGAGGGTGGGTGTTCAAGCCACCACTTTTGTATTGACTGCCTTTCTTTTGGTGTTATTCTCGCTGTGCTACTGAATTTCGAACACAGATAGTTATCTGTTTCTTCAATTGTCTATTCCCTATCACGGACATAGTCTAGCAAAACCCGTCGCTTAGTAGAACTTAAAACAGGGAGGGTTTGAATTTGTGCTTGACCCTCAGATGTATCGTCGGTAGAACCGGGCAATTGATCTTCTATATGTTTCAGCCCTGACACAATTGCATCATGTGCTTTTTTATATGCTATTTTGACATCTGCCACTCTGGCACCCTTGTCAAGTCTTGCCATTTCTTGCAACAATTGTGACATAAGTCCTGCCTGTTGAGATAGTAGCTGCTGCAAATCTGGATTATCTGAATTACTATCAGGAGGTAATGGAACTTTTGCAGGGTCCACTTCCATAGGCGCAGGGGGTGCAGAAGGTACGGCAAACGAAATGGGGTTAGTGGCCGGCACGCCATCCCACGGTGGTATTAAATCATCATAAGGACACTTTTGTGCGGGAGCGGCAATATAACCTTCTTGGAGAGGGGAGCCAGTTTCAAGCGGCTCAAGTGGCTCAGTATTCATGTCTTTGACTGATTTATTGGCCGTTTCGGTACGAAGTTTTCCCTCTGCCACAATAAACACCTCTTTTACTGCCGCTTCTAACTCAGCCTCCGCCTCCATTTGTTCTATTAACATTCTGATCTGATGATAAGTAGCAGCTAATTTCTTTGTTTCCTTAGACGCACATTGCACAGCTTCCCACATTTCAAAACCGATTTTCTTCCATGTTTTGAGTTTAAAAATCTGGGCTGCATTAGTTATTAACCCATGACGGGTAGCCCAGCACAAGAGATCAGTCAATAATGTCTGATCGACTGGCTTCCCAGCCTTTTGACTTAATCGGAGCAAGGCATCTATCGCAGCCTTCTCCACGGCTGATACAGCGTTGCTCATCCCACAAATTCCCAGCTCAAGGCTGCCGACTCAGCGGTCGAATCGTAGCCACTCGTGTCTACTGCAGACTTCCCCGTGCCTTCTTCTGCCCGGAACCGCATCTCAATGGAACACCTGGTCGCAACCGCTGTGGGATCACTTCGGTCTCCGAATTTCAGCAGAAACTCTGCATCACTCTGTTGTCCCCTTCATCACGTCGGAGGCCGCCAGAATGTTGAGGTCCGTGTCGGAGAAGGGAACAGACAGCACACCAATATGATGTGGAACTGATTCTGATTTATTAAGCAAGTGAAAAACCTTATATATGTTTTGTGCACGTGCAAGATACAATCAACATAGTTTGTGCCAAAGGCTAAAAATATAGTTCATAGTCAAATCTCCAGGTGTTCAGCTTCATCCCTCCTGTGCTGCCAGCAGAACTTTTTAATGATCTTGGTTATCTTTCTTGTGATTCTCTGCTGGTAACCTTCTAACTTGGGCTGCTTTGTTTAACATTCCTTTGTCTAGCTTCTGTTCTTACTGCTTCACACAATTTATGATTAAAGACACATTACAAGATTCTCTTGTACACCGGCTGGAGGCTTATGGCCCCTGTAAAGTCCCCAACACCATGGTTAGATCCACACCTTGGTCTCGTGCCCACTTATAGGTGGCATCCCTACCCAGATGCCCTGAGGCATCATGGGCCAATCGAGATAGGAACAACTCTCCCTTGTGTTCCCAATCTAAGTCTATTTTTGACACCTCTATCTTTGAAGCATGATCTACCTGCTCATTGTGCCGCTGCTCCTCATTAGCCCGACTCTTGGAAACATGGACATGACGAACTTTCACAGGGAGCTTCTCTACTCGAGTGGCAAAGTCTTTCCACTCGTCAGCAGCCCAGATTGGTTTCCCTCTATGCTGCCAGCTGGCCTTTCTCCACTGTTCCAGCCACCCCCACAGAGAATTGGCTACCATCCATGAGTCAGTGTAGAGGGAGAGCTTGGGCCACCTCTCTCTCTCAGCAATGTCCAGAGCCAGTTGAACGGCTTTGAGCTCGGCAAATTGACTTGACCCACCTTCTCCTTCAGTAGTTTCTGCAACCTGTCATGTGGGGCTCCACACGGCTGCTTTCCACTTCCGGTTCATCCCTACAATGCGACAGGAAACATCAGTGAAAAGAGCGTAGCATTTTTCTTCTGCTGCTTACTGGTCATATGATGGAGCTTCTTCAGCCTGCATCACTTGTTCCTGCTCCTCTTCATCAGTGAGACCAAATATTTCACCCTCAGGCCAATTCGCAATTATCTCTAAAATCCCAGGGCAATTTGGGTTTCCAATATGGGCACGCTGCGTGATGAGAGCGATCCATTTGCTCCATGTGGCATCAGTGGCGTGGTGGGTAGAGGGAACCTTTCCTTTGAACATCCACCCCAGCACTGGTAGTTGGGGTGCCAGGAGGAGTTGTGCCTCTGTCCCAATCACCTCTGAGGCAGCTTGGACTGCTTCATAGGCAACCAAGATTTCCTTCTCCATAGGAGTGTAGTTGGCTTCTGACCCTCTGTAGCTTCAGCTCCAGAATCCCAGCGGTCGGCCAAGAGTCTCTCCAGGCACCTTCTGCCAAAGGCTCCAGGACAGACCATGGCTCCCGGCTGCAGAGTAAAGCACATTCCTCATCTCTGGTCCTGTCCTGACTGGGCCAAGGGCTACTGCATGAGCGATCTCCTGCTTGATTTGGGAGAAGGCTTGTTGCTGTTCAGGGCCCCAGTAGAAATCATTCTTTTTATGGGTAACCAGGTAGAGAGGGCTCACGATCTGGCTATACTCCGGAATATGCCTTCTCCAAAAGCCTATGGCGCCTAGGAAAGCTTCTGTTTCCTCCTTATTGGTGGGTTGAGACATTGCGGTGATCTTATTGATGACCTCAGTGTGAATCTGATGCCATCCATCTTGCCACTTTACCCCCAGGAACTGGATCTCTTGAGTGGGCCCTTTGACTTTGCTCTTCTTGATGGCAAAACTGGCTTCTAGCAGAATCTTGATGGTCGCGCCTTTTTCAAATACTTCCATTGCCGTGTTCCCTCACACAATGATGTCATCAATGTATTGCAGGTGTTCTGGAGCTTCACCCTTTTCCAGTGCAGCCTGGATTAGTCTATGGCAGATGGTGGGACTGTATTTCCACCCCTGGGGCAGTCGGTTCCAGGTGTACTGCACTCCCCTCCACGTGAAGGCAAACTGAGGCCTGCATTCTGCTGCCAAAGGAATGGAGAAAAACGCATTGGCAATGTCAATAGTGGCATACCATTGTGCTGCCTTGGACTCCAGCTCATACTGGAGTTCCAGCATGTCCGGCACAGCAGCACTCAGTGGTGGAGTCACTTCATTCAAGCCACGATAGTCCACAGTCCATCTCCATTCTCCTTCAGATTTGCGCACAGGCCAGATAGGGCTGTTGAAGGGTGAGTGGGTTTTGCTGACCACCCCTTGGCTCTCCAGCTCACGGATCATTTTGTGGATGGGGATGACAGCTTCTAGATTCGTCCGGGACTTCTGGTGGTGCACTGTTGAGGTGGCAATTGGCACCTGTTGCTCTTCCACCTTCAGGAGTCCTACTGCAGATGGGTTTTCTGATAGACCAGGCAAGGTATTCAACTGCTTAATGTCCTCTGTCTCCACAGCAGCTATTCCAAAAGCCCACCTGAGTCCCTTTGGGTCTTTGTAATAGCCATTCCAGAGGAAATCTATGCTCAGGATACACGGGCCCTCTGGGCCAGTCACAATTGGTGGTTTCTGCCACTCCTTCCTGGTCAGGCTCACCTCAGCTTCCAACAAAGTCAATTCCTGTGATCCCCTTGTCACCCTGGCAATGGAAATAGGTTCTGCCCCCACATGTCTCGATGGCATCAGTGTACATTGTGCTCCAGTATCAATCAACGCATTGTACTTTTGTGGCTCTGATGTGCCAGGCCATTTGATCCACACCATGCAAAAGACCCGGTTCTCCCATGCCTCTTCCTGGCTAGAGGCAGGGCCCCTCTAACCCTGGTTGCTATTTCTTTCCTGACCATACATAGTAGAGGTTCCTTCAAGGGGGTCTGACAAATCATCTTCCCTTCTGTAATACCCGGCAGATCAGTCCTGGGAGGTTGAGGCTACCTTCATTTTTGTTAAACTCCCTCGATTACTGCTTCCCTCCTTGAGTTGATGCACCCGTGCTGCCAGGACAGAAGTGGGTTGTTGGGAAGGAAGAAACAGGCAAGTCCTATAAATCTGACTACTTATCCAAAGATGCTAAGAATGCCAGAACTAGAAGAGACATTGAAATGAAAGCAGTGTTTGTTTGAATGTTTATAGAACAGCTTTGGCTGACCAAAGGTCTTTCTCTCTTTGTTGAGAATGTGATTTACTAACAGACATACCAAACCAGAACAGACCCTTCTTCCCTGGCTTGCCAGGAAGAGACCCCTGATAAGATTTAGAGATTAGAAAGTAGTAAAACATGGTAATATACTGATTCCTATAGGATGCATGTAAATGTAGAAATTTGTATTTGATACTAGATTGGTTGATGAGAAAGTAGAATATTCAACATAGAAAGAGATATAAGTCATTGTAAAAGGAGAGTTCACTCTTTTTTGCATTTTGCTCTTTACTCTTCACTCTTTTGTCTCTTTTCTCTTATGCTCTCTTGCCTTGTGCTCTTTCCCGCTCTTGTGTTCTCTAGCCTGCTCTGAGCTAACCCTGAGCTGGGCTCTTTTCACCCACACCCTATGGAATAAACTTCAAAATTTAACCATAGAAATCTCGGCTGAGTACTGTCCCGACCGTTCATGGCACGTAACAGTTTCTTACAGTGGGTTTCCCATCCCACTTTCCCATGTCTTCCCCATGGTTGCGCAAAAAGAACCACAGGTCAGCTTGTGGGGTGTATCCTCTTTCTTTAGCTGGGGAATGTCGGACTTTGACTTTGGGGCCTGTGACTCGCATTGGTGCTGTGTTCATCTTCCCCATCTCTTCCCTTATCTCCCTTATCTCCTCTTTAAACTCCTCTTTAAGTTCCTTTACCACGGCAGAGACATGAGCATGCATCGGGCCATTGACCATACTCTCATAATTCCTAAGCTTGTTGGCCACAGAACCCACTGTCTCTCGGTTGTTATCTGCATTAATTGTTGCAATGAAGGTGGTATATTGAGATGGCCCAAGATTTGCCAGACTCCACAACATTTGCCCTGTGCACCTGACTTTGTCGGGGTCATTATCGCGCTGTCCACCCCTCCCAAAGAGTACCTCCAGCACTGCCACTTCTCTCTGCTGTTGGATCCCTTCCTCAAGGGTCTTCCAGGGCATCTTATGATGGTGCTCCTGCATTCTTTCTCTGTGGACAAACCTTTCTCTTACACTCATTAAAAGATGCTCCCAGAGGGAAAGGAGCCCAGGCTCCCTTAAAAATACCTGATCCACACCCAAGTCTTGGGTCAAAGGTTCCAAATTCCTGGCCTCACTACCATCCAGCTGCACACCTGTACCCATAAGGTCCCAGACCTGGAGTAACCAGGTTGTATAAGCCTCACGTCCCCGTCATACAGTGTCCTTCCACAGGTTACGGAGACTTTCATACGACAGAGACTCAGTGATGATCTCTACCTCTGGCTCCTTTGTGGGTTCTGAAGACCCTCTTTTCTTATCTGATTTCATCTTAGCCTTCCTCATTTCCACAGGGGTGACTGCTGCTGGCTGTGATTTCCCTTGTGGTTCAGCTGGAGCCTGGACAGATTTAATGTCTGTGGGTTCCACTGCTGCACCACAAGACTCTCCCTTTTTGAGGCATCAGGAGGTCTTCTCACTAGTGGGGGAGGTGTGCTCTTTCAGCACCTGGCCCATCTCGCGTATCTCCTTCACCAGAACCCCCACCCAATCCAGCTGGTTTATTTCTGAGGTGGTCTGTGGAGCAGGGTCAGGTTCTGGGGCAACATCCTTAATCCCTGGGGCAGTGTCAGGCTCTGTAGCAGTGTCCTTTGTCCCTGGGGCAGCATCCCTAGTCTCTGGGGCATTTTCAGGCTCTGTGGCAGTGTCTCTAGCCTCTGAGGCAATGTCTGGCTTTGTGGTAGTGTCTGGCTCTGTGGCAGCATCCCTGTTCTCTGGGGTAGGTGTCACGGTGGTTATCCAAGTCAATCTCCCCTTTTCTCTGAATGCTAAATAGAACAGGCCTATCAGGAACACCAGCCACTGTATGACATGATTAGCATCCAGAGAAAATTTGAACCCTTTGAAAACTGGTGGGGTAGACCGAAAGAGCTGGGTGAAGGGTCGAGAGAAAATTTCCCCCGGTGCCATTTCTTCACAGTAGGTGCCATTATTAAAGCGACCCCAAAAACATCCAGTTAGTGTGCGATAGCTCTGAATCCATGAGCCTGCCTTCCAGAGGAAGTTAAAAATCCAGGAATTCCTCACCTTATCAACCCACAAAATAAACTGGATAACAGTCACAGTAGCTTTAGTTATGGGACCCATGTTTAGATAAGGTGCTGCAAATGGAAGAACCATAGCTGTGGCCACGTGCCACCCAAACCAGGGTACGCTATACAACATGGTTCCACCTAATGAAGTTCTTAAATTCAGCACACAAAAATTAGATTACTCAAGAGCTGTTATTCCTTTTTCATCCTTTTTCTCTCGATTCCCTCAGACCCCACAGTTGGGCACGAAAATCTGTCTTAGTTTGGAAAGACAGGGGTATCTGCTAGGGAAACAAAAAAAAAAAAAAAGGAAGTTTCCCTCGGACTTGTTATATTTCTAAAATTAAAGGGGTCTGAGGCAAAGATGTGAGGGTAGGAATAACAGTTCTTTACTAGTGCATCTAACACAGCAAGTTAACAACAAGTGTTGACAACAAACAGAACTAGAGAGAAAAAAAACCAATAACCCAGTTACAGTTTTCCTCTGGCACCATGTAAAACAGTTCCTAGAAACATGGAAATAAGTTCTTTGAAATGTTTGAATATGTATGTAAATCTGCAAATATGCAACAGGCTGGTGTATTTAAGGGGGTGTCTTGGGCACAGCAGGTGTGCTCTTGGCATAGTGCCAAGGCACCTGGCCATTACCTTTGCTTTATTGTTTGTCTCTTATTATCTTTCATTAAACTCTTTAAATTTTACCAGGAAAGTGAACCTCGTTTTTCACACAGGGCAGCCTAAGATCTCCATGTTTCAATGTGCCTTCTTGGAGTTCTGACAGCGATGTGCTGCAGCATCACCATTTCGTGTAGACTATAAATCTGCCGTGGTTCTGGGGTCAGACGGGTAGGCCGAGCCAGGGTAGTCAGCAAAGGCCAACATCTCTCGGAGTCGGCCAGTATGCCGCATGCTGTGATTTACGATTCAGAACTATCAAGAGCCAACTGCCTCTGAGTGAACAGGGGCCACAGAGTCCAGAGCAACTGAGGGAGAAGAACTGAGCAAAGAAGCCGTGGTTGGAGGGGCAGGCACTGGAGGAGCCGCAGAAGGAGGGGCACTCTAGAGAGCAGCCACCTCGGGTGAGGCAATATGACAAGAAGCCTCACTCTGTGAAGATGGCGCTGGCGGGGCCAAGGGGCCCTACAAGGGCCGAGCAAAGGCCAAAGGGGCCCTACAAGGGCCAGGGACGCAGCCGCAGGTGGGCTGACTGTGCGGGAGGGGGGCAGCCAGCGAGGGAACTGCTGCGGGAGGAGCTGGCAGCAGAGAAGCTGCTTTCACAGGAGGCACCTGCCTGTAGAGCGGCAGCAGCGGGGGAGGCAGCCTGCTCTGGGGGCAGCCTCTCTCGCTCCCGGGGGAAGCATCTATCACTCGTGGGGAGGGGGGGCGGGGGAGCTGCAGCATTCCGGGAGCCCAGCAAGGGCAAGGAGCTACATGAGATGGGGGGGCATGCCCGGGGGGCCATTACCGGCCCAGGGGCCATCCGTGGGCAGAGGAAGCTCTGGGAGGGCTTCATTACTGTTGAGAAAAAGTTAAGAGTTACTGTTTGTTATGTTATTGTTGTATAATTAATGTTTTTGTTGTGTTAATAGTTTAGTATGATTATTAAGTAATGCTAACAATCACTTATTTTGTATCCCCCCCACACACTGTATCCCCACACACTGTATTTTTACCCTAAGTTGCTGTATCCTGTTTTATGTTAACAATCACTTATTTTGTACGCCCCATACACTGTATCCTTACCCTAAGTTGTTGTATCCCATTTTGTGTTCCTGTATCCTCTCTCCCAAGTTACCTGTATCCTGTTCCCATCAGGTCCCACCTCCACTGCCCCTTTACACATGAGATTTAAATAGCTCCACCCAGTATGTAAACTATGTAGACCCCCATAAATCTAAGCAACTACCGGAAGTGAGACCACCGTATGCAGACCCCTGAAGCCTGAAAGCCGATGCACAAATATTGTACAAAACCACACTGGAAGACTGGGCAGAACAACAGATCATTGTGGAGCTATTTTGTTATCTCTCTATAACAACAGAGCCTGCTCAAAGACACCCACCTGACCTCGACAAGCCATAATGGTGGGACACTCCTCATAGGACTCCTGTGAGGTCGGGGCCCCCAGCTCTGTCCTTCGGGCAAAGGCGCTTTGCACTCCCTCCTCTTCCGTTGTCTGCAGGGATCAGATGGCAGTGAGCGCAGACCCCTCAGAGGGGCCCCCACCCGGCTGCTCCTAATAGAAGGCTTAAAAAGGGAGCAGAATTCTCTTGGCCCTTTTATTCTTCACATTTGGGTGGCTTCGCCTGGGAAAAGCCAACGCCTGACAAGAGACACCTGGACATGAAGGCCACCTGCCTTCATGTACTCTCGGGAATAAGCAGCTGGCCACCCCTGGACCCGAGACCAGCCTGGGCTAAGGACAACGCAGAAGGAGCGCCGTTTGTAAGACCTGGCGGCGGGAGTGGGAGGCAGAGTGAGTGTGGTGTGAATGAGACGGGGGCCGGCAAGCTCGGACCCCCGAGAGCATACGTTGACACGGACTCACTCATGCACGCATTGGGGTAGGCCCCCCCCCTTAAGGAAAGGTACTTCTAAGCAGACGAACCTAGGTAACAGAATCCGAGGTGGTGTGTGGGGGTACCGTAAGTTATGTGGTAGAGTGACACCCCCGCCCTCAGCTTGGGTACCTGAGAGGAACCTGACCTGGGGAATTGGATGGGGGGTCCCCCAGGCCCTATCGTCACCAAGGTATGTCAGTGAAGGACCTTCGCTTCTGAGGTCATGCGACCAGGACATTCTGAGGAGGCACTAGCTGTCGCGGCTCAGTCTCCGGGCTGGCAGGGAGTTCCTTGGAAGGGAGGTCGTCACTTGTCTGCCTGAGGGAGCACAGGGGCAGGTAGTCTGCGCAGGCGGGCGGAGGCGAGCTAGGGTAACACACACACACACACTGCATTCACCTTCGCCAAAGCATCTCTTGGTGGGTGGGGTGGCTAGGAGGCAAAGGGGAATTTTGCCACCACTTACATTCAGCCGCTCAAGCAGAAGCTATCCTCACTGGGGAAGGGGGAGAGTCATGGGATGCGGAGGGTCAGGGGTTCCAGGGTGAACCTGCCTGACCCACAAACATTTGTTGGACCGCACGGAGACAGGGACGGGGGAAGATCCCCGGTGCTAGGTGCTAAGGTCCCCTCCAAACGTCGACTCAGGAGTGCTCATAGTCTCCACTGCCTGGAGAGGAAGTCATGGTAGCGAGGCGGAGGGTGGGATAAAGAGAGTATTTTCTTTTTATTTTTTGTGAAAAGTTGTGTTGCCTGTCAGTTGTTGCTTTGTTCGGGTAGAGGGACGTCAGTTCCTAGTTCAGCCCAGACGTCAAGAGAAGTATGGGGCATGTGTTTGCAGTAAACAAGAGAGGCAAGCCCCAAAGGGAATGAATAGACTACCATAACATTCCTCCGATAGCCCGTTAGAAACAAATACTATCCACTGGGACAAGACACGAGAGGCCACCAAGGGCCTGACCAATTAAATATGATCCATTATTTGAATGGAAAGTTTAGGCCAATGAGAAATGCAGAGGACAGTGGCCATGTGTCTGGCATAGAGATCCTTTGATGTGCTCTCAGTTATACCAACATCTAAAACCAGAAAGAGGTTTGAGCCCAGAAAGAATATCATCTTCCTTAACTATACAAGCACCAAAACCGAGACATAAGAAAAACTCTTAGGTCCTCTTTCAGCTATTGCAAACGATGGATAAGACATATACGCCAAAGTGGTTAAAGTTGTCTCTATTAAAAAATTGTTTAGGTTCAGAACCTGGCGGGGGGTTGTAGACTGTGTACAATTGCGATATGAAAGCGATTGATCATCTGAGGATAGCTCGTCTTCAGCCAGCCAGTTTTTTAAAGCCTTGCCACGATTTAAGAAAGATTTGACTTATTTGTCACATCTGAGAGGAACTGCATAAGATGGTGTTTGACCCAGAGAGTGGGGAAGGATATCGCAAGCCATGAGCCTATTTTTCATCAAACCTATTAGACCCAGTAGCTCGTGGATGGCTAGCCATGCTTACCAGTCCATAG
The DNA here is from genome assembly GCA_018697195.1 of Certhia americana. NCBI lineage: Eukaryota > Metazoa > Chordata > Aves > Passeriformes > Certhiidae > Certhia > Certhia americana. The sequence continues at coordinate 11,984,643 of JAGMWU010000027.1, read as the reverse complement.
CTGCAGCTGCAATTAATTGAAGAAGCGGAGCATCAAAAGCTAACCCTTACAGGGGAGAATCAGAGTCCCACACACATGACTTAAAAAAAAACAGTCCTGATTCAAAAAGCTCACAACACGTGGCTGACACTATGCTAGAATATTGAAATATTCAGTTTATTCTAATGGATAGCAGTAATTTAGTGAACGAGTGACCTCCAAGGAACTGCTTGAACCGCCAAGCACAGTTTTCATCAGAGGAGCCTCCAGCGCGAGATTAGAACATGACTAGCTTGGAATTAGGGAATCCACACAACTAAAGTGAGGGAACAGCATTTAGAAGATATGCCTCTACCCTAGGAAAAGTTTATTCACTGACGGTATCCTCCAGAGTGGGCAGGGAAAACGACATTCCTGGGTATGCAATAGTCATGAAGCACAAAGAAGTAGATAATTAGAGGTGTCTGAAAAAGGAAAATTACTCTGGCCCCAGTTGGTCAGCTGTCAGAGTTGCGAGTTCATAATGCTTGAAAGAGAGGTCGGACCTTGCTATAAAGAGAGAAAAAGGAACAATTTTTACACTGATTCGAGGTATGACTTTTGGAATAGTTCATACCTTTGGCAAAATCTGGGAAGATGCGAGGCTACCTGAATCAAAAGGAAAGAACGCTAGCAATGAAGGACTAATAAAATCAGTATTGGTGTCCCTAATCCAAACCTAACGCACAGAAATTGCAGTAGTCCACATAAAGGGGACCTCAAACAAGGAGACATGAAGTACTCTAAAAAACATGGAACCGATTGGATATCAGGTGGCAAAGAAGGCAGCTTAAATTCAGAGGAACCAGTAAGATCTATGGAAACTAGACAAAAATCAAGTAACCAACCAGGAGGAGAAAAGGGAGCAAATATTTACGTAAGTAAGAATGGAGTCAATAAGGAAACTGGGAACTATCTCCAGGAGAACAGGGGAAGTGTTAACAATGATCAGATGGGCGAAATTTTTGACAAAAGCTTCAGCCCGAAAATGTTTAAATGAGGATACACAAACTGACTCATTGGGGAACTCAGGTGCATGCGCGAGCCATTTCTTGAGGGAAAATCCGTGTGCCTAATTGGAGTTTATGATTTTGCAAAAGCTATGAACAGTGGATGTATAAATATGCCAGAAAGTAACCAAAACAGTCATGAGAAACTGACCTTGGGGGGAGAGAGTTGGGCCTGTGAGACCATTCCAGAGTGTGGTCAAATGACGATTTCACAGAATGCCCCCCATACCAGGATATACATTTATTGGTATTAAGTTTGATCACCTGACACACTGGTATCAGCTTTCCCACAAAGCGGGAAACAGCACGAGGAAGTTGCCCGAGTAAATACTAGAGATATTATCCCCGATATGTTTTAGTTAACACTATTGACTCAATAGGGGATCCCATTTCACCTCCCAAGCCCTGCAAGCCATTTTAAAACCCTAGGATATAAAAGTGGAGGCTGCCCACCCCATGGCATCCCCGATAGTTCAGGTCGAGTAGAACGTATGATAAAAACATTGAGAAAAAAAAAAAAATGTGTTAACAAGCTAATGGGCCAGAGCCAGATTGATTGGTTACAATGTTACCTCGACGCTCTCATTGAGAATTGAACTCATGGGCCACGAGCAGCACCTTTGGGGCTCACCATACGAAATGATGTTTGGGCTTCCCTTTCTAATACCCCTTATTCACTGGAGACTATAATAGGAGGGAAAGAAATAAACCAGAAAGTACTTATAGACAATGGAAAGACTCTAAACTAATTTAAGGACAAGAAGAGGGTATCTCCCTCAAACGCTCCCCACTTGACAGCGAGCCAATAACCACCAAATCTCCTGGGGATTGGGTGTTAATCAAATCCCGGAAAGACACCACATTAACTCCAAATTTTGAAGGTCCCTTCCAGGTTCTAGCTAGTGAACCCCATTGCTGCTATCCGGACCCAAGAAAAAAGGTGGACCCACATTTCTCGAAGTTAAAGGACCAGTAACCAGGCTCCCCCTAACTGTGGAAATAAAACCCAAAAGAAAAAAATCTGCCTACGAATTTCCCCCAAGTGGATTGCATCCAAGATCCTGCAAAAGCCTTAAAGTACTCTTAAGAGACAGCAAAGCCAAAGAACTGAAAAAAGGAAAAGACAAAAAACGCAGAAATCCGTGAAGCAAAAAAAATTCATTGTAAAACATTACTATATTTTGTTAGTTTTTTGTGCAATTGTGTTCAATGTGTTAATACAAATTGTTAATGTTTTTGTATGTTTGATACAAATTCTTACGTAAAATAAAGAAATTCCCCCACCCATGAACTTCCCTCACAGAACATTTGTCCCAAGGTGGTTACAGTTAAAAGTGGGAGAAAAGAGAAGACCCTATCATCCTCCACATCCCTCCAAAACCTAAGAGGCAGAACCGGTGAGAGCAAAGAGAAAGGTGGGGGGCCTATGACGCTACTCCCTCAAGAAGCGGAGTCGGGCGTGTGCTCATCCCGCACATCTTAGGTGGACTATATTTAGTCCAGTTAATGATAGAGACTTTGTACAGTGGAGGGAGTGAGAAGCATGCGAAGTGCTACTCACCCTCTTTTATGATGAGGAAGACCTAGGATCACTAATGAGTGTTCCACACCTATCAAAATTAATCCCACCCTTTTTTTGAGCATACACAATTGAAACTTGTCCTAAGAGGAAGGAAAACCGATTGTACTCACAAAAGATACTGCCTCATCTAGGCAGCGCCTGATTGGATGAATGTCCTGTAAGGAAGACTGTTTCTGCTTTGAACTCGAGAAGGAAATCGAATGCATATAAATAAAAACAATTGAATGGTAAAAAAGGAGAACCTGATGAAACAGCTAGGTGCAAATGGTATTCATTGACTTAATTGATAAAATTAGCAAAGAACAAATCAATTTTAACCATTGTTTGGGTATGTGGATAGTACCCAAGATGTCAGATATTTGGCCGCTGGGAAGGAATTATGCTTACACCTCTAGATGTTTTGAGCTGGAACTTAACAGAGCAAAACCCCCAAATTACAGGAAGAAAAGGGGGCGGAACATGGAATCTGAAGCAAGAGCGAATTGAGAAGAATGTATTAAGGACAGGAAAAAAATAAAAAACCCCTTAGGAAAAATGGACTGACAAGAGATATTTATTGTAAAAGGATTCAGGGAGCAATGGATCCCACTAAGGAACCAAATAGTATTGGGACCACGACAAAAAGAAGAAAAGGGATGTATTTACCATGAATGTATAAAGGACTATATGAATTGTGCAGAAAAAAAGAATAAATCCTTGATCCAAGGATGAAAGAGCTCTCAAAATATTGGGAGTTGCCCACGGACACCCAAGACTTATTTTGAAACGCCCTGAACATTTATGTCTGGATTTGTGTGAATCACTGCTTATACCCACCTCCTGGGGACTGACAGGAAGCTGCAACTATTGGAAGCATAAGACTACTTTCTTTCCTCCTGCCTAAGGAATCGAGGGTCATTACTTAGGAATGCACCCTTGATGAGTGAAGACCTTATAGCAAAAGCCCGATCGAAAGAGGAGCCATGTAGTATATCAGAACAGGCAAGTCAAAAATGGAGAAGGACGGAAATTTTGGACGCCCTTAAGAGATAATCAAGAACCTATGGACCTAGCCACTTGTGCCCAAGACATGGATCCTTGGTTACCGTACTCCTATTTATATCTGAAATCGAATCATTCCGCTCCCGACAGAAACACTATACATGGTGTCAAGCATAGGACCAAGGACTCCGTCCTAGACCACACTAGCACACAATTTGGCACAAACAGAGCTGTAGTTCTACCATATTCGGCTAGCGGTAGAAGCTACCTAGTTGCAGATGACAGGAATGCATTTTGTGGAAAGTGTTAACTCCTCCGAGTGCTGCCATGTGAAAAGATTATAAAGAACTGAAGTTATCAGAAACATCTCAAAAGAAGATACGAAAGGATAGCATATGTGGCCCCCAAGAGTGGACTCCTCTGTGGAACTCAGACGGGTGGAGATTGATTTTTGGCGATCATTCAAGGGAGAATGGTGGGGAAGAAGCAGCCTTTATTGGCTGTCCTGTACTTATTGCTAGCTTTTTGTTTTTTCCCTGTCTACTTCCCCTTTATAATCAGAGAACAGTGACAACCACCGTGCAAGGCTAGTATTCAATATCTTAGGACAACTGAGGAAAAACAGCCAACTTTATGGTATGAACTAAAAATTCAGAACCAGGAACACGAAAACTGCCATCCAAATAAGATAACCAGTACCAAAAATTATAGAAAAAGTAAACGTCACAAGAGTCAAAAATTAGGAAGAAGTTGATGCGGGCAGAGCACGATCCAAAGTCATAGAGAGGGGGATATTGTTGAGAAAAAAGTAAGAGTTACTGTTTGTTATTTTATTTTTGTATAATTACTGTTTTTGTTGTGTTAATAGTTTTAGTATAATTATTAAGAGTAACGTTTTACAATCACTTATTTGGTATCATACCCCCCTCCAAACTGTAATCCCCACACTGGACTGTATTGTTACCCTATATTGCTGGTATCCTGTTTTATGTTAAACAATCACTTTATTGTGTACGCCCATACACTGTATCCTACTCCTAGAGTTGTTGTCTCACGTTTTGTGTTCCTGTATCCCCTCAGAGTCCAAAGTTACCTGTATCCTGTCTGTTTCCTGTTCCCACGGGTCCCACCATAGTCCCACTGCCAAGACCTTTAGACACATGATATTTAAATAGCATCGCACCCATTATGTAGAACTATGGTAGAAAGCCCCACTATAAATCTAATCAACTACCGAAGTTAGACACCGTATGCAGACCCTGAAGCTGGAACAGCCGATGCGACAAATATTGTACAAATCACACTGAAAGAACTGGGGCATAACAACGACATTGTGGAGGCATATTTTGTTATCTCTCTAATACCAACAACAGGGCCTGCTCAAAGACACCCCTAGAACCTCGACAAGCGCATAAATGTGGGACACCCTCAGAGGACTCCTGTGAGGTTTGGAGCCCCCACTCTGCCTTCTGCCAAGCTGCTTGCACCTCCCTCATCTTCGTGTCTGCAGGGAGCAGTGGCGGTGAGCAGACCCCTCGGAGTGCCCCCACCGCATATGACCTGATCTAATAAATGCTTAAAAAGGGAGCAGAAGGTCTCTGGCCCTTTTATCTTCACAATTACTGCCTCATAACCATCTTGCGCTAAATTGACGATCAATCGTCTGCGGATCCGTGCCCGAGATGTATATCAGTATCTTTCCTAGCACTCTAAGGCAGCCCTGCTGCAGCTGCACACAGGGAACGTTTTATAAATCGAAGGCCTCGCTCATTTGGAAAGTATTACAGTGGTTCTTTACCCATAATAAAAATTGCTCCAATGTGGAGAAAGTGCTGCATTCTTTAAGCTGCACCGATGCTACCAGAGCACCGTCCCTCAGTCCCAGAATACTCATAGTCCGATGGTCGTTCATCATCCACACCACTGACCTAACTTTAAGTCATTTTGCTCTCTGTCAGATTGTGGTTTGCAAAAGAAAGTTCCTGTCCCGTAGCAGGGTCTGAGCTCTGACTGCCCTCATTCTTGCATGTCTGAGGGTTTGAGTCGTGTAGAGAGATGGACTGCTGGTTGCAGTCCATCTCTTCATTGCAGTCATGGTATCCACCTGGTGTTCTGGGTCGCAGGGCTTTGTTTGTTGGTCGCAGTTAACCTCCTCACTGTAATCTATATCCGTCTTCGAGTGACCCTACTGTGAGGGTCCAGAGTGAGGTGAAGAGCTCCCCAGGGCATGGTGCAAAGGAGAGCTGGCTATTAGTGCAAACATGCCTTCTTAAGCAGTTATGGCCTTTAATCAGGCACATTCCATTTATGCACAACAAATGTAACAATCAAACCAACTGCCATAAACCACTGATGGTGGGCACGTAATGGTTATATAACTTGTTTTTCTACTTCCCAATTCAGTCCCATAGTCCTTTTTATACTTAGGCTTGAAGTAACAGGCCCTAGAGCCATGATTTTACAAAGGCCTTCCTTTGTAAGGCTTTTACCTATGTGACATCACAGAATCATGGAATATGCTGAGTTTGGGCAAGGACCCGTCGAGTGATCACCAAGTCCACTCCTAGCCCATAACAGGTACATCCAATAATCAAGCCATGTGCCTGAGAGTGTGTCCCTGGTTTTATGCTGAAATTGCATACACATTCGTCTGTTTAGTTCAGAAATAAGGTTTTGACTTTTAAAACGTAGGATCTGAGAGTGAAGGAGAAGTGGGTGGAATGTCTGAGGTGTTTGCTTTCAAACACGTAAGTAACGTTTTTCAGCTTTCCTTCACACACAGCCTGTGTTGTCTGCAGTGCGGGACGTTGGGGAACAGAGGTTCTCCTTTTGCTTTTTTGCTACTTTTTGGCTAGCTGAAGCAAAGAAGTTCTCTGGACTGTGGGGTTTTTTTTCCCCCTCCTTTTGTCCTGGAAACTATTTTAACCTGCTCTGACTAAAACCTAGAAAGAGCACGACAGGAGCTCAGACCCATGGCCGCTCTAGGCCTGGTCTGGGTCCTGGCATTTCCGCAATTGCAAGAGGGACTGACAACAACTGAGTGAGCTTGAGCGCAACCCACAAGAGAGACTTTCTGAATTCATCATCTCTTTGGAACAGTGAAGGTTTTGTGTTTAGTATTGTTCATAATTGTTGAGCTGGGTGAGTGCTTTGCTATGTTAAATAAACCTTTTTTTTTCCACTTTCCTCGCGAAGGAAATTTTTTTTGTCCACGCTAACCAGGCTGGGGGAAGGGATCGTTTGGATTTGCTTTCTATAGGGGACCAACCACTTGTAGTTTTCTTCCAAATTTGCCCTAAACCATGACGAGTGTTATTCAGAAATGCTTCTTTGAAACTCAGACAGGCTTGGTGCTATGACGCGACTATCCTCTGGTGAGCCATGTTCGCATTGCCTCAACCACTGTCTCGGGTGAAAAGCTATTTTCCCTTACATCCCTAACCTAGAACCTCCCCTGACATCAGCTTCAAAATTAATTGCATTGGATGATATTTGCTTAGTTAAAATGTATTAGCAGTGTGAAGTTTTGATGATCGGAGCATCTACCTTCCAGGGTTACCTCCCAGCCTCCTCTACTTTGCACAACTAGAGAGATAAGAAGATAGTAAGGTATCTTGCCTCAGTGTGTGAGATTGGATATTGCACACTGGGTAGCAAGCCTGTTTTTGGACAACAAATCTGACCAAAAGGGAGATGATTTATGACCATACACATCGTGCTCGAAGCACTAAAAGCTAGCAGAAGAAAGGGGGGGGGCCATCGAGTTTTCGTCACTTATCTTCCAAGTGAGACCATTATGCATGTGTTGGAGCATCTCCTTTTCCTGGAAAATGGCTAAACACCTGACTGTTTGCTGTAGGAAGCAGTGAATTTTTGTATATGGCTTTACCTTGCATGTGGCAGGTTTTGTTGTGCCTATTAAAGCTGTCCTTATTTCAACCCATAAGAGAAGAATTTTTTCACTTTTAAACCCTTCTGATTCTCTCCCCCCATCTCACTGAGTGGGATTGACTGAGCAGTTGTGTAAGAGCTTACTGCCTTGCCAGGGTTAAACTGCAACAAATGAATTTCAACAAAGAACTTTGCACAATTGTTGAGCAGGATTGAAGACAATTGTGCCATATCATGTTTAGTAAGTGTAAAAGCAGCGAAGCCATACCATTTGGATCCGTGTATTTTGTGAGGTCTCAGTCCAAGCTATGGAATACCATTAAACCAACGTAATCGGAATTAAACCGAAACTAGAACCACACCTTTTTAACTCGCTCTAGTCCTAAAGTGTTTCAAATCAAGATTGTTTTAAAAATCCAAGCCTCTTGTTAATGCCACATTGCTCTCACTAAAATTGTTTTTTTTTAAGAAGACCAATAGTTTATTTTTGTAAGCATTAATACATGAAAATAAAAATAGTTTAAAAACAATTGTTCCTGTCATCTTTATTTTTGTGTATGTTTTATAAATGTGCATAATATCTTAGCACAGTATGTGTTTAGATGATTAATAAGATAATACAAGGACAAATATAGTGGGGGTTCGGCTCAAAAACTTTTGCTACTGATGGGGGCACAATCAAAAATTTGGAGGCCACTGTTCTAGATCTGCTAGTGATACAGAAGTGAACCTTTTCTTGTTTGAGAGTGGGAAGACCAAAAGCGATGGTAAAATAATAGCTTCAGGGTTGGGTTTCTATGATCACTCTTTTAAAATTATGGACCAAATCTGTGAAAACAGTGTTTCACTATTTAGTCCAATGTTGCTTAGAGACGAGCTCTTAAACTGAGAAGTGAGGCAAGAAGGTTGAGAAGATTCACGTAGATCTCCACTTCTGATTTTAGAGTGGAATCAAATCAGGTGAACAGGAGAGTGAGTAGAAGTAGTATTGATGAGAATAGAAATTCAGAAAATGACAGGCAATCCAAAGGACTATCTCAAATCTGTTGATGATAAATTGAAATATTTCAGTAAAAAACTATGGGTCAAGGATTTGGAACCCCACGTACTGAAGGAAGGAAACAAAGCTACTTTGGAATAAAATTACTGAATCCTAATAATCAGAGTGAAATAGCACAGCATCACAACTTCAAATTTTATTGTTTTTTTAAAATGCTTTTCTCACAAAGCAAGCATAAAGATAACTAAACATTTCCCAGTGCTAATAGAAGAGAAATTGTAATTAATAATCTAGTGTTGCATAAATAAAAGTGAAACACGGTCCCTAATCTCTCTGGTAAAAAGTTGGTTCCGGAAGCACTTTTGATGAACCCCTGCTTAGAGGCACAGTACTAAGAAGACGTAAAATTTGGATAAAGATTTATGTGTCTTTAAGAGATCTATAATTACCACATTTCCTGTTAGTACTTGACATTAATAATTTATCAGAATATAGATTAGAAATAACATTGGAATACCGTATGACTCTCATATTTTTATCTAATTCAACTGACACAATTTCTTCTTTTTTCTAGTAATTAAAGGGGCTTATAACTGAGGCGTGGGGACATACTTTTTAGGAGGACCTGTGGCTATTGGATAAAGGGAAATGGTTTTAAAGGTTAAAGAAGGGTGGTATTTAGACTAGATAATGGAGGAAAAGAAGTTTTTACAGTAAGGAGTGGGGAAACACTGGAACAAGTTGCCCCTTAGATATGGTAGATACCCTATCCGCATGAAATATTTCAGATTAATTTGGCTTCAGACGCAGAACCCAGATCCACAATATGTTACACAGCAGGGAACTTAGCATGCGTCTCACATGATTTACACCCTCATTTCTGGACTTTGTTGCCTTTCAAATTAAAAGTGAGAAACACTTAGAAACAGAACCATACAAAATAGCACTACTGTACATCGATGTCAATTTCAAGAAAAAAAACAGAAAAAGAAAACGTAAAACCTCCACAGTTTTTGTAGAAGACCTAATTAAAAAAAAATATTTTGTAACACTTTTTAATTAAAAAAAAATTTGTGCTATATTTGCTAAGAATCCCTCGAAAAATCGTTGACGC
>JAGMWU010000027.1:11954235-11965985 GCA_018697195.1 Certhia americana | reverse complement strand
CTTCTCTGTCCCATGTACAGGATCTGAGGAGACTAGTTTCATAGAGGAACTTTTACACACTCGGAGTACTGTCTATCTAGAGTTTGCAGTACCCTACCATCCCAGTAGCCTTCTAACATCCTTTTTGTTTTTGGAGCCCCAATGGGCTAGAACTCCCCGTAATCCTCTCTGGGCCTTAAAATTTTTTTTTAACCCTCCTCCGGTTAGGTGCCCTAAAATTTTACTTCTGGTTCCACAAAATTGTTATTTGTTTTTGGGACAATTTTCGTCCTTGTTCTGTCGCCTAAAAAGTTTGAAAAGTTTAATGTTGCCTGGTGGTTCTTGAGTGCTTGGTCTTGACCTTCTCCTGCTATCAGTACAAATCCATCAATACTGTAGATTTGTACCCTTTTGAGACAAATTTTTCTAATACTTTTTTCTGAGAGATTGCCAAAGAGGTAGGAGATCTGTAAACCCTTGGGGAAAGTGGGGTCCGTCTTAAATTGCTGTTTCCTCTTTGTACTGGGGATCTTCCCATTCAAAAGCGGGAACAGTCTCGCTTGGCTGCTGCCAGAGGACATGCCCATGAAGCACTTTTGAAGGTCGTATGGTGGTAACCCATGGATGATTCCCTTGGTACCCGGTAAGGAGTGTGTAGGATCTTGAAACCACCGGATTGTCTCGTGATGGTTCGTTTAGTTGACTATCCGCAGATCCTGGGATGTAGTGCAGGGTGGAGTCCCATCAGGCTTTCTGCACTGCCAGAATAGGTGTGTTATGTGGCGACATGCATGGTTCCAAGATCCCTCTTCTAGCAGGCTGTTTTGATTATCGGGGCTACCCCTATCTCCCCTTGGGTGGAAATAGGGTATTGCTTTACTCTTACTGGGGGGGTTTCTGGCATGTTCAACTGTGACTGGGGGTAGTTTAAGAGGCCCCTGGACTGCCCTGCCGCAGCCCATAGTATGTGGGTTGATCTCTCTAAATTCACACCTGTGCAAGCCTCGTTAACTTACAACCATCTTCCCATCCTCTGGGATTACTCCAACTCACCAGACAGACTGAAGGTCCCTTCCCAGTAGATTACTTTTCCAATTTGGCAGGAAATGAGATCTACCTGGCATGTCTTGAAATTTCCTTTTATCTCAACATTTTCAACTATAGGGGCTTTCTTTTAAGGGCTTTCCCTGCCCCTAGTACGTCACAAGTCTTTTTTACTGCAAAGCTAAACTCCTTGTGCAATTTATTAATACTAGACCCTTTCAGCGCGAGTATCGTAGCCAAAAACTCCATCTGCTCTGCCTAATGGATCCCACTGTGTTCAAGATGTGTGTGGCGTAAGGTGTCTCAGTCAGATGTTTCCTAGGGTCGCCCACCAGGTAGAGCCCTGACACCCGCCTAATCATCGCCTTTTAAGACTTTCGACTCCAACGAAATCCGTTACCTAGCAATGACCCATTAACTCCGCTCTTACAGTCCTCTGAGTGTCACCAAATCCATTACAATAAAAGCAAAGTCTTTCCCCCGGTTTTCGTTATCTCCAAAATCTCTTCTCATAGTATGTATTAATTCCATCTCTTCTCCACTCGATATTGGCTTCAGGCGGGTGGAAGTGGGCACACACCTATCCATCCCAGCCTCTCCTTGGCATATGGCTACCATTAATTTTGGCTTTGGCTTTTGCTTTTCCTCTTCTCTTCTTAAAATACACCCTAAGGCCTCCTTAACAAATCATATTATTGCTTTCTTCTTGGCCAAATCTTCTAGTTTTCATCTAATTTCCGTCGGAATATCTGGCCATGATTTCGGACGCAGAAATTGAACTTTCAATACACTTGCCCCTTCAGGACTATTCAAGGTTCATAAATATTAGAATATAACTGAAATTTCTCTTGAGGCGCTTTAGCCAAGTCGCGGGGGTTTCATCCTTTTCGTGGGCTCCATCAAATGCCAACTTTACATTATCCCCAGGGGCACAGACTCTTTAATTCCCTAACTTCAGGGTACCGGTAATCCGTATGTTTTGCCTGCCTCTTTCTTCATTGGATTCCAGTTTGGTTCTACTAGAGGCATCTTATGGTCCCCTGGGGGTCCCAATCTATTCTCCTCTACCAAATCCTCATTCATGCTGCTCTTATCAGTCTCACTTCCTCTGCAGGGAATAGTATATTTAAGATTGAGTTTAATTCATCCTCAGGTCTGTAGATGTTGGCCTAGAAATTTGATCTATCTGGTCAGCTATGCTACCCAGGATCTTCCTACCAGATGCACGAGAGTCCTTCTTAAAACCCCTACCTCAGAGGCCGTTAAAGGAAGCATTTACAAAGGCCTAACTCCCCATTCACTCCTCCCATCGGTACTTCACGGAGAGGGTACAACACTCTCTGCCTTGGTTGTTTTGATCTTGGTGGCAGTATGGGCCATCGGAGGAATCATTGGAGAAGGTAGAGAAATATGATAATTAGAAAGGGTAATTGCAGGGGAAGTTAACTTCTGGGATAGGGATATTTCAGCAGACTTCCAGCATGTAGTTCCCAAGGGGCACTCTGGATGGTAACCACAGAAGCCATCACTTGAGCATGATTTAGAGGTTCGGAGGAAAGGGGGCAGGAACTTGCAGTTAGGCATAGGAGAGTATTGGAGCCTACATATTCAGGTAGATTATTGAGGTTCTTTACCTGAGGGGTTACAACGGTATGATTACCAGGGGGGGACAGGGGTTACAGGAAAAATAGCGGAGGAGGTAGTGGACTTACAGCAGGTATAGGGGAGGTTAAAGAACTTAATAATTATCCATGGGAGAGGTTAAGGGTTTTGGGTAGTATGTGAGGTGCCAGGTTGTCCTGTTCAATGGAGGGTCTGGAAGAAGGGTTGGGTAAAGAGGAGGTAAGGCATAGGGTACAAACGGAGTAGGTGGGGGTAGATTCTCAAGGGATCCCACTCTCTTTTCGGGCTGTCATCCGTTTCGATTTTACTTCCAGGTTTTTTCCCTGGACCTTACAAATTTTCACCTCCTTTCTACATTCTAGCATTTTCCAACCAACAAGCTGAATACTTCAATCTTCAAATCAGGATCGTCCTGCACCTCAAATATCATTCAGCTGCCGGCAATCCAGATATCTTGGGTTCTACCCTGGCCCATTCTCCTTGTATATCTAACTTTGGCCAAACCTCTACACACACAAAAAAGAATCATCTGATTTTATCCAACTCTTTAGATTCCTTCATAAACCTCCCATTTATTCTAATAACACCCTAGGGGGCTATTGGAGAGGGATGTCTTAACTCACTTTCCTCTGTTCTCATTTTACTTGGACTTCTTGCTTTATACAATTTCCCATGGTTCTAATTCAACGCAATAAGTCCCGTGATGAGTTATTCTGCCTTCGCCTCCGAGTCCTTAAACTCCACTGGGCAAAGGGTCTGAGGTGCTCTCAGCCTTATGCCTAACCAGCCCCCCTTGCCCTACAGGACAAGTCTGGGTGCTCCGGCTGTATGCCTCAACCCAGCCCATTGCCCTACCAGACAAGCCTGGGTGCTCTCGGCTGTATGTCTCAAACCCAGCCCCCTGGCCCCTACAGGACAAGTCTGGTGTGCTCTCAGCCTTTATGCATACAACCCAGCCCCTTGCCCTACCAGACAAGGCCTGGGTGCTCTCGGCCCTTATGCCTTCAACCCAGCCACTTGTCCCACCACCGCGTCCAGGGCCTTATATCTTGCGTGTCACTCAAACTACCCCAAGCCCTCACACGCCCAAGGCTAACCTGGGGCTGCGCGCCAACTCACTTTTTCATAAATCTCTGCGCGGCCCCAGGGGATGCGTTGGTCACACCACACTACCCCAAGTTCTCCACACGCCCGAGACCACTTGGGGGTCGCCACGCCCAAACTCACTCTATACTCCCCGCGTTGCCCAGGGGCTGGGTTTCTTTTAGCTACCCTACAGAGGCGCCTCAGTCTCGCTTCTTCCACTCCGCTTTCCCCCGGTTCCCGGGTCCGGCCCCCTCCGCGGAGTCCGGAAACCGCTTTGGGCGCTGACGGGGTACTAGGTGAGTCCTCACTCGCCCCTCGGGGGTACGAGCTGCCGGCCCCGTCTCCACACACACCCACTCACTCGCCTCTACTCCCGCCGCGGTTGCCTCACCAATCCGGCGTCCTCTGTGCCGCCGATCCTCTGCTGATCTCCGGGTCCGGGGTTTACAGCTGCTCCCGAGGGATCCCGAAGACAGGCGGCCGTCCTGTCCTGGGAGGTCCTCTTTCGGGCGTCGTGGTGTTATCCCGGACGAGCCCCCAACTGAGGTCAGCCGACGGTGGGGTCCCGAGGCGTCGCGCACACACCGCCGCTGCTCCCAGAGGTGGCACACAGGAGGAGGAAAGCAGCTTTGTCCACAGGAACGCAGGCAGAGCTGGGGCTTCTTCCTCACGAGAGCACCGGAAGACAAGGATGGCTCGTTGGTCACCGAGAGGGTGTCTCTCCTCTGCTGGGTTACTATTGCACTTAGGGCCAAACGGCCGAACTCAGTTCTTGGTGTATGCTTGCCTTGAGGTTTTCTCAGAGGGTGCTGCTGTTTTTATTGTTCGTATTATACGTTGTTTGTGGTTTTGGGAGTCCGATTTAGGCTAAATGCCCCTTATTTGCATACAGTCAGTGCGCAAGGACGTCTGGGAGCAGCAGTTGGGGTGCAACAAATGTAGCTTCCGACGGGAGGATTCTGGGAACATGGGGATACAAACATGAAAGTGGCAAACACAGACTAGGGTAAAAAGGGAACAACTGGGAAAACAACATTTAACAATGATTGGTAACAAATAACCACAACATTAACAACTAACTCTTACTGAATAAGAACAAACAGGGAATTTTGTTTATCACACTCCCAGAGAGCCTCTCCCTGCCGTGTTCAGGGGCCGGGCTGCCGCTGCCCAGCCCCCACCATTTCTTTGCCACTGCTCCATGTTTTTTGTTACATTGTAGCCCCCGCACCTCCTGCCTGTCGGGACATCCCGGGGTTCCAGCTACAGCTGCAGAGTTTCTGATACATCTCGTCTACCACTGCGGGATTTTTCCCATTCCTGTCGTTCCAGCTTCTGGTTCTGAGGTCCCTGCTACAGCTCCTTTTGCTATCCAGAGGGGCGCCAGGATCAGCTGCCCCTCGGGGTTTGTAACGGAAGCCCCTTCTCCATCCCTTCCATCAGCTGCGTCTGCCATTACCATGTGAGAGAGATGACCAAACTCGTGCCACAGCGCCCCCTGCAGCCGCGGGGGAATCATTTCACCTGCCCTGCCCAGCTGTGAGCCAGCAGCGCCCCTGAAGGCTGTGACTGTAACTACACCAAAGGGGAGAGTGCCTGAGAGCCGAAAGAGGGCTGTTACTGGTTTTCTGGTTTGTTGTTTTTGCTGCCATTGTTGTTGGTTGCCTGCCTTGTTATCCATATACATACCAGTAATTATCTCTGTTATTCCTTTTCTGATATTTTTGCCTTAAAAGCCCTTTAATTAGAAAGTTATAATAATTTGTAGGGAAGGGTGCCATATTTTCCATTCCAAGGGAGGTTCCCGCCTCCCTTGGCAGACACCTGACTTTCAAACCAAGGCAGAAGGTTGCATGAGTTGAGATAAAGACCAGGAGAAAACACTCATCAATTACCATAAAGGGAAAACCAGGCTCAACACAGTGATACAAAGTAAGCTTATTACTAACAAAATCAGAGGAGGATAATGAGAAGTAAAACAAGCCCTTAAAAACACCTTTGCCTCCCCCAACCCCTCCCTCCTTCCCACCGACAGTGCAGGGAGACAGGGGGTTGGGATTTGGTCAGTTTGTCACCCGAGGTTTTCTTCTGATTGGCTCAGGGAGAGAAGTCCATCTCCTGTGAGACCATGGGGTCCCTCCCACGGGAGACAGTTCTCCACAAACTTCTCCAATGTGAATCCATCTCACGAGCAACAGTCCTCCCAAAACTGCTGCAATGTGAATCCTTCCCATGGACAGCATTACCCCTCATACTGCTAGTATCATGGGTCATTCTTTCCACGGGGCGCAATCCTTCAAGGATAGGCTGCTCCAGCCTAGGACCAGGCACGCCCTCCCTCTACCAGGTCTCCCACTGGATCACAGCCTCCTCCAGGCATCTATCCACTCCAGTGTGGGCACCTCCCCCATGGGCTGTGGGTGGATCACTGCATCCCTTGTGGTCCTCCATGGGCTGCAGGGGGACAGCCTGATTCACCATGATCATCACCATGGCCTGAAGAGGAACCTTGGCTCCAGCACCTGGAGCACCTCCTCCCCCTCCTTCTTCACTGACCTTGGTGTCTGCATGTTGTTTTCATCACACGTTCTCACTCCACTCTTCTCTGGCTGGAAAATTACAACTGCACCACTACTTTTGTTTTGATTTCTTCTTAAAAATGTTATTACAGAGGGGTTAGCACCATCTCTAATTGTCCCAGCCTTGGCCAGCAGCAAGTCCATCTGCAGAGCCACCAGGGATTGGCCCTGTCAGACATGGTGGAAGCTTCTAGCAGCTTCTCACAGAAGCCACCTCTGTGCTCCCTCCACTACCGAAAACCTGGCTGTGCAAAACCAACATAGTGATATTTGTTCAAAGGTTGAACTTGATGATCTTGGTGGTCTTTTCCAACCTTAATGATTCTATGATTCTAATTAGTGAATGAATTCCTTATTTTGCTTTACTTGTATGTCTGACTTTTGCTTTACCAATGTTGGGGGTTGGGTTGCTTTCTTATAGAATTTTTTCCCAGAAGTTGCTAAGAAGCTGATTGCTGGGTGCTTGTGGGTACTCATGGGTGCTTGGGAAAAAAACAAAAGGAAGCAGCTAGGTGAGAGACAGGGTGGCACCGACTTCACTTCCCTCTGGGCAATTTTTTTGCTCTGGAAGGGAACTGCCAGGACTGCTCATCTTTGGGATGGCAGAGAGCTCTCACCATCCCTCACCTGCGGCTCAGCTTGGAGTGACCCACCGCCGTCTCTTCGTCTGTCCCCTGGGATTTCAGAACCTGGTCTCTCCCTGCCCTACTGAGAGCTGCTGCCCCATTGCTCTGCACCCGCTGCTTCTTCAGTTTTGCTCTGGGTTTCCCCACGCTGTGTTCTGCACCCCCCACCTAGCCAGGACACGTCTACAGCTCCAGCTACCACCGCCGAGCCTCAGATACATCTCATCCCCCGGGACTGCTGCTCGCCCTGGTAGCTTGTGACGGTACTGAGGGGGGAAGGTGCCAGAGGAAAACTGTAACTGGGTTGTTTTTTTTCTCTCTCTAGTTCTGTTTGTTGTCAACATTATAGTTATTGTTGATAACTTACCTTGTTAGACTAACTAGTAAAGAACTGTTATTCCTACCCTCACATCTTTGCCTGTGACCCCTTTCAATTTTAGAATTAGAACAAGTCAAAGGGAGGCTTCCATTTTTGCTTCCTTAGCAGACACCCCTGTCTTTCCAAACTAAGACAACCAATTAAACTGTCTTTATCTCAACACACAACTTCTCTCACATTTACTCTTCTGATTGTCTCCCCCATTCCACCTGGGCAGAGTGACTGAGTAGCTGCATGGTGCTAAGTTGTTGACTGGGTGTTGGGGGTTGGGGTGCTTCCCTATAGAATTTTTTCCCAGAAGTTGCTAAGAAGCTAACTGCTGGGTGCTTTTCAGTGCTCATGGGTGCTTAGGAACAAACAAAGGAAGCAGCTAAGGCAGAGACAGGGAGGCACGGTCTTCACTTCGATCGGGCAGTTTTCTGCTCTCGGGAGAACGGCAGGAGCTGCTCGTCTCGGCGCGGCGGAGAGCTCTCACCATCCTTCACCTGGAACTCGGTCGGACCACCGTCTCTTCGTGTGTCCCCCGGGATTTTGGGAACCCGTTCCCTCCCTGCCCTGACAAAAGCTCCTTCTCCTTGCCCTGCACCCACGGCTTCTTCAGTTTTGTTCGAGGTCTCCCCACGATGTGTTTTCTGCAACCCGTGTCTAGCCAGGACATTTTCTACAGCTCCAGCTACTACCGTCGAGCCTCAGATATATCTCGCCCCCAGGACTGCTGCTGGCTCTGGTAGCTTGTAACGGTACTGAGGGGGGCAGGGTGCCAGAGGAAAACTGTAACTGGGTTGTTGTTTTTTTTTTTTTTCTTCTCTAGTTCTGTTTGTTGTCAATATTATAGTTATTATTGTTAATTTACCTTGTTAGACTAACTAGTAAAGAACTGTTATTCCTACCCTCATATCGTTGCCTGAGACCCCCCTTTCAATTTTAGGATTATAACAAAATCCAAGGGAAGTTTCCATTTTTTTTGGTTCCCTAGCAGACACCCCTGTCTTTCCAAAACCAAGACACTGGGGTTAAACCATGACAGCAGAAAATACCTGGGGAGGCCCAAGGTCAACCTCTAGGGTTTTGGAACCATGTGTATAGAGAATCCATAGGCAGAGTATAGGGACAACTGGTATATGAGATAAGAAGTGACAAGTGCCATGCCACCAATTTCCATTCAAAGTACTACCCTGATGCAGGCAGCTATGTGTTTCACTTGCCCCAAAAGACAGTCTCTTCTACCCTTGTGGTCTGTTATGATTGGATGGCAGGATCAGCTGCTTCTTCCTGTTTACCCAGAAATAAATCAGACCAGGAAATACACACACAGAGGATCTGACATTTTTTTTCCTTTGTCGTTTTATGGCAGGGAGCCATTGTGTTAAACATCATACCCCATGTGTTTTTATACTGCTGTGTGATTGGCTAACAGCTATTTTTTGACGTTGTCATAGCCACATGTTCTCAGGCACCCCTGTGATTGGCTGACCAGCCACCTCTTCCTCATTATCCCAGAAAGATGTCAGAGCAGGAAGCCTCCCTCCCACTAAATACACAGGATCCACCATGTTGTTTCAGTCACCATTTTATGGCAGGTAACCACCATTTTCAAGAATGTCATGAGAGATTTCCTGAAAATACCATCTACTAGCTGACCAAGTGCCTCCTCATAGATCATGTTAGAATCATAATGTCAGTAAAATTAATTGAATTAGGAGTAAATAGCAAAAGGAAGAACACTTCTTGAAGGAAGCTTCATTTCAGAAAGCTTTATAGTAAATATACTTCATAGGCATAAATCAAGTGAAATCCTGATGCTACTGCAGTCAGTGGGATTTTTACCATTCACTTCACACAGCCAAGACTTCACTCACTGGATCTGCCACCTTCCCTTGTCTCTATTGAGATATTTTACCTATCACTTTCTTCTCTTTGTTTTAGGGGTTTTCTTTAGTAGCTTCAGACTTTCTGCCCCCCACATTCTGCTGACAATCTGAAGAGCATACATTATGATGGTTCTTGTAATATTGTCCCTGCCTTTCAAGCTGATGCTTGCTTTAATCAAGCTGAATTGCTGGAATAATTTCTGAATGTAGTTTTCAAAACCCCACCCCTTTAAAAAAAAAAAGAACTGAAGCCAGAGAATGCTATAAAATTTTCAAAGGCCCAAAGCTTTTTTGAAACACCAAAAATGTGCAAAATTAAACACACACCAACATGAAAAGGAGAAAGTAATTATATATAAAGAGTGTCATCACACACTGGAGGCCGTGGTGATGCATTCTCCCCCCCCCCCCCAAGCTGAACTATGATCTCAGAAATGCTCATTAGGCCTTGACAAACTGTACTTGGACTTAGCCCCTCTAGAGCTTATCAGAAGCAGTGTCTGTTCCCAGGTGTGGGATAATAGATTGTAGGAAATTAGGAGTGGGGTGCAGCTGTATAAGACAGGTGAACAGTATTGAAGGAGAAGAAGTGGAATGTTGATGTGTATTGACCAATCACAAAAGAGTAAAAGGGCACGCAGGTGTTATGCATGTAAGAACAAAGGTATAAAAGGTCGTACTGGGGACTAATAAAGTGCTGATACTTGCCAACATTTTTGGTGTCAGTTGTATATCCACTGTCAATTGGTGCCCTATGTGAGGAGTTACTGACAACACCCAGGAACTTGTGCTAACAAGTTTTGGGTTTTTTTTAATGAACAGCCTTAGAAAGTTTTTTTTTCCTGAATAACAATCCCAGTGGAATGATATTTTTGTTGTCATACTTACAAATAAATTTTCTGATCTGAAGTGCAGCCAGGATGAAACATTATTATGACTAAAGTCAACTGTCTTGCAACGCTATAAATAGTGTTACTAAGTGAGACCTTTTGAGGTCTCCTGGACCACAGCAGGCTGTGGTCAGCAACCTCCCTCTGAGTGGGGCCTCTCAATGCCAGCAAACTCTCAAAATTGCTATACTTGGAGGATTGCTGAATGATGATGATGGATCCTGGGCTGATACCTTCACTCTATAAGGATTAACCCCTCTTCTGTTGAGAAGTTGCAAAGGCATCCAAAGTACTTCACTGAACTAGAGGGGAATTTTTCACAGGTACTTTGTACAGACTCTTTAGGTCTATGTGCATGCAAGTGTGCATATGCTATAGCAAATGGGATAGGAATGTTGCTTTCCTAGATTCCTAAGTACTTTAGATTTGTAAGTTATGCCTGTGAGTTACTGTTGTGGTATAGTAAATTCTATATGAATCTTCCCCCCTGCCTCCACATAGTTTTTTGTTTATTTCAGTTTGGATTGATTGAGTCTAGATTTTTGCTTGTTTGCTTTTCCTTGGTGTGCCTTAACCATCTAGGAAGTAGTGGAGTTGAACCTTGCCACCAAACTTCGCTGTGCTGTCACTTTTATATTAAACCTGGTTTTGGTGATACCTTTGCCGGTGATTTTTTAAGCGACCTTAAAACACTCGTTTGTGACAGAGACATTCTTGTGGCTTCTTTGTGGAGCCAAAGATCACTATCACTGGATTTCCTACAGTTCCCTTTTCCATTCCTCTGTATTTTAAGCTGTACATAATGGCCATTGCTTTTTCTTTTTAGTATTCTTTCAATTCCAGCATTTCACAAAATGAATGAGAAGAGTCTAAATGCACTAGCTAAGAAGCTGCATGGAATTCCTTTATATTTAGTATTGCTATTAAATAATTTTTTTTTAAAGTAAGCTTTCTGTTATGTATGAACTATATTGTATACCTTAATACATATATGTGGGAGTTCTTCCACTCCCACATGTCTCTCCCTGATAGGGGAAGCCTTTTAAAAGTCCTTGTTAAAAAGAAGGCAAACTGGACTCTTGGTTTTTCTTGTTCAGGTTGTTTATTATTTTCTTATCAGCAGTTTCAGCACACCAGGCTTTACACCAGTCTGGCGTGCAAGAGAAAAGGCACCAAAAAACCTCGGAGACACAGAATCAAGGCTCTCTTAAAGATAATTCACCCAATTATCACCAAGAACATACATTATTTCTATTTTTTTTCCACTAACTAACTAAATCTCTATTCACATGATACTACACTGCAGCAAATTCTAACCATTAGTTCTGTGTCCCCAACACTGCAGAACATGGAGCAGATGAAGAAGGAAGAAGAAGCCGAAAAACAACAAGGATCCTCCATCTTGTCTTCATCTACTTACCACCCTAACAAACCCAGAAATCTAAATTTCTCACCCTGTGATAAACTACATATTATGCTACTATCTAATTTATATTCTTGAAAGTTCTGCTACATCCCAGAGCCTAGGAAGCCCTTTCCATGGACAAAGGTTAGAAATAGTGTTTGTCAGACGGTTTGGATCCCTTAAAACGTGCAGAAAAATACTGCTCTGCATTCTGGGTTCCAACACACACACACACACACACACACACACACACACACACACACACACA
>JAGMWU010000027.1:11939372-11954225 GCA_018697195.1 Certhia americana | reverse complement strand
ACACACACACACACACACACACACACACACACACACACACACACACACACACACACACATATATTCAATAGGATTCTATAGGAAAAACTTTTAAAAAATATAGAAAATATATTCCATAGGTTTTTTTTTTTCAAACAATTTATACTGGTCATATTAGATATCTGTTGGCCCTAATTGGCTTAATCTATTTTCGTTTCCATTGCATTTTTACACAAATTAGAGATATCTTTAAATTTGTTGATGTTGCCTCTAGTTATTTAGAAGTTTAAAGCTAAGCCATTTTACCTGTTTTTTGGTTTTTTCACCTAAGATTCTGGACACCAAGTTTTAGTCCAGACAGTGAGCAAATCATGTTGCACATTGTCAGACCCACAAGGTTGTGGAGTAAACCCAGTATTTTGTGGTAGGGATGTTTCAGCAAAGTGATTCTGTATAGCTCGGAAGTAACTTTTCCTATGGCTTATTTAAATCTTTTTTTTAGATTAATGATCCTAATTCACCCAGTTCTTGTTTATGGCTGCCTCCTTTTCTTATTAGTCCCTTTTGCAGTGAAAAGGTCCTTGACCAGATACCCTTAAAAGAGCAGATGCTCTTTCACATAGCCTTACACTACCTGCCAGTCAGTGCACACACTGAGGCCTTGTGTATGCATACAAATTGTCTGACTAAATATTTCAGTAATGGACAACATGAGACTGACTAAACCGGTGAAACTTAGAGTGACCTGGCTACCTCATTCCCTTAAACTGCTCTCAAAATTCCAGTAAAAATCCACTGGAAAAAAAGAAACAACAAAATGAAGTCGTTCCTAGGACTGCTGTAGACATTTACAATCATATTAACAAGGCTTACAGCACCATGTTTAACTCCTCACACCATTTTATTTCTGCTGTAGCTGTCTTTAGCTAGAAGGAATGGGGAATACTTTGTTTTAATAGAAGTCAAATTGGTAGTTCCTGAGTGATGACCCTAGGCCAAACTGAAAGTACTAATATTGGACCAGCTTGTTCTTCAAATGAGAGCAGTACAATATTAGAGGGCGCCATTATAGTGATAAACCCTTATCCCAATTGGGTTATAGTAAAGTTTCCTACTATAAGCTGAATCAATTCAGATGATTTATTTTTATTTTTTTCCAGTGAAAAATCAAAATATTTCTGTGAAATTCAGATTTATATTCTGGAAGTTTTCAATATTCAAAAGCTGCATTCTGTCATACATGTTCCAACTTTCTTTTAGAGGCCAAGGAAGGGAGGCTGAATAAGAGTCATAAAGTATTGGCTCCTTTTCTTGCTCAGCCATGTCTAAAGCCAGCTAGAGAGCTCTCACCTCTGCAAACTGACTCAACTCATCTTGTCCTTCAACAGTTTCCACAACTTTTTGTAGAGGACTTCATACAGCTGTCTTCCATCTCTGATGCTTTCCTATAATATGACAGGATCCATCAGTAATAAAGGCATATTGCTTCTCACTTTCTGGGGCCTCTTTCAGCATGTGTCACCTATTCATAAGCTGACAGTATCCTTTTTTTTCAGTTTGAGTGTCACAAGACTCAGATCCTCTCTACCCCTGACTCCAAAAGCCTGGAGGTTGACCTCAAGTCTCCCCTGGTGCTTTCTGCCAGAGGATCCAGGTAGGGCCATTCTCACCAGCTGCAGTATAGAGCACATTTTTTACATCTTGCCCTGCATGGACTGGCCCAAGGCCTACTGCATGAACTATCTCCTGTTAAATTTGTTCAAAGGCTTATTGTTGCTTAGGGATCCATTTGAAATCATTTGTCTTCTGGGTTACTTGACAGAGAGGACTGACAGACTGTAATTTAGACAATCCCTTTCTCACAAGGCCTAAGAAAGCTTGTTTTTCTTTCTTAGTAGTTGGTGAAGACATTGCTGTTATTTTCTTGATCATATCCATTAGGATCTGAAAATGCCCATTTTGCTATTTTACTCCCAAAAACTGTATTTCTTGTGATTTCCTGTGCAAGTCCCTTGACTTTACTTTGTTTTATGGGGAAGTAAGAAACTGAGGAAATTAAAGGTTAAAGGTTAGCTAGAAGTAATATAGAGCTTAGCCAGAAAAGGTAAAAACAGGTGTAGATTCATAAGCAGATTATTAGCAGATGGTAGATGGAGCCAGTAAGGGCCAAGTCAATATATCATTTACATTACTCTGTTTGAAGAGGCAAAATAAAGAGGATAAGGTACTGTAAAAAAAATGAAGAAACGGTGACCAGAACCAGGTTGGGGAACTTGGACTATATCCAAGGCATCATCAATTCTTCTAACACAACAGAAGCAGAAAGTTTAATGTGAGGAAGAGATCGGTGACTTCATCTTCAAAAGACCCCAGCCTCATTACAAAGCCCATTGACTCATTTCAAGCAAAAGACCATGCAGGCGTAAAAGAATTCCAAGCTCATTTTAATACAAAGCGGGAGTAGGTGGGGTTAGGTAATGCATATGTATAGGTGTATGAGGCAATCATATAAATATGGAATACTTTTGTGGTTAAATAGAGGACCAGGGCTTTGTGGCACTTGCACATGCTTTTGGGGAATACCCTGCTTGTGCCCAGCACTGTAATTAAATATACCACTTTCCTAACTATTACTATTTGGAGAGTTTTTGTCTGTTTCAGCATTTTTGCTTCAGTGGCAAAACTGGCTTTCAGAAGTATTTGGATTATTTTCTTCCCTTTCTCAAAAACATGTCCTGCCATATTGCCCCACACAATGATGTCATCAATGTACTGCAGGTGTTCTGGAACTTCACCCTGTTTCGGTGCAGTCTAGATCAGCCTATAACATATTGTAGAGCTGTGCTTCCACCTCTGGGACAGTGGATTCCAGGTGTACTGGACACCCCTCCAAGAGAAAGCAAACCATGGTCCATACTTGTGAAAAATACATTAGCAATATCAATTTTGGCACAACTGTGCTGCCTTTGACTCCAGTTCATATTGAAGCTCTAGTATGTTTGTTACATCCGCACTCAGCAGTGCCACGACTTCATTCAGGCCATGATAATCTGCTGTTAGTCTCCACTCTCCATTAGACTTTTGCAGTGCCCATATGGGGCTATTAAATGGCTAACCAGTGGTTAGCACTGATTACACAATGGGCTTGAATGGGAAACCCCAAGAGTCCAAGAATCCTGGAAACAATCATGGAGTGGCCAGAAAGTAGGAATTTTGGACCACTGTCAGAGGAGGAATATGTGAAGAAATGAATAAATTGGCACCCAAAGTAAATATGTCAGCATCACAGTCTGCAACAACTAATCAAATGTAACTTAACAAGTGTAACAACTAGAAGTTTAATCTTGCACACTCCAATAAAATCTGTTATTTTCTTTAAGCCCTCAAGGCCAGTCAGCCAGGAATCCTGGAAGTGATCATGGACTGGCCAGAAGGCAAAGATTTCAGAACATCACCAGAGTAGGAGGTGATACATGCTGAAGAGGTCCCACTATATAATAAATTCCAAGAAAGTGAGAAGCAATATGTCTTGTTTACTGATGGATCCAGTCATATTGTAGGAAAGCATCAGAGATGGAAGGCAGCTGTACGGCGTCCTCTACAAATTGTGGAAACTGTTGAAGGACAAGATGAGTTGAATTAGTTTGCAGAGGTGAAAGCTCTCTATGTGGCTTTAAGCATTGCTGAATGAGAAAAATGGCCAATACTTTATACTGATTCATGGATAGTGGCAAATGCCCTGTGGGGGTGGTTGCAGCAATGGAAGGAGAATAACTGGCAGCACAGGGGTAAACCTATCTGGGCTGCTGCATTGTGACAAGATATTGCTGTCTAGGAGGAGAACTTAGTTGCGAAAGTATGTCATGTAGATGCTAATGTACCCAAGAGCCGGGTCACTGAAGAACATTGTAACAACCAGCAGGTGGATCAGGCTGCTGGGATTGAAGTGGCTTAGGTGGATTTGGGTTGGCAACATAAGGGTGAATTATTTCTGGCTCAGTGGGCCCATGACAACTTGGGCCATCAAAGAAGAGATGGAACATATAGATGGGCTCATGATCAAGGGGTGGACTTAACCATGGACACTATCACAGAGGTCATCTGTTGCCATGGTTAACTCAAAAGGTTATTGTATTCTGTATCTGTCTGTATCCAAAGTTGTTACTGTCTTTGTAAGACCCTGCAGCTGGGAAACTGGGGTCAGGTGGTACGGTGGGGGCTTTTAAAGTCCATTCCAACAGGCAGCTTGTGTGCTTTTGTGGCATGGTTTCTGCCTTGCTGGCTTCTCGGTCTTTGCTTAGGCAGAGGCTTTTTTCCTTTTTGGGTTCTCTTTTTGTTCCCCCCCCCACCCCCCGCCTCATCTCGAAGAGACTGCAGTTAGCAGTTTTGAGCTGCCTGGGGGCAAACTTCATAGGTCTCTGGATGTCCCAGAGTAGGGCAGCCCTGCTCCAGCAAGCTGGTCCAGATTGATCAGCCCCCACTTGTTGAGGTCCGTGTCGGAGAAGGGAACAGATGACACACCAATATGATGTGGAACTGATTCCGATTTATTAAGCAAGTGCAAAACCTTATATATGTTTTGAGTACGTGCAGGATACAATCAGTATAGTTTGTGCCAAAGGCTAAAAATATATCTGTTCATGGTCAAATCTCCAGGTGTTCAGCTTCATCCCTCCCGTGCTGCCAGCAGAACTTTTTAATGATCTTGGTTATCTTTCTTGTGATTCTCTGCTGGTAACCTCCTAACTTGGGCTGCTATGTTTAACATTCCTTTGTCTAGCTTCTGTTCCTTCTGCTTCACACAATTTGTTATTAAAGACACATTACAGGATTCTCTTGTACACTGGCTAAAGGCTTATGGCCCCTGTAAAGGCCTCAACACCCACTCTGGGAGAGGAGACTACGGAAGGAGTGTCTTTTGTGGCAGCTTTTGCTGAAGGCGGGAGCTCTACTTTGGATGTGGTTGTTCTAGGTTTGCAACTGTACTCACTCGTAAAGACTGCATTTCACAATTAGAAACTGTCTCAAAGTGAACTTTGCAAATTCTACTGGCAGTGAGAGAAGTGAGACAGTTCCTGGGATTGGACCACCCCATGCTGTCAATGATGAAATGGTCCTTCCCCCCCACTACCACAGTGCAGAGCACAGCAGCAGCCCCAGCAGAGCACAGCAAACAGCAGGAGAAGGTGGCGAGCAGCAGCACAGACCCCCACATGAACTGGCAAGTCTTCATCTGCCACTAGAACTGCTCTGTAGGCTCCTGCTTTTCCAGGTAGGGTTTCCCACCATCCTGTCCCTTTGTTTCTGGGACCACGCAATTGTC
Source organism: Certhia americana (assembly GCA_018697195.1). Classification (NCBI taxonomy): domain Eukaryota; kingdom Metazoa; phylum Chordata; class Aves; order Passeriformes; family Certhiidae; genus Certhia; species Certhia americana. Next base: position 11,948,923 of record JAGMWU010000027.1, on the reverse strand, counting down.
TGAAGGGCGCCATCTTGGATTGGAAGTGTGTGATGTCATCTTTCCTTTGTTTTTCAAGCCACATGGCCGCCTCTGGCAGGTGCCTTCTTGGGAAGGGTATTTCTGGCATTTTGGGTCTCTCTTTGTTTCCATGGTGTTGACACATGGAAATTGAGACTCCACAACCAGCAAGGTTATGGGTAGGTATGTTTTATTCAGCTCCGTGTTATAAGTTAGCTGTCTAATTAAATCCGACAGAGTCAAGCCAATTAAGAAAAATTATTTTATTAAGCAAGCGACAATAAGGAAAACAGCGCTGGGCGGCCCAGGAATCTCCTGTTCCACCAAAGGCACACACCTCACCTAGCTTAGTCCCTTGTTTTTATACTCTTGGCTCTTCCATACATCTTCTGAGTCTGCGCAGCCTGTTGCTAGGGGGTCTTTTTCTGCCTTCTGGTGGTCGTGAGGAGGAAGGCCAAAATCCTCTTCTTTTATCTTTTTGTTGACCTCCCCAGCTGGCTTGTGTAACCACGTGTTGTTTACAGAGCAGGAGGTATGTGGTTATCTTACTCAAAGTGCTTCTGCTAAGTCAAGCAACCCCCTCCCCCGCAAAGCCTTGGCAAGGAGCACACAGTTAGTTAAGATTTGATGAACAAACTTGAGTGTACCTATTACATCTGGACACACAGGGGGTCATTCCATCAAAGCCGTGTGCACCAAGCAGAACAAAAAGCCCTTGTTTTTATACTCTTAAATTCATACATATTTATCATCCACTGTGGGAAATCAAGAAGTTAGTCCCCCTCTGAATCCCTCAGAGGGTGAGAAGAATGTAGAATTTGAGTTAAAACCTTTAGAGAAATTAAGATATATTAAGCCACATAAATAAATGTAAATTTTATTATTAAGTAAGTAGGAATAAGCCTTCATGCTTTCTAAGTGCCTTTAGTAGAAGCAGAATGCCAGCTGCCTGAGTAGAAGCAGAGGGCCAGTGCCCTAATTTCCAGTTAAGAGTTCAGTGCTTCATAGACACAACAAAAACACAGTAGAATATTGTTTTGCATTTCTAGATAGAATTAAGAACATAAACAAGATAGAACATGTGTGTACACAGAAGAATTCACGCAAAAATGCATAGAGGTGTGTAAGAACTGACACTACTTCGCATGTTAAAGAATAATTTTTAAAGGTGTAGAGAAAATTGTTTTAGCATCATGTCCTTAGCTGATTGGTCATTTCAGGGTTAAAACCCACAATAGAGGCCTGCATTCACCTCCAACCATTCACCTACCTACCTACTCCTGCTGTTGCTGCTTGCTTTTGCTGCATGCATCCACACAGAAGAAGAAAGAAGAAAAGAAGAAGAAAAAAGATGGAGAAGCTGCTGCTGCTGCTGCTGAAGCCCTGCTTGAGACTCTACACCAGAGAAAGACTTGGGAGCTGCTTCCTCCCTGCTTGGAACTCTGTGCCAGAGAAAGGCTTGGGAACTGCTGTTGCTTTGCTTGGGACTTTGTACCAAGAAAAGCTGTAGGGGTCGCTGCTCCTGCTTGAGGCATGGCCAGGAAATTTTAGCACAGCCTTTAAGCATTCTGAACTCTCACCTTCAGACCGATGTATTCATGTAAACAACTTTATGCCAATCAACTACTGCTCTCATCTCTCTGACACCCAGGCCCAAAAAAGCTTGACAATCCACTATACATATTCATAATCTATCCCTGCCTACTCTCGCTTTGTATGTTAATCAGCTTTTATTATGCTGTGCTTGCGTACTCTTGGCACTGCCTTTCTGGGGGTCTTTGGGCAAGGGTCTTGGATGAAGTAAGGTTGTCTTCCTCAGGTGTCCTCTGGATGAATCTGATTTTTGCACAGACTCTCTGGGCCTCTGGTCATCCTTGGAGGCTTTCTGGCTCTAGTCCAAACTATAGATCCAGTTTCTTACCAGTTTTTGAACATTAAGTTGCTGCTTAAATAATAAGCGCCCTGTTATAGTATAGAAAAGGACCATCTGTTCTTGATTACACCATGAACTATAGTCTATTTAACCCTTGATTACACAGCAAGCGATACACTGCAAACTATAGTCTAACCCTATATCAGTGTCAGAAAAATTAATCCACAAACACCAGAGGTTTATGTCCAAAAAGGAGACAGAAGAGTCCTGTAACTTTATTCGAATAAAGGGAGAGGCCATGAGGCATTTCCCCTGGGGTCTCTAAAATATTTGTCGAATGAAGCCTCCTTTTTATCCTAATTTCCCAGCCACATTTTCCTCTCTCTTTCCCCATTGGCTGAGGTATTTGAGAGGTACAGATTTCCTGAATCACCTAATAAAGATAGCCTTCTAATGTATACCCTCCCTGTTTTTCCTTTTCCTTGTGTCTCTGTTCTTTTTCTCTAAGTCCAGGGATTTAGCACGGCCTTGAGTGAGTAACAGTCTTTAATTAATTACTGGAATTCCTATGGAATTTATGGTTCCCCCCATTGCTTCTTTCATGTCTCAGTATCTGGCTTTATCTACCAGGAGGCCCACAGTTTATTTGTGTTAAAAAGATTACAATATAATATTTGCTTTCACATTTATGTATTAGCTCTTGCATGTTGGTATTGATCATAAGTATTTGGATATAGTACAGTTTATAACTCCTTTTAGCTGTTTGCTAGTATAACATAATCTATCATTTTAAGTATGCACCATATAGCTTATAGAAATAGTAGTGTGATGAATGTATTATGTCATAGGCCTTAGTAAAACACAAAATGTTAAAATGCTTCTATGTAACTGAAAGAATGGTGTGAAGCAATTATGTTGTTTCCCCACATCTGCTGACTAACCTCTCCAAGTGATAAGATAACCGTGACACAAACCAGAGCACCAGTGAATAATTAGAGAAGGACTTGTTAAATCCTTATCAGAGGATGTGAAACAACACGATAGAGACACAAGAAGAAATAAAATATATTGACCTGATCCACAGGATGTCATGCAGATAAGTCAGAGTGTAAAAACAAAAAGAAAAATCAAACAAAAGAGCTCCTGAAACATCAAAAAGCTCACAAGAATGTTTGAATAATGTATGAAACACATGAATATACGTGTACCTTAGTAATGTAACAGTATATAGATAACACTGTCTTAGTCTACCAGTGTGTTTCTGGCCTATAGCCAGAAACATCCCAGCACTGGACATTGTCTTATTATGTATGCTTTCCAATATTTTCTTTGCCAGTGGTTTATTTAATAACTGTCTCCCATCAGATAACATCCACTTCTCTTGATTTTCTTTGTTTGCTCCTATTTCTAGGAATTCCTTTTCTTCCATTTCACTGAAATCCTTCTGTGAGGATTAGAACCATCATTATGTTCCCTTCTCTGGACTTGGCTGCATTTTCAGCCTCTAAGTCTGCTAAATTGTTTCCCTGTATTTCTAGTGGTTCCTTTCTGGTGTCTCTTAATGTGTACAGATGCAATTTCCTTTGTCAATTGTAAGGCTTCTAATACTTCTGAGATAAGCCTTTCATGGATTAGTCCTTTCCCTTTTGAATTTAGCAGTCCTCTTTCTTCCTAAATTTTCTCAAAAGTATGTACCACTCTAAAAGCGTACTTAGAATCAGTGTACATGGTCCCTATTTCTAGTGCTAATATTTCAAAGGCTCATTTTAAAGTGTATAACTCACACGTTTGGACTGACCAGCTGCGAGGTAATTTTTTCTTTTCTATGGTTGCTAATTCTTCATTCACTATAGCATATCCTGACATTCGCTTCTCCTGAATTACTCCTGAGGACCTGTCAACATATAATTGTTCTCTCCCCAGAAGGGGTTGGTCTGTCAGATCTTCTCTCACTTTGGTTTGATAATTTATAGTTTCTAAGCAATCATGCACTAGTTCTCCTACTGATTCTCCATATAATAACTGAGCGGAATTGAGGTGTTTATCTGTAACTAGTTCTAGATCATCTTTATTAGAATTGCTTCATATTTCAACACTTGAGAGTCAGTGAGCTACTTCTCAGCTTTTTGATTCAGAATATTTCTAACTGCATGTGGGGTGTGCACTTTTAATCTTCCTCTGAAAGTTAATTTTCTGCTTTCTTCAACTAGTAAGGCAGTGGCAGCTACTGCCTGGATACAGGTGGCTCCCCCTAACTAACTGGGTCTGACAATTTTGACAGGTACGACCCAGGTTTTTTGGACCCCTCCCCATTCTTGGGCTAGGACTCCATGGGCTACCCCAATTTTCCACATCTACAAGTAGGTAAAAGGGTTTATTTAAAGCAGGAAGACTTAGAGTAGGAGCACTAATCAATTTTTGTTTTAAACTTTTGAATCTTTGTTCATTCTCTTTTTCTTACGTAATTTCATCTTTTACTAATTTCTCATACAGGAATTTAACAGTTTGAGTGTGTCTTTCTACCCATAACCTACAATATCCTAACAAGCCCAAAAGCTTTCTTATTTCCTTTTTAGTCTTTGGCCGCGAGAGTGAGATTATTCCTGTAATTCTTTCAGGATTTAATTGCCAGCTCCCTTGGTTTATTATATGCTCTAATTATTTTACTTCATTCTCTACAAATTGAAGCTTTTCTTTCGATACCTGAAGCCCTTGGTTTCCCAAGAAATTTAGTAATGATATGGTGAATTCTCAGACTTTTTCCTCATCTTCCCCTGAAAGAAGTAAATCATCAACATATTGAATAAGTTTTATTTCTGGTACAATAGGGAAAAGTTGCAGTACTTCTTCCAAGGCTTGTCTGAATAAGTGAGGGTATTCAGTAAATCCTTGGGGTAATTTTGTCCATCTAAATTGTATCAGGATCTTCCCATTCAAAAGCAAATATATTTCTGCTCTCTTCTACTGGGGGCAGGCCCAAAAGGCATCTTTGAGGTTTATCACACTGAACCACCGATGTGATGGAGGAATTTTACTCAGTAGTGTGTAGGGATAAGGTACCACTGGATATAAATCTACAGTTCTTTTGTTCACTTCTCTCAGGACTTGGGCAAGCCTGTATGTTCCATTTGATTTTTTTATCTGTAATATGAGAGTATTGTGGGGAGACATGCATGGTTCCCAAGTTCTATCCTTAATTAATTCTTGAATTACTGTTTGTAACACTTTTCTCCCTTCTAAAGAGAGCGGGTATTGCCATACTTGAATCGGGCAATCCTGGTTGGTTATGTTGAACTTGCCCCTATTTCCAGGCTCACCCCAGACTACTTCTTCAATCTGCTTCTCCTCCTCCTCCTTTAACCAGAGGAGTTTGATTACCATTTTATCCCCTTTTGGAAGCACCTTAATGCCTAACTGCACTTGTAAATCTCTCCCCAGCAAATTGCATCTTGCCCCTGGTACAAATAAAATTTCCCCCATTCTTATTTTGTTTGTTCCTTCAAATATCATGTTTTATAACTACTGTTTTAAATCCTTCCCCTTTTTCTCCTACTACTTGAATTGTATTCTGGTTTTTCTTGCATCCTTTTGGAATTCTACAAACACATGTCTTCTCTGCCCCTGTATCTACTAAAATTCAAATTCCTCCTCCTGGGGACCTACTTTTAAAGTTATCAAAGGCTCCTGCTGATATTTTGACCCCAGGAGACAGAGCCCCTGACCTCCCTATTCATCTATTTCTCAAACCTCACTAAAAACTTTCAGATCCTTTTCTCTCTGTGGGCAGCTTCACTTTAATTGTCCAATTTCCTTGCAATAGTGACAGATTGGGCCCTGAATATTCAATTCCCCTTTTTCCTTTTTAGGGCCCCTTCCCCAGGGGGCTCTGTTCCCTTTAAACTCCTCCTGGTCCCCCTTGTTTTGACCTGACTGGGGTCTCACCTCCTTAGAAGAGTGGGTCTTTGTCCGGTGGTTTCCTTTGGCAATAGCAGCTGCTGTTACTTTAACTTTTGCCTTTGCTTTCTCTTCGTTCCTCCGTACATATACCTTTTGGGCTTCTTTTAATAGGTCATTCCATCCACTGTCTTGCCAGTCCTCCAATCTTTCTAGCTTTTTTCTTCTATCTAGCCAAGCGTGAGTGACAAAGGTCACTTCTAACAGTTTTCCAGCCTTCATGTCAGTGTCCATTCCTGAGTAGTCTCATATTACTTTTTAACCTCTCCATCCATTCAGTTGGAGTCTCCTCTTTTTTTTTGTTGTTCAGTAAATGCCTTGTGTGCATTCTGATTCTGGGGAGCAGCTTCCCTGATTCCCCTAATAATTAATGCTCTATATTCTTCCATATTTTCCCTTCCCCTGGGGTTATTGTGGTCCCACACTTGGTGCTGCAATGGCATCTTCTCCTCCCTTGGGGGCCATTTGCATGTTCCCTCTCCTGTATCCTCATCCCAGCTACTTGGATCATTTGTCTTTCTTCGAATGTAAACAAGAGGTTTAGTATAGATTGCATTTCATCCCAGGTATAAATATTTGGCCCCAAAAACTGGTCTACTTGTTCTGCTAATCCAATAGGATCTTCTAGTAGACCTTTTATTTATTTTTTTAAATGCCCTCACTTCGGAGGAGTTAAGTGGGACAGTTACAAACCAAATCCTCCTTGTGCCCCTCCCAAAGGAACTTCCTGGAGGGGTTATAGTGATACTGCTTGGTCCTTATTTTTCAATTCTTCCTGCTGATCCACTCTTCCCCTGTGTTGTGGTTTTGATTTGCCAATTTGGAATTTCTTAATCAAGAGCAAAGCAGGCCCAAGCTTAAAAGTAATAAAACTTTATTAACTAACACTAAAAGGAGAAAGAAAAAAACAAGAATCAGAATGAAACCTTCAAAACACTCCTCCTCCCTCCCCACACTTTCTTTTCTTTCCAACTGACAATGTACAAAAAAACAACACCCAGAAATCTCAGTCACTTTTCCCCCTCTAAAACAGTCTTTCTGCAGTTCACTTAGGGAGGGAAGCACCTCTAATTTGCTATGGAAAATTCCCCCAGAAGAAAACAGTTCTCTTGTGGTTTGAATCTTCACGAAGCAGCCGCCTGGAAAGATCCACATCGTGAAGCCCCTCCCATATTGTTGGGGGTTGAGTTGCTTTCTTATAGAATTTTTTCCCAGAAGTTGCTAAGAAGCTGATTGCTGAGTGCTTGAAGGGTACTCATGGGTGCTTGGGAAAAAAAACAAAGGAAAGCAGCTAAGTCAGAGACAGGGTGGCACCAACTTCACTTCCCTCTGGGCAGTTATTTTGATCTCAGGGGAAACTGCCAGGACTCCTCATCTTTGGGATGGCAGAGAGCTCTCACCATCCCCTCACCTGGAGCTCAGCTTGGAGTGACCCACCGCCGTCTCTTCATCTGTCCCCTGGGATTTCGGAACCTGGTCTCTCCCTGCCCTGCTGAGAGCTGCTGCCCCATTGCCCTGCACCCGCTGCTTCTTCAGTTTTGCTCTGGGTTTCCCCACGCTGTGTTTTGCACCCCCTGCCTAGCCAGGACACGTCTACAGCTCCAGCTACCGCCACCGAGCCTCGGATACATCTCATCCCCCGGGACTGCTGCTCGCCCTGGTAGCTTGTGACGGTACTGAGGGGGGAAGGTGCCAGAGGAAAACTGTAACTGGGTTGTTGGGTTTTTTCTCTCTCTAGTTCTGTTTGTTGTCAACATTATAGTTATTGTTGTTAACTTACCTTGTTAGACTCACTAGTAAAGAACTGTAATTCCTACCCTCACATCTTTGCCTGAGACCTCTTTAATTTTAGAATTAGAACAAGTCCAAGGGAGGCTTTCATTTTTGATTCCGTAGCAGACACCCCTGTCTTTCCAAACTAAGACACATATGCATAATTCTTTACAGATGTGCCTCTGGGCAATATCAACGTATGGGTTTTAAATTTTTTTAAAAGATAAACTGTTCAAAGTAAATGTTCTCTTTGTCTATCTTTAAGATCATCTCAGGGAACAGAGATTCTCTTTGTTCGAGGGGCAAAAAAAGTCTCTATTCATACTCCTGTCACCTCCTCTTCTGGCTTCATATGCTAATTGACAAAAAGCCTATTAAGCATGCGTAGTTTGTTCTCTGAAATGAGTCGGGGGTCTTATGTGGGGAGTGGTCACCAAAAGGAGGAAGTAAAACTAGTCTTCCTCGTTCTAAACTTTCAACCTTTGATGGATACGTGATAAATGACTCCTTGGAGTTTCCTGTTCCCAAGACTGTTTCTAGAGATAGAGGGTCTGCAATCATCTTGTGGTTTTGGGGTCTATTGATCAATTCCCTTGTTTTTCGTTACAAGCCCAGCTTACACAAACATAAACTTGACAGGCAATGAGTTATTAGATCCGGGATAGCTTATCTAAAATCCGGTCTCTCTCTTAACCATCCTGAGACACTAACTTTGAAGATATTGCTGCTGGGAAAAAGAAGCTTTGATGACACCAGTTAAAATTTAGAGAATAGATAAGAGAGAGACTGGATTTAGATAAACTAATCCTGGAGCTGATAACTCATTGCCTGTCAAACTTATGTTTATGTAAGTTTGGCTTGTAAAAACACAAGACGATTGCAGACCCTCTATCTCCAGAAACAGTCTTGGGAACAAGAAATTCCAAGGAGTCATTTATCACGTATCCATCAAAGGTTAAAAGTTTAGAACAAGGAAGACTAGTTTTACTTCTTCCTTTTGGTGACCACTCCCCACATAAGACCCCCGACTCATTTCAGAAAACAAACTACGCATGCTTAATAGCCTTTTTGTCAATTACCATACGAAGCGGAGAAGAGGAGGTGACAAGGGTATGAATATGCATTTGTATTTTGTGTATTCAACATTCTTGTGGATAAAAGGCTCTGTAATTACCTGTGATCTTTGCAGTGCGTATTAGGGAGCTATCCCACGAAGCTGCCCGGCCGTCAATAAACATACACTTTCTAACTTAACTGTTAGAGAGTCTTTTGTCCGTCTCAGTTGGGTATCGATATTAGATCGATATCCATATTTTAGTAAATCAATCCTCTGAATTTTAACTGATTTCAGCAAAGCTTATTTTTCCCAGCTAAGTCAGCAATATCTTCAAAATTAGTGTCTCACTATCACATCTTCTCTCTGTTCAAAGTTTTCATGGAAGCACAGCCCCTTCAACCTTGGCTCACTTTAACACTGCATTCCTTTGCTCAGGTCTACAATTTGAACTTCCCATCTCCCCATACTTTATAGTTTAAAAGAAATATCTCAATATCTTATAATCAACCGCCATAAGTTACAAGAGATTTTCAGCCTGAAAGCAACTCCCTGTACTCCTTCCATCTAGGACAATCACTTTCTTTGCTGACTTTAATATTTTCATGTTGGTCTCTCTACATGTCTTCCCTTTTGTCCTTGTCTTTTCATTCAAAGGGAAAATGAGGTCTGGAGGTCTCTTCTGCCCTGAAGGGGTTAACAGCAGGGCAGCAGCCAGGTTAAAGCAGTCACATTGTAGTTGTGCTGAACCTGAGCTAAAATTTCAAGACCTGTTGCTGCCTTCAATTCCAGCTGGGCTGAGAGAGAGAGGCTAGGATCTCTTTTTCCAGCCCAGGCTTCAGCTGTTACATGCCAGGGCTGATCAATAATGGGACGCGGTTAGATCGGAAGAGCGTC
>JAGMWU010000027.1:11823660-11939272 GCA_018697195.1 Certhia americana | reverse complement strand
TTTCCAGCCCAGGCTTCAGCTGTTACATGCCAGGGCTGATCAGTCTCCTATCCCTGCCCGGCAGCTGCCGGGCCTGGCTCAGCCCCCCCTCTGCTGTGTGGGCTGTCCTGGCTCAGCAGATCTCAACAGCCAAAAACTGGACCAGCTGGCCTTCACCCCCTTGCTTCTCCTTCTCCTTTGTCTGGCCAATGGTGCTGAGGGAGGGTAAGGAAAAATTTGGCCTGGCCTGGCCCGGCCGTAGAATGAAGCCTGGCTGGGCCTCCTACCTCTCCCACTGTTAGCGTCCAGAAACACACATAATCACGAATGGATTATATGCAGGTGCTTTATTGAGGTGCACAGGAACTAGGGGTATAGCAACCCAAATCTAGCTCCGTCGTCCTTGTTCAAAATGGAAGTATTTATACCTTTTCAGTTGTAACTAAAAATAGACACTCGCTTAAGCAATAATCACTATAACAACCTTATTGATGTTACTTCATTAGTATCTAGCCCAAGCTTGTACCAACATGTACGGGTCTTATCTATAGGTATTTTAGAGACTCTAAACTCTGATTCCCGTTACTACAGATATCTTAGCCTGCTAAACTATCCCGAATACCATTCATTCTTTCTACTTAGTTATACATGATTTTCACAACATTTAACCCTATACTAACACCACCTCCGGAAATCAGAAGTGGCAGATTTCCGGAATCTCATCTAAAAACTTGTTTTTCACAAAAGGCGTATCCACCCTTTTCATTAGTTTAATCAAGTGTCAATATTAAAAAATTGTTCAATCAATGCTAAAGCAAGACACCCTGGTATTCTGTCTGGGTCCCTCAGAATGCAAAGAGGGTGCATTAGGTGCTGGCGGATATGGAGGGGGCAGGCAATCTAAAGGGTCCCAGTCTTTCTTTTCTTCTAATTTAAACGCCTTCATTTCCCCCAGATATGTTCCCTCCCCCCAGCAAGTGACATAATCTTTTTCCTCCTGACTGATTGCTTCTTTGGCATTCACATAATTATTCAAAGCTTGGCACATTTCCCTTTCAAAGAAACCATGCAGGGGCCAGTATAAATGGTCTGATCTTATCTCCTCTTTAGTCCATTCTATCATAGAGTAATGTATCATTTTGGTCATATTTTTATTCTTTGTATCAAGGTTATGTTCCCACTCTGCTAATTTTTTTCCCAGGGGGCTACGGGAGGTATATCTATTGATGCTCTCTGGCTACCCCTTCCCCTGGGGGCTTTCTCCTCAATTGCTTTGTGTCCCATCTTATCAGTTTTATCCCAACGCGTCCTGCACAGCTTCTTTGCCTCTCTTTTTCCTTAGCTTTTATGCAAGTCTAACTATACACTCTTTACAGGTATTCTCCCAGTTGTCCTCAGATACAGTCCAACTTCTGGGAACCAAATACTGTCTTCCACACACTAATTATTTCTGCCTGTTGTGACAGCCTCTACCTCTCTCCAAGCCTCTCCTATCCTTGGGCTGTCTACTTCCGCATGTCCTACAGAAATTAAGAAATTCAATGCCTGATATCTGGTTCTTAATTATGCACTTCCACACTCCCAACACCTGGCACTCTTGCGAGTCACAGTGCAATACCAACTCTTATGACAGTTTTTACACTCACACAAAACCCAAGGCTCGCACCGGGGTCCACAACTCAAGCACAAAATTTCACTCATACAAACAACACAAAATATTTATTATAGACACCAAATGCTTCGTTCTTTTCCAGCTGTCTCAGTCACCCAAGAAACAGAACTGCGGATCTGAGCTCCCGATTCACTTCGTATAGTACTTCTCATTCACTCAGTGATTATATGCATGCACCTTACACACATTTACACAATAATAAGGTACCCTTGTTGTTAAATTAGGTACTAATATAATACAGATGCTTATTCATTACCCAATGGCCTACCTTCCAAAAATAGTCTTAAACCCTTTTAAGATTTCCAGAACTTAAAACTTTTCTCTTGCCACCCACATACTTATAAAACCCCAGCCATGTAACAACACATAAACGAACCTCAAAGGCCATGCTACAAGGCTTTTACTTTTTGCCCTGTTATCAAGCAGGCCCAATCAGTTTCTCAGATCTCTCAGGCAGTGCCTTCTGTTTAGCAGCTAAACACTCTGGATCAGCCTAACCATTCATGCCTCAAGGGTATATTGGGGTTTCAGATTCAGAGCATCTCACCTTTTTGCAGACCCTGCACCAACTTTTTAATTCTTCCAGCCCTCAACATAACCAAGATTCCAGTAGGCAATCAGACACGGGAAGCATGCAGTACTACTCCGGATTTAGGATTTCTGCAGTGGAAATTACAGGCAATTCAATTCCTCTCCTCTTTGTTTTCTTAATTCCTAGTTTTAACCCCAAAGTAGCTAAACCTCCCTTATTCTGGGTTCTCACTCAACCTTCAGCATTCGCTTCGTCCCTTCACCGGATGTGCCCCTCACGGGGTGAAGAAAATGAGGTTAAAAAGACTCCACAATCACTTTGCAGATCAGGGACTGCCCCGTCCACATCTCATACACACACACACACGTTTTTGAGACACCCTTTTTGCGATTTACTCACCCATCTGGGTCTTCGTGCACAATTTAGGAGTTGCTGCGGTTTCTTTGGGAGTTTTACTTCCCTGTCTCTTTTTGTCCCTTTTTATTCCACCAACCGAGTGTTAACTTGCAGTCCCTCATAGCAGGAGAGGCCCAGGTGAGCTGCTTAACTAAGCGGAGAGCCCCCCACCCGAGACTGGAGACTTGCTGGAGCCACAGGGACTCGAAGTCCTACCTCAGTAGAACCTCCAATTTGTGAAAAATGGAGTTCACGCTTCAGAACTTTTAAGAGTTTAATAAGGGATAAAAAGAGACAATGTCCAGTGCTGGGATGTTTCTGGCTATAGGCTAAAAACACACTGGTAGACTAAGACAGTGTTATCTATAAACTGTTACATTACTAAGGTACACGTATATTCATGTGTTTCATACATTATTCAAACATTCTTGTGAGCTTTTTGATGTTTCAGGAGCTCTTTTGTTTGATTTTTCTTTTTGTTTTTACACTCTGACTTATCTGCATGACATCCTGTGGATCAGGTCAATATATTTTATTTCTTCTTGTGTCTCCATCGTGTTGTTTCACATCCTCTGATAAGGATTTAACAAGTCCTTCTCTAATTATTCACTGGTGCTCTGGTTTGTGTCACGGTTATCTTATCACTTGGAGAGGTTAGTCAGCAGATGTGGGGAAACAACATAATTGCTTCACACCATTCTTTCAGTTACATAGAAGCATTTTAACATTTTGTGTTTTACTAAGGCCTATGACATAATACATTCATCACACTACTATTTCTATAAGCTATATGGTGCATACTTAAAATGATAGATTATGTTATACTAGCAAACAGCTAAAAGGAGTTATAAACTGTACTATATCCAAATACTTATGATCAATACCAACATGCAAGAGCTAATACATAAATGTGAAAGCAAATATTATATTGTAATCTTTTTAACACTACCATGCACCAGCCTCTGGAAGTATCAAACAATGTAATGGAGTGTTAAAGACTAACTGGGATACACATTTAGCAAAGGGCACCTGGTTAGTCAACACCAGAGGATCTGCCAATCAGTCTGGCCTTGCCCAATCAAAACTTTTATGTACTGTAGAAGGTGATAAAGTTCCTGTAGTGCACATTAAAAAACATGCTGGAGAAAACAGTCTGGGTTATTCCTGCCTCAGGCAAAGCCAAATCCATCTGTGGGATGGCTTTTACAAAAGGACTCATGCACTTGGTGGGTACTGTGGGAGGATGGGGACACCTGGTGTATGCCTCAAGGGAATTTGGTTTTGGGTGAGAATAGAAAATGTATTAAATTTTATGATGTTATTGCTATATGTATTGCTATATATAATGTTACATAAGTTCTAACCCCTCTGCCATAGGCAGGGACACCTTCCACTGGACCAGGTTGCTCAGAGCCCCATACAATCTGACCTTGAACACTTCCAGGGATGGGGCAGTCACAGCTTCTCTGGGCATCCTGGGATGTCATCCTGCAAGTTCCTGTCAGGAAAATTAATCCACAGACACTAGAGGTTTATGACCGAAAAGGAGACAGAGGAGTCCTGTAACTTTATTCGAATAAAGGGAGAGGCCATGGGCCATTTCCCCTGAGGTCCCACAAAATTTTTAGAGGATGTAGCCTACTTTTTATCCTAATTTCCCGGCCCCATTTTCCTCTCTTTTTCCCCATTGTCTGAGGTATTTGAGAGATACAGATTTCCTGAAACGCCTAACACCTAAGACCCCTTCTAATGTATACCCTTCCTGTTTTTCTTTTTCCTTGTGTCTCTGTTCTTTTCCTCTAAATCCAGAGATTTAGCAGAGTCTTGAGTGAGTAGCAATCCCATTCCATTATGGACCTAACTCAGGGTGCTGACCCACCATTTAGGCTTCACTGGGCTGGCCACCCATGGCCACTCTTCAGATAGCAGAATCACAGAATTTTCTAGGTTGGAAGAGACCTTCAAGATCATCAAGTCCAATGCATGCTCTAACACCCCAACTAGACCATGGCAGCAAGTGCCACATCCAGTCTTTTTTTAAACACATCCAGGGGTGGTGACTCCACCACCTCTCAGGGCAGGCCATTCCAGTTCTGTATCACTCTTTCTGTAAAAAACTTTTTCCTAATATCCAACCTATATTTCCCTTGACGCAGCTTGAGAGTGTGCCCTCTCGTTCTGTCCGTTGTTGCCTGAAGAAAGAGACCAACTTCCATGTGACCACAACCACCCCTCAGGAAGTTGTAGAGAGTGATAAGGTCACCTCTGAGTCTCCTCTCCAGGCTAAACAACCCCAGCTCCCTCAGTCTTTCTTCATATGGCTTGTGTTCTAAGACCCTCACCAGCCTCGTTGCCCTCTTCTGGATGTGCTCAAGCATCTCAATGTCCTTCCCAAACTGAGGGGCCCAGAACTGGACACAATACTCAAGGTGTGACCTCACCAATGCCAAGTACAGGGGAAGAATGACCTCCCTGTTCCTGCTGGCCACACCATTCCTGATACAGGCCAGGATGCCATTTGCCTTCTTGGCCACCAGGGCACACTGCTGGCTCATGTTCAGTCAGCTGTCGACCAGAATCCCCAGGTCCCTTTCTGCCTGAACACTGTCCAGCCATACCATCCCCAGTCTATAACGTTGCAGGGGGTTGTTGTGGCCAAAGTGCAGGACTTGGCACTTGGACTTATTAAACTGCATCTTGTTAGACTCTGCCCATCCATCCAACCATTCCAGGTCTCTCTGCAAAGCCCTCCATCCGTCCAACAGATCAACACACACTCCCAGCTTAGTTTCATCTGCAAATTTACTAATGAAAGCCTCAATACCCTCATCCATGTCATTAATAAAAATATTGAACAGAACTGGCCCCAGCACTGGTCCCCTGAGGGACACCACTGGTGACTGGCCGCCAGCTGGATGCAGCGCTGTTCACCACCACTCTCTGGGCCCGGCCATGCAGCCAGTTTCTAAGCCAGCACAGAATGCTCCTGTCCAAGCCACGGGCTTCCAGCTTATCCAGGAGTATGCTGTGGGAGACAGTGTCAAAGGCCTTGCTGAAGTCTAAATACACAACATCCACAGCCTTCCCTGCATCCACCAGGCGGGTCACTTGGTCATAAAAGGAGATCAGGTTGGTCAAACATGACCTACCCCTCCTAAACCCATGTTGGCTGGGTCTGATACCCTGGTCATCCTGTAAATTTTGTGTGATGACACTCAATATAAACTGTTCCATTATCTTGCCAGGTACTGAGGTCAGGCTGACTGGTCTGTAATTAACAGGATCCTCCTTCGCACTCTTTTTGTAAATGGGTGTCACATTGGCCAGCTTCCAGTCTTCCGGGACCTTGCCAGTGAGTGAAGACTGTTGGTAAATGATGGAGAGTGGCTTTGCAAGCTCATCTTCCAGCTTTCTCATCACCCTAGGATGGATCCCATCTGGTCCCATAGATTTATGGATATCCAAGCATTTCAGCAGTTCTCTGATTGCCTCCTCTTGGATAATGGGGGGACCATTCTGTTCCCTGACACCATCAACCAACCAAAGAGGGCAGTTGTCTTGAAAGCAAGTTGTCTTCCCACTAAAAACTGAGGCAAAGTAGGCATTAAGCACTTCTGCCTTCCCCTCATCTGCAGATACTAAGTTTCCTTCCTCATCCAATAAAGAACAAAGATTGGTCTTACCCTTTCTTTTACGATTAATATATTTGTAAAAACCTTTTTTATTATCCTTTACAGAAGTTGCCATTCTAAGTTCAAACTGAGCTTTGCCTTCCCTAATTTTTTTCCTACATGCTCTAGCTGCCCTCTTAAATACTTCCTGAGAGATCTGGCCCTCCTTCCAGAGATGATACATGCTCTTTTTATTGCTAAGTTCCTCCAAAAGCTCCTTGCCCAACCAGGCTGGACGTTTACCCTGTCGACTTATCTTTCGGCACACAGGGACAGTCTGTTCCTGTGCCCTCAAGATTTCTGTTTTGAGGCATGCCCACCTTTCCTGAACTCCTTTGTTTTTAAGGGCTGCTTCCAAAGGAATGCTCTGAATAAGTCTACTAAATAGGCCAAAGTCTTCCCTCCAGAAGTCCAATGCAAGAGTCTTACTGGTGCTCGTTTTGATTTCACCAAATATTGTGAACTCTATTATTTCATGATCACTCTGCCCCAAGCGACCTCCAATCACCACATCTCCTACCAGACCATCTCTATTTGTAAACAGCAGATCTAACATAGTCCCTCCCCTGGTGGGTTCACCCACCAGCTGTGACAAAAAGTTGTCCTCCATACACTCTAAAAATCTCCAGGACTGCCTGTTTTTTGCTGTATTAAGTTCCCAGCAGATGTCTGGTAGGTTGAAGTCACCCACAAGAACAAGGGTTGATAATCCTGAAACATTACTTAGCTGCTTATAGAATAAGTTGTCCACCTCTTCTTCCTGGTTAGGTTTTTTGAACTGATAATGTCTCTTGGGGTGAAAGCTTGCATGTATTTCTGGTCCCTAGTTTTTTTTGAGATTCTAATACCTCTGTGGTGCCTAGGTTTATTTTCCTATCCAGAAATAGCTCTAGCACTGTCCCTCATACGTAGCTTCTACAGCAGAGGAGCAGTGACTAGAATAGCTATCCTGCTGGGCTTGGTGGCAATGATTTGTAGGAAGTTTATAAAGGTGCTGGGGTCTGTTCCAGGTATGAATGGTTCATGGCTATGGCTATGCACCCAGTTTGTTAGAGGAGGAGGAGCAGGGGATGAGGCTTTTCAGCCTTTGCTTTCCTTCTTCTCTGAATCTGTTACATTCCTATGGGAGAATGTTCAGTTTCCCCTAAATGTTAAAGAGACTATCTTCCTGGTATTTAATCTGGTAAGCTTTTTCTATACAATCTGCACCTTCTCTAAAATGAGGGCTGAGATTGCTAGAGGGGCTGATGAGACCCCTAACTCAGGAGTAAACACAGGCGTGAAAAATCCTGAGTGGTGTGGGAAATGGGAGGATATGGGCCAAATCCTGAAGGAATTCTCTGACCCTATAGTCTGGGACTTTCCACATGAACAAATTCAGAACCCAGCCAAGGTGGGGAAATACCTGAAAGAGAAGTACCATGATGACCCTAAGGAGAAAAAAATCATTGCAGTAAGCTGGGCCCTGGCATATGCTTATCGCACACTGCTAGATACTGTAGGGCAGCAGACAGAGGCAGGGGGGCAGGGAGATAAATCAACAGCTATCTCAGTCACTTAGGCTGCAGCCAACACCTCAGTTATGAAACTAGCAGCTAAACCTGACAGTAAGCCTCAACCAATGGCTGTTGCTACTAGTACGAGAAGCAGAAAGTGCACAGACAAGACCGATCGACCAGTGGATGATGATGATGATGATGATAGCGGAGAAGGACCCTCAACACATCCTGACATAAAACCAGCAGTCAAAGCAACAGGCACAAGATCAGAAGCCAATATTGAGTCCTTTTCCCTGAAGGATCTTCATGGCCTAAAGAAGGATTACACCCGATGATCTGATGAATCTATAATTAGTTGGTTAGTCCATCTTTGGGATGCTGCAGGTGAGGCTACAATCCTGGATGGCACTGAAGCACGGCATTTGGGATCCCTGTCACGTGATCCCGTCATCGACCAAGGAATGATGAGGGGGGTTAACCCTCACAGCCTCTGGGCATGTGTCCTGGAAAGTGTAGCACAAAGATACCTGTATGCAGATGATCTTTATATGCAGCAAACCCAGTGGAAGACCATAGAACAAGGGATCTAACACTTGAGAGAAATGGCAGTGGCTGAGATTATCTTCTCAGATGACATAACAACAAGGAATCCAAACTTGGTACCATGTACATCTGTCATGTGGCGAAAACTTGTACGACTTGGGCCACACGAATATGTTTCTGCTTTAGCCATAATGAAGCGAGATGACAGAGATGAGACCGTGCTTGATATGGCAAAAAAGCTCCAAGCAAATGCAGATGCTGTACATGGCCCAACACATGCCATAATCGCAGTGGTGGAAACATGTCTGCAAAAATTAGGGGACAAGATAGAGGAGAATCATCAGAAACTCAGGGAGGAGATTAAAGAGGACCTTCTCCAAATCTCAGCAGTACAGATCAGAGGTTCTGGTACCCAATGCAGATGCTCCCCAGATGGAGATAGAAGGTACACCCCATGAGCTGAGCTGTGGTTCGTCCTGCATGACTGCAGAGAGAACATGAGGAGATGGGATGGAAAATCTACTGCTCCTCTGGCACAATGAATGCATGAATTGAAGGAAAGCAAAGCTCAGAGAGGAAGTTCCACCAAAAGGAAAGCAGCTCCAGTTGCCAGTAGCCGAACTGCCAGGTATGATGATGATGATGACATGTCCGACCCTCTTGAAGGAACCTCCAAGACATATGCCCAAGGGAAAAAGGATAACCAGGCTAAGAGGGGCCCTGCCTCTAGCCAGGTAGAGGTTAGGGAAAACCGTGTTTTCTGGACTGTGTGGGTTTGTTGGCCTGGCACATCTGAACCACAAGAATATAAAGCTTTGGTGGATACTGGTGCGCAGTGCACATTGATCCCATCAAGACATGTGGGGACAGAATCTGTTTCCATCGCTAGTGTGACAGGAGGATCACAAGATTTTACTTTTGTGGAAGCTGATGTGAGTCTGACAGGAAATGAGTGGAAGAAACACTCTATTGTGACTGGCCCAGAGGCCCCATGTATTTTGGGCATAGATTACCTTCGAAGTGGGTATTTCAAAGACCCAAAAGGACTCGGGTGGGCATTTGGAATAGTGACTGTAGTGACTGAGGGCATCCAGCAATTGAACACCTTGCCTGGCCTGTCCGAGAACCCATCTACTGTAGGACTTCTGAGGGGAGAAGAGCAGCAAGTACCAATTGCCACTTCGATAGTGCACCGCCGACAGTATAGAACAACACGAGATGCTATGATTCCCATCCACAAAATGATCCGAGAACTGGAGAGCCAAGGGGTGGTTAGCAAAACCCACTCACCCTTCAACAGCCCAATTTAGCCTGTGTGAAAATCTGAAGGAGAATGGAGATTGACAGTAGCCTACCGTGCATTGAATGAAGTGACTCCACCACTGAGTGCTGCCATACCAGACATATTAGAGATCCAGTATGAGCTGGAGTCCAAGGCAGTGAAGTGGCACGCCACTATTGACATCGCTAATGCATTTTTCTCCATTCCTTTAGCAGTAGAATGCAGGCCTCAGTTTGCCTTCACATGGAGGGGAGTGGAGTATACCTGGAACTGACTGCCCCAGGGGTGGAAGCACAGTCCTACCATCTGTCATGGACTGATCCAGGCTGCACTGGAAAAGGGTGAGGCTCCAGAAAATCTACAGTACATTGATGACATCATTGTGTGGGGGAACACAGCTGCAGAAGTGTTTGAGAAAGGAGAGAAAATCATCCAAATCCTCCTGGAAGTTGGTTTTGCCATCAAGAAGAGCAAAGTTAAAGGACCAGCTCGTGAGATTCAGTTCCTAGGAGTGAAGTGGCAAGATGGACGGCGTAAGATTCCTACGGATGTCATCAACAAGATCACAGCAATATCTCCACCAACCAACAAGAAGGAGACACAAGCTTTCCTAGGTGCCATAGGTTTTTGGAGAATGCATATTCCGGAGTACAGTCAGATTGTGAGCCCTCTTTACCTGGTCACCCGCAAGAAGAATGATTTCCATTGGGGCCCTGAGCAGCAACAAGCTTTTGCCCAGATTAAGCAGGAGATCACTCATGCAGTAGCCCTTGGCCCAGTCAGGACAGGACCAGATGTGAAGAACATGCTCTAATCTGCATCTGGGAGCCATGGTCTGTCCTGGAGCCTTTGGCAGAAGGTGCCTGGGGAGACTCGGGGTCGACCACTTGGATTTTGGAGTCGAAGCTACAGAGGCTCTGAAGCAAACTACACTCCAACAGAGAAAGAAATCTTGGCTGCCTATGAAGGAGTCCAAGCCGCCTCAGAAGTGATTGGTACCAAAACACAACTCCTCCTGGCACCCCGACTACTGGTGCTGGGGTGGATGTTCAAAGGCAAGGTTCCTTCCACCCACCATGCCACCAGTGCTACATGGAGCAAGTGGATTGCTCTTATCACGCAGCGTGCCCATAGTGGTAAACTGAATCGCCCTAGGATTTTAGAGGTAATTACAAATTGGCCCATAGGTGAAACTTTTAGTGTCACAGATGAAGAACAAGAACCAGTGACACGTGCTGAAGAAGCTCCACCATATAACCAACTGCCAGCAGAAGAAACACGCTACGCTCTTTTCACTGATGGTTCCTGTTGCACTGTAGGGGTGAACTGGAAGTGGAAAGCAGCTGTATGGAGCCCCACACGACAGGTAGCAGAGGCTACTGAAGGAGAAGGTGGATCAAGCCAACTTGCGGAACTCAAAGCCGTTCAACTGGCACTGGACATTGCAGAAAGAGAGAAGTGGCCAAAGCTCTACCTCTACACTGATTCATGGATGGTAGCCAATGCTCTGTGGGGATGGCTGGAGAGGTGGAAAGAGGCCAGCTAGAAGCATAGAGGAAAACCAATCTGGGCTGCTGAATGAAAGACATCACTACCAGGGTAGAGAGGTTGCCTGTGAAAGTCTGCCACATAGACACCCATGTCCCCAAGAGTAGAGCTAGTGAGGAGCACCAAAACAATAAGCAAGTAGATCATGCTGCAAAGATAGAAGTGTCAAAAATAGACTTAGATTTGGAACACAAGGGAGAGTTGTTCCTAGCTCGATGGGCCCATGATGCCTCAGGCCATCAGGGTAGATATGCCACCTATAAATGGGCACGAGACCGAGGGGTGGATCTAACCATGGACAGTATTTCTCAGGTTATCCACGACTGTGAGACGTGTGCTGCCATCAAACAGGCCAAGAGGCTGAAGCCCCTCTGGTACGGTGGGCGGTGGTCCAAGTACAAGTATGGGGAGGCCTGGCAGCTTGATTACGTCACACTGCCCCAAACCCGCCAAGGCAAGCGCTACGTACTCACAATGGTAGAAGCCACCACTGGATGGTTGGAGACCTACCCTGTGTCTCATGCTACTGCCCGGAACACCATATTTGGCCTGGAAAAGCAGGTCCTGTGGAGGCATGGTACCCCTGAGAGGATTGAGTCAGACAATGGGACTCATTTCAAAAACAGCCTTATCAACACCTGGGCTGGGGAACATGGTATTGAGTGGGTGTACCATATCCCCTACCACGCACCAGCTGCAGGCAAGGTGGAGAGGTACAATGGACTGTTAAAAACCCAGTTGAAAGACTTGGGTGGGGGATCGTTTAAAAATTGGGAGCAGCATTCAGCAATGGCCACCTGGCTAGTTAACATTTGGGGTTCCACCAACCGAGCAGGTCCTGCCCTGTCTGAGTCCCTGAATATAATAGATGAAGTCCCAGTGGTACATGTCAGAGGTTTGTTAGGAAAGACTGTGTGGATCAGTTCTGCCTCGAGTGCAGACAAACCCATTCGTGGGGTTGTCTTTGCTCAGGGACCGGGTTGTAC
Organism: Certhia americana; assembly: GCA_018697195.1. Taxonomy (NCBI): domain Eukaryota; kingdom Metazoa; phylum Chordata; class Aves; order Passeriformes; family Certhiidae; genus Certhia; species Certhia americana. The sequence continues at coordinate 11,927,164 of JAGMWU010000027.1, read as the reverse complement.
ATGGTGGATAATGCAGAGACATGGAACAACACGATGTGTACCTCAGGGAGATCTGATTGTGAGGTGAGAATGATACGTAAGTGTCAAAGGTCTGAGCAAATGAATGATGGAGAAGGAAATGTGTGTCGAAGGCCTGAGCAAGTGAAAGATGGAATTTTGAGTGAGTAAAATGAAGTGGGGAATCCTGCAGCTCTGTAGTATGGGGCCAGGATGCAGTGAAGGTGTGGGGATGCGATGGGGGCATAATGGGTATTGCCTGCAATTTTTGAGGGGAACAGATGGAAGTTTATAATAAAATGTATGATGTTTGATATTATGTTGACGATATGGAAGTAAGGAGTGGAATGTCCTGGGGTGATGTCGTGAGGTTTGTATCCCCAATCATCTGTTCTGTTTGGGCTGGAGATGTTCTTCAAGACTGGCTCGGGGAAGTTTTGTTTTTGTTTTGTTATCAGCTTGCTGATAATAGTCAGAGGGACACAGACATATAGTGCTGCTTTTGTGGCTGCTTTTGCTTTTGCTTGTTGCTTTGCTTGCTTGCTCTTGCTTCTGCTTTAGCCCTTTAGTTAATTTAGCTAGACAGTCTAAGATTCCTCCAGACTGTTTTTCTTTCCCTCTCTCCTTTCATGGAATCATTCAAGCCTGCTCTGGACTGGGACCTGGGAAACACCGAGAGTCTGCACTCTGTGGCCTGCAGCAGTCTGCCCAGCGCTGGAGAGATCAACAACAGAGCAACCACTCCCCAGAGAGAGACTTTCTGAATTTTTTATCTCATCAGAATGGTGATCCAGTATTGTTCATCTTGTGTGTTGGGGGGTGCTCTGTCTGTTAAATAAACAGGTTCTTTCCACTTGTCTCTGAGGAGTCCTTCCTGAACGGGGTGATACCAGGAGGTGAGGTGAGGGGCCCATGGGGGTTTGCTCTCTGAAGGGGCCCCTTTGGGAGTTTCTCCTCAAATTTGCCCTAAACCAGGACACAACTACATCATTGCTTTGCTGTTCCACCATGACCTCCAGCTCTTCTTGTTTGTTACCCATGCTGCGTACATTGGTATACATGCACCTCAGCTGGGCTGCTGATTTCACCCCTAACTCAGCCTTACCACCCTTGGGCCTGCTTCCAGAAAACTCAGCTGCATCCCCTTCCCCCTTCAAACCTAGTTTAAAGCCCTCTCAACAAGGTCTGCCAGTTCATGAGCTAAAAACCTTCTGCCCTTAACTGAGAGATGCAACCCATCTCCTTCCAGCAAAGCAGGTGCTGTAAAAGTTTCCCCATGATCAAAGAATCCAAAATTTTGCTGATGACACCAACCCTTAAGCCACTTGATGATGTGGGTTCTCCTGTTTCTTTCATCATTTTCTCTGCCACCAAAGGTACTGAGGATACTATCTGTGCTCCTGCCCTATGAACTACTTGACCCAATGCCCTAAAGTCCCTTTTAATTGCCTTGACACTCCTCTTTTCAATCTCATCACTGCCAGCTTGGAGTATCAGCAGTGGGTAATAATCAGAGGGCTGAATCAGCCCAGGAAGTCTCTCAGTGATATTTTGTACCCAGGCCCCAGGGAGGCAGCAGACCTCCCTGTGGGATGGGTCCGGTCAACATATGGGGCCCTCAGTTCCCCTCAGAAGAGAGTCACCTACTATGATTACCCTTTTTTCTTCTTGATGTTAGAGGGGGTGATCCGTCCTACAGATGAATCATAATTGGGAGGCTCACTGGGCAGGAAATTTTCTTCTAAATCTTCTGGCTGGCTCTCTAGATCCAGGGCCTCATACCTATTCTGAAGTGTCACCTGGCTGGGGGATGGGGAGGAGTTTTTGTTATTACCTCCCCGAGTGGGGACCCATTTCCACTCCCCTTCATCTACCAGGTGCCCTTCTATTGCCTGAGAGTGGGAGGCATATGAGTCCTCAGACTGTCTGTCAGAGGCTTCCCTTAAAGATGGAAGGGCTGAACTCCACCAGTCTATTTCCCTTTCACTTCTCCTGATACTCCTTAATCTTTCAACTTCCTCTCTAAGCTCAACCACCAGTGAAAGGAGATCACTCACCTGTTCACACCACAGGCAGGCCTCCTCCACTACACCCCCTGAAGCCGCTGATAAACTCAAACACTCTGGGCAGGAATAGGTCTGTACAGATGCATCCTTTTTGGAGGGCTCCACTTGGTCACATACACTTATACCAACCACAGTTTTTGATCGTGTAGAAACCATTACTAACAGAAGCTTCAAAAGCAACCAGCCAGCGGAAGCAACTAGAACAACACAGAGGACACCTTACTAGCAAGAAAACTTGCAACCCTGCCTGCTTGCCCTGCCTGAACAAACTGCCTTGTCTACAACCCTGTTTGCCTGCTCCTGTTCACCTCGCTCCCCAGAGACCTCTTATAATGGACCACTCAGCAACAAAGGAAGCTCCACCCCCTGTTCCCAAATGGATCACAAATGCAAACCACTCACCTGCTCAACAATCTTATAATGAGCCACTCAGCAACAAAGGAAGTTCCACCCCCTGTTCCTGAATGGATCACAAATGCCAATCCTCCTGACCCTCCACAGGCCCAACAATTGCTAAGTTTAAAGGTTTTTGCTACTTCTACTAGCACCAAAAAACAATTCTTCCATCTCTAGCCAAAACCTAACTGACAATATAAAGGTAAGATCATTAAGAAAAACATTCTAATGGTGTAATCTAATCTCCTAATCTAATTTTCACATTGTCTTCCGCACCACCGGTGGCAAGTGAAGGCTCAGAAACAACTCAACATAAAGAAGAAAATGACAGCAAAGACTAGCCACCTAATGATTTGAGATCCAAAAGGAGGGATGCCCATATAGACTATTTCAGCAGGCAGTCTGTGGGTAGGCACATGAGGCTTCCCCCAATGTCGATGCTCTTATGACTGCTCCAGTCCACTCCTGCGGAGTGTCAGTCGTGGTCTCCCATCCTTGTCTTCCAGCTGAGATGTCCTAATTTCCAGGGCTTTAGAGACCTTGACCCAAGTGTGATGGGTACACCCATGTTCAGCTGTATTGATGGCTGTTTCTGTGGTCAGCAACACTTGGAAAGGTCCACGCCACTTAGCCACCAGTGATGCTTCTTTCCACTCCTTTACTAGGACCCAATCTCCTGGTTGGATGTTGTGAACAGCAAAGTCCAAAGGCAGGGTCTGTGCCAGCTGAGCTTCCTGTAGAAGAGATTTCACAAGAGACAGTATCCAGGCTACATATTGTTTTAAATATATATCACTTATTTCCATCCCTCCACTAGGTTGAAAATTGCAAGGGTAAGGAATTCCAAACATCAATTCAAAGGGAGATATTCAATTATCTCCTCTGGGTCTGACCCTTATTTGTGAAGGCGCATGAGCCCATTAGGGGAATGCCTTGGAAGAATCTGCCATAGGCTTCGTGAATGCCTCATTGCTTAGAGTAAGACAAAAGGCTTCCCTCATGGTGCTCTGCAGCACTAGGTTAAATTGCCTCAGTTTCTATAGGTCACTGCCCTTTACCCTGCTCTTGTACTGCTCCTGTGTCCCCAGACCATTGGCTCCTCACCCTATACTTAGCCTGAGACATTGCATTGAATCCTGGTCTTTTGGATCCCTTCGGTGTGGGTTGTCTTTTGTCTCTGGACCCCTTCAGTGTGAGTCTGCAATAAACCTTGCTGGAACTCTACACAGGAGACCCTTCCCTTGCTGACCTATCTGTGGTGTGTGTGAGTGTGGATTCAGTGACTGTGCCTACCCGGGCGGCTTCCTCAGAAGACGGTTTCAGAGTGGTTGCAGCAATCACCATGCAGTTCCACACTGCAACACTTATTCTTGCCAAAGCCAATGGCAAAAGCTGTATGTCTTGGTTTGGAAAGACAGGGGTGTCTGCTAGGAACCAAAAAAAAAAATAAAATGGAAACTTCCCTTGGGGTTTGTTATAATTCCAAAATTGAAGGGGAGGTCTCAGGCAACGATAAAGAGGGTAGGAATAACAGTTCTTTACTAGTTAGTCTAACAAGGTAAATTAACAATAATAACTACAATATTGACAACAAACAGAACTAGAGAAGAAAAAGGGAAAAACAACAACCCAGTTGCAGTTTTTCCTCTGGTAACCCCCCACCCCCCTCAGTACCGTCACAAGCTAATAGAGCAGCAGCCCTGGGAGGATGAGATGATTCCGAGGGTTTAGAGTGGCTGGAGCTGTTGGAAAAGTGTCCCGGCTGGCAGGGGCTGCAGAAACACAGCGTGGGGAGACTTTGAGCAAAACAGAAGAAACCGTGGGTGCAGGGCAGGGAGGAAATGGGCTCCCAAAATCCCGGGGGACACACGAAGAGACGGTGGTCCGACGGAGTTCCAGGTGAAGGAATGGTGAGAGCTCCCCGCCGCGCCGAGACGAGCAGCCCTGGCAGTTCCCCCAGAGCAGAAAAGTGCCCCGAGCGAAGTGAAGTCCACGTCTCTGGATAGCTGCTTCTTTTGTTTGGCCCTAAGCACCCATAAGTACCGAAAAGCACCCAGCCATTAGCTTCTTAGCAACTTCTGGGAAAAAAATTCTATAAGAAATCAACCCAACCCCCAACACTGTACCCACAGCATCTTAGCTTCTATCACCAGCTTCAAAAGGTGTTTCTTTATTTCTCCATTCATTCTTTCAGCCTAGCCTGAGGTCTAGGGGTGCCAGGGGGTATGGAGGTTCCATTGTATCCCTAAAGCAGTCATAACTCCATGAAGGAAATGAGTACCCCTGTCTGAGTCTATTCCCTCCACAATCCCATATCTTGGAATTATTTGTTAAAAAAATACTTTAATAACTGATACCGTAGTTGCTGAAACAGTTGGAAATGCTTCTGGCCACCCTGTTTACTGACATACTATTACCAGGAGATTTTTAAGCCTTGCCACTTGGGGAACTTGAGTAAAATCCACCTGGCATCTATGGAAGGGGCATACATCCCAAGGCCTCCCTTCTCTGTCAATTTTCTTTGTAATCCTGTTATTTGTTTTAGCACAAATCAAACAAACCTCAATAGCTCACTTTGCCAGAGTAAGAAGATCCACAGCAGCATACATTTTGAGGAAGGCTTCTGCTAGTCCTCGGGATCCCAAATGACACCCTTCATGGAGCTGTTTTAATATCTGTAAGGCCAGAGCTTTTGGTATCCACTGCTTACCATCTCTTGTAAACCAATTATGCCCCCTTTCTTCTGCCCTACTCTTTTTAATTATCTCAAGTTCCACTGGTGGAAAAGACAGTTTCTCTGGCAGTGGTGGCATTACTGGGAGCAAATGGAGGATCTTAGTGATTTCTGGCAACAATGCAGCTTTGTGAGCTTCTTCATCAGCCAGTCGGTTTCCTATTGCCTCCTCCAAGCACCCTGCCTGGTGCTCCTTAATGTGTATTATCGCCACCCCTTTTGGTAAATTCACCACCTCCAATAGGCAAGAAATTAAGCTCTCATGAGCTAATGTCTTTCACCTGCAGGTTAATAAACCTCTTTCTTCTCATAATTTCCCAAATGCATGTATCACCCCATATGCATACTTAGAATCAGTAAAAACATTCACTGTCTTGTCCTGGTATAATTCCCAGGCTCTCACAAGTGCATACAGCTCCGCTGTCTGAGCTGACCAGGTGGGCGGCAACCTCCCCCCTTCCTTTAATTCTCTTCTATTAATGGTAGCATATCCTGTGAATCAATTCCCTTCTACCACCCATGAAGACCCATCAATAAACACATTTTCTCCCTCAGGCCAGGGAGTGTCTTGTAAATCTCCTCTAGCCTGGGTTTGGATATCTGTCACCTTAATGCAGTCATGGGTTTCTTCCTGGCCCCCCTCTTCAGGACCGTTCAGACAGGAGGCTGGGTTAAACCCTTCCTAGCTTTTCAATTCTAAATCCTCCTGTTCCATTAAACAAGATTCATACTGTAATAACTGAGTGCTGGTCATCCATTTAGAGGCTCTCTCAGTTAACAAAGCTTTAGTCTGAGGTGAAACTTTAACAATCAGATATCTTCATGCTGTCACTTTTTGGGCCTCAATTACCATCAAGGCTGTGGCTCCACAGTTCTGCAGACAATGAGGCCAGCCTCTAGCCACCGGGTCTAAAGCTTAGAAAAATAAACAAGAGGCTGCCGTGTTCCCCCATGCTCTTGTACCAAAATTCCTTTAGCAAAACTCTGTTTAACATCCACATATAGCTCAAAATTCCTTTTCTGAGTCTGGAAGAACTAAGACTGGGACATTAACTAATTTGTCTTTTGATATGCTAAATCTTTCCTCTCCTTCTGGTGTCCATACAACAACATTAGGACTGTCTTGGGTTAAAAAGTCATAAAGGTATGGCCAAAACAGAAAAATCCTCAATCCATGCTCTGCAGTACCCCACCAGCCCTAAAAACTGCCATAGCTCCTTTTTGTGATTGGGGTAATGTGGAGGTCAGTGGACCCTGAGAGGCTTTTCCCTATGTTAAGGAGACATAAGAGGCTTCTCTCACAGGATACCCTGTTCTCTTATGCCAATGTACCCCTGTTCTGCTCCCTCAGTCAGCCCTGTTAATCCCCTCTCCATCCCTGTGTCCCGCAGTCACTCCCTCCCAATTTCCCCATTGGTTCACATACCCCAACCCTGCCTTTGTACTGCCCCCATGACCCCTGATAATTGGTCCCTGACGCTCTCCCAGCCCCTAGCACCCATATACTTGAACCTGGACCCTTCCCATGACCCCTGCCTTTGACACTGGACAATCTGCACGTGTGGCTGGAATAAACATCTCTGTGGAACCCATACAAAGGCCCTTCCTGCTTCTCTTTACCATTGACCATATTAACAGCTATCCCAGTTGCAACAGAGTAATGGTACTTGTAAAATTCCTTGTATTCTTTCTGGATCAATACACCATAAGCCTCCAGTCAAAATGTGTCCCAAATATTTAACCTTTTTCTCTACCAACTGTACCTTCTTTTCAGACAGTCTTAGTCCGTTTTTAGCAAGGAAATTAAGCAGCTTCACAGCAGCCTCTTCAACCACCTTTTCCTGTTCCCCCAATAAAAGCAAATCTTCCACATACTGCAACAACCTAACTCCTAGGGGTGGAGTAAACTTTCTTAATATTTTCTGTAAAGTTTGCCCAAACAAAACCAGTGACTGTATATCCCTGCGGGAGGACTGTTCATGTCAATTGTTGGTTTACCATTTTCCCTCCTTCTTCCTGTTCCCAGTCAAAGGCAAAATGCTGTATACTGTCCTCTGTAATTGGACACCCCCAGAAAGCATCCTTCAAATCCAGTATGGAGTAATACTGATGTGAAGAAGCTATCTGATTCAAGATTGTATAGGGATACAGAACTGTGGGATGCCTTGGTTTGACAATTTCATTTATTATTCTTAAATCCTGCACCATTCTGTAGGTTCCATCTGGTTTCTTAACTGGCAGGATTAGGGGTGTTATAGGGAGACATCCATGGCTCCAAAAGACCTGCCTTTAACAGGGACTCAATTACAGGCTGTAACCCTGTCTTTCCTTTCCTTGAAATAGGGTATTGCTTTTTAGACACCACTTGTCCTGGTTGCTTCAAAGTAATTGGGAGAGGCTCTATTTCTAGTTTTTTGTATTTCCTTGGGGCTGCCCACACTTCCAGATTTATTTCAGCATAAGCCTTCTCAGACATTTTACACAAAGTTACCACAGTGTTAGACTCTATCATTTTTCACAATACTAATTTGCATTCCCACTTTAGCCATCAAATCCCTTCCCAGTAAATTTTAATCACAGTTAGGAACAAACAGGAATTTGTGTATTTCAAACCTATCTCTCACATTTACTAACCATGGTTGAATAAAATGCACTCATCCTTTCCACTCACCCCTTGAATAATCAATGGTCTTTTTGACAATTTCCCCCCTTAGGGATAAAATTCAAGGTGGATTGAGAGGCCCCTATATCTACCAGGAAACACACCTCCTCTCGACCCGGACCCACCTTAAAAGTTAGCAAGGGCTCCAATGTGGTTGGTCCCTGGCATAATGGGAGCCCATGACACCCCTAGCAATCCATCTCCATTATCCTCTGGACTTCCTCCTCCTGAGGATCCAGCTGTCTGCAGACATTCCCACTTCCAGTGTCCCTCTGCCCTGCAGATAGCACACTGATTCCTTCTCAACAGCTGTCTGGGTTGGCTCTCCCCTGCTGGGGAGGGAATGCTTCTGCCACTTCTTTGTGACCAATCCTGTCCCCTCTGTCCTGGGGGACCCCTTGGACCCTGTGGCTTATTCCTCCGGGGCTGTAAAAACTCTGCCATCATCTTTGCCTTTGCCTTTGCCTTTGCCTTTGCCTTTGCCTTTGCCTTTGCCTCTGCCTCTGCCTCTGCCTTTGCCTCATCCTTTCTTACATCTATCTGCTGTGTTTTTCTAACCAACTCCTACAGAGGCTTATTCTGCCACTCTTCATCTTTCTGTACTCCTTTCCTTATATCAGACCAGGCTTTAGTAACAAATTGTACCTTCAGTAATGTGTCAAAGGCTGACCCCTCAGGATCTATCCCCCCGTGCTTCCGCAAGGCATCCCTAATCCTCTCTAACCAATGAGAGGGGTTTTCCTGCTTTTCCTGTTCTAACAACATAGCCTTAGCTATCAGGAGCTTCTGATTTGATTGCCCTAATCAAATAAGCATGGTAATCATGGAGGCGAGCCAGACTGGCCTGGTTATTTGGGTTCCACTGGGAGTCTGCCTGGGGGATAGCATCATCCACCGTAGGTGTATTAGGTCTAGCCTCCCCCACTGCTTGTGGATGTTCATCCTCCCACAGTGCTGAGCTTTCTACAAAATCATTTGTTTCTCTGATGACCCAAACAAAATCCCCAAAAGAAAATCCCAATCGTTCCATGTATAATCTGCATTTCCCAGATATTCCTCTATCTTTTCCCCCACTCCTATGGGATCATCTAAATATAGGGGGAATTCTTTTTTCAACCCTCTTATATCCTGGATAGTAAGTGGTACAATTACAAACCCAAACCCTCCCCCTTGACCCCCCAAAGGAACTTGGCCGAGTGGCATCTGGTGTACCCGTCTCTTGGGTCCAGGGGGCTTCTGATGTCCTAAATTGAGTTCTTCTTCTAGTTCTAGGGGGTGATATGATATGCTGCTCTCCTCCCCCTACACCATCATTATTCTCAGGTGGGGCCGTATGGACAGCATTTCCCTGATCCCTTTGCTCCAGCAGTTGTGGGTACTTGGGACCTGCAGCTGGCCCTGGGTCAGCTGGCAAATCTGGAGGACGAGACGGGGGAAGGTGCTAAAAAAACATCCCAATCCTCACCATTTTTTTCTTCCTCCCCTTTTGCTTCTTCCTCCTTTCTTAACACATAGACCTCTCCTGATGCTTGTTTCAACCATATCAATCCACATTCCCTTTCAATCACTCCTTTCCAATTCTCCTCTAAATACCACCACATACTTCAACACAAACAAAGTCTATTTGTTCCATAAGGTGGCCACTTAAGCCCCTTTGTCAATTCATACTTTGGTCAAACAAAATAACAATATTCTACCATTCTCTCCATAGTTATCTGTGGGGGAGTGCACAATCTGTCCCAAGACCTCAGCATTCTCACCAAGGGACTCTCCAGATGTATTATGGGATCATCCTCCCTTTTGCTGGGACCCCTTCCCAGCTTTACCCTTGCAACCCTCCATGGGTGCCCTGTTTTACCTGTGCTACTCTCCATGGGTGCCCTCCCAGGTTTGCTCCCTGAGGATCCCATTTCACTCACAGGTGAGATTTTCAGTGGTTTTTCCCAGTGGACTCTTCACAGACCCCCCTGGTCCACCACTTGTCTGTCTCCTGGACAGTGTCGGGAACCCAATCAATTGCCCGGTGCCTGCTGCCACCAAGGGGAGCTGATCACCAAAACTGGGTGAGGCGTGCCTTCAGCTTTGCTCCCTGCCCGCCACCCTGGACGGTGGAAATATCCTGAACAAGAGCCCCCAAACTGTCATGAAAATGAATCCACAAACACCAGAGGTTTATGTCCAAAAAGGAGACAGAGGAGTCCTGTAACTTTATTTGAATAAAGGGAGAGGCCATGGGGCATTCCCCTGGGGTCTCTCAAAAATTTAGGGTACGCTGCCTCCTTTTTATCCTAATTTCTCAGCCACATTTCCCTCTCTCCCCATTGGTTGAGGTACTTGAGAGGTACAGACTCCCTGAAATGCCTAATACCTAAGACACCCTTCTAATGTATACCCTCCCTGTTTTTCTTTTTCCTTGTGCCTCTGTTCTTTTTCTCTAAATCCAGAGATTTAGCAGAGTCTTGAGTGAGTAACAGTCTGTGTCACTTAGTGGAATTCCTATGGAATTTATGGTTCCCCCCATTGCTTCTTTCACTTCTCTGTATCTGGCCTTATCTACCATCAGTCTCACAGTTTGTTTGTAAAGACACCTCCTTCTCATTCCTTTCACTCCCAAAGAACAGTTCAGGGTACTGAAAATCTCAAGGTTAGAAGCCTAGATGTGCAACTTTAAAGTTCTCATTAAGATATTGCAGCATTGTTCAGGAGGTAGATGGTAGCAATGTGATATAAACTATGCTTTCTCAGGGTTTATCTTCTGGAAAAAATTCAGACTGATTATCAAATAGTCATTTAATAGAATCAGAAATTAACTACCTAGGGTCCACTGAGACCAAAACATAAACCTGACTATAATCAGCATGACAGTGCTGGCTAAAATTATGTATCTGAATGATAGCACCTAACAGAAGTGTAGGGCAAATTTTCCCAAAAGAGGTATTAGGAAAATGTGCAAATGTACTAGGTTGATGCTGAATTGTATCCCCATTCATCTGTTTAGCTCAGAAATAAGTTTTGCACCTTTAAAACTGGATATGAGAGTGAAGAGGGAGGAAGGAGAAGAGGTGGAATGTCTGAGGCAGTTGTTTTCAAAACATAAAGAGTTTTCAGCTTTCCTTCACACACAGCCTGTGTTGTCTGCAGTGTGGACGGCAGGAGAGAGCTCTCCTTTGCTTTTTGTTAGTTTTTAGCTAGCTGAAGCAGAGAAGTTCTCCAGACTGTGGGTTTTTTTTCTTTTTCTCGGAACTTTTTGAACCTGCTCTGGACTGAAAACCCAGAAGAGCATCAGGAGCTCACACCTGTGGCCCACTGGGGCCTGGTCTGGGCCACGGCATTTCCCATCACCGGGGGGACTGACAACAGACTGAGTGAGCCGGGCTGCACAAAAGAGGCTTTCTGAATTCGTCATCTCTTTGGAGCAGTGAGAGGTTTTGTTGTTTAGTATTGTTTATTTGTTGTGCTGGGGAGTGCTTTGCCTGTTGAATAAACAATTTTTTCCACTTTTCTCTGGGGAAATCTTTTTCCAAACCAGTTGGAGAGGGGCCATTTGGATTTGCTTTCTAGAGGGACTCCATTCAGAGGTTTCTTCACAAATTTGCCCTAAACCAGGACAGCTGCCTTTTCTATAGCCTTTGATATTGGGCAAGATGTTGTTTGCATATTTCAAATTGAACTCTAAGACCATCTGATTTTCATATAACCTTCAGATTTCATTCTCCCTCTTGAACAAAGCAAAAGTATCATCAAAATAAAAGTTTTAAAAATTAAATGGAATCAAATCTGCACTGTTGTCCCTTAATATGGAAATGTATGACAATAGGTTTTTCTTCAAAGATGGTGGGTTTATTAAAAGACAGCAGAGATATGTTATAATATTTATACAATCATCTGGCTTTTCTAAGTTCTCTTGGAACTTCTGGCCATGGCCAGATATACAAGCCATCAGACTGCTGATCTCTCAAATCAGACTCCTATGTTCTGCTAGATTTGATTTGAAAATTAAATCAATAGGGTAATAAACAGCAAGATCTTAAGATCATCCAGCTTGGAAAGATTGTATAGAAGAGGATATAGGTACCTCAGTAAGGCACTATAATATGCTAAAAAAGATTTCTGTAAGCATACTGGTCTGAATATGAAACCTGCAAAATCACATTAGATCTAAACCAGTGTGATTAAGTGAGTTTTAGGTCCTGCACATAAAGGGGAGAGGGGAAGAAGAGAATACCTATAGATATATTTGTTTAAAAATCAATGAATCTACATGGAAGGATATGAAGTTAAAAGTTTTCATTTTCTAGATTATGAGGAAATCATAGAAGAACTGGTCATACAAATTAATTTTTGAATGAATAATAAGGAAATGTTGGAAAAAACTCTCAAACAAAATAACATGTCAAAAATGACACTTCATTGAGCTCAGATTTGAAACACCTCAGATTTTACAGGCTTTTATAAAATCCAGAGCAGAACTATAAGGAAACTATTTCCATTCTCATTTATCAGTGCTGGGAATTCTGGGACCTGGAGACCTGGCAGACCTTTTGTATCTACCATAGCTTTTGGGTCTCCAACTTTTGAACAGACATATCTAACAGTATATAGGTTCCAACTCACTTGTGAGAAACTGAATTAGTCTATGGAGGTGTACTTAATGGAATTGTACTCAGTGGAAATCTATTGCAGTTCAACAATGTACTGTAAGAGATTTTCTATATAATTGTGATATAATTTGAGCTATCTGCACTCCAGGAACTGTTGCCCTGTTCTTTGAAAGTTTTTCTAAGCCTTCTGATGTTTTACATTCTTGTAATGGAGTTTCTCACACTTTTTCATGTAAATAATGATTGTTTTGCATTCCTTTCTGAGGGAGGAGAAAATTGATGGACTCTTGGTTTGACCAGTGTGGTTGGAGAGGTGGCAACTTCACCCTCCAATCCCTGGTCACTGTTTGAACTCTATATATAGCGAGGTCACAAAATAAACACTCTTTTTTTTCCTCTCTCTTTGCACTGAATTTCTAGAGAGTGCGTGTGTTCATTTCGGAATGAAGCAAGGAGAATTCTCATCAGTAGTTAAATTATTTATTTTTCCCATAAATTATTCTGATATTTTTCACAATGTTCAGAAACAACAATTTTAAAATTCCCATTTAATTTCATATATCTTGGGAAAGGTAACTACAGAGTTTTATTTTGACAATGGTGAAATTACAAACTTCGAGGTACAGACTTTAAAGTCTGTACTAGCAGCTAGCAACCAGCAACTTTACTTTTAGGAATTCACTTTTCCAGTTCCTACTGCATTATAAATATAGCAACTATAAATAAAAAAATTTGTAAATAAATTTATCAATAACTTATCTATATATTTATAGATAAATTGTAAATACATATACTAATGTGTCCTGGTTTGACTCTAATTAGACAATTTTGTAATATTGACATCTGATTAGACCAATGAAAAGAGTGGATATGCCTTTTGTAAATAGAAATCTTAAGACAAAAAACCTGCAGGATTAGATCTCTTGGCTTCCAGCCTTGGAGGAGGTGGCAGGCTGGGTCCAGGGCTGGTCCCGGCTTGGCCAGCATGGCCGGGTCCAGGCTAGTCCTGCAGCCCAGCTGAGATCTCTGCCCCCAGGGGGGTGATGAGCAGGCTGCCAAGCCCCTCACCAGAGACCCCACTGGACCCTGTCCCAGAGGGCTGCTGAACCCCTCACCGGGAAGCTGCCAGGCCGTCCTAGCGGATGGCTAGGGCTCTTTGCCAGCTGGAACAAGCCCTTTTCTAACAGACCCTGCCAGACTGTGCCAGAGTCTGTATTAGCACCAAGAGAAGCTTAAAAGAGAGTGGCCCGGAGGCCAGAAGCAGCCATGTGGCTGCCACCATTACAGACCAGGAATGGCCACGTGGCCAGGATTGGAGGGGCAGGGGCGATCTCGCACAGCCACCTTAGCATAGCTGGCAATGAACTTTATTTGCTCAGCCTCTTTGAGCCAGCTTTACTATGGACAGAAATATAAAAGTCTTGGCGGCAGCTTTTCCTGTTTTCAGCACCCCAGCAGAGTTGGGCAGGCACAGCTCGCATGGTGCTGGAGGAGACCACGTGGCCAACAGAGAGGCACAGCGAGCCATGCTCCCGATGCAGGGTTTGGACCAGATCAACCTTTCAGCATTACAAGACTTTATAAAAACTGTTTCAATTAATGGTAAAGCTTGAGAACAAATGACTCTATTAACACCATTTCTCTTCTGAATTAAGAAAAGGAAAAAAGGTGAACACATAGAAACAATAACATGGGAGTCTGAGGTCAGTAAAGGAAAGTTAATTCTAGATGGAGGGGATTGAAGAGATGCTTTGAGCTTGACTTAAAAATCTTGTAAAGCTATGGTGAAGATATATTTGGTATATCAGACTTTGTTTTTTTTCTCTTGTGACTCATAGAAATGCACTGGGGGGATGTAGCATTCTAGCACAGCTGTGAGCCAAGGCACCAGTAGTTGAAGCAAATAGATGTTGCTGTAGATTCAGTGAGAAACTTGAACATGAAGAAATGAGAAACCTTGCCCTAAAGATAGCAGTAGAAAACCTCTAGTCGCAGAGATGGATGAAGAGAACTTTTGCTTTATGCTAGAATAGCTCATCCTTAAAATAGCACCCCAATGAAGTGAAATGGCGCATGAAGCAGCTGTAAGAAAACTGCAAAACGTGGGAACGACTTTCACACTGCAAACAGATTTTTTCTATATCCCGAGTGGCAGATTTGCTTTGTCACATTAAAGCCACAAGAAAACTGTTTTCTTGTAAAAAAGTCTCCACAGTATGGCAAGAGAAACTCTTCTCCCTAAGTGAAGTGAAAGAAACTATTTCAGAAGTAGTAAACTGACTAAAAGTCCCAAGTTTTGTCTCTACATTGTCAGTAGAAAAGAAAAGTGTAGGGAGGGAGAAAAAAGGCGTCCTGAAGGTTTTATTCTTATTTTCTTATTCTGTTCCTTTTAATTCTTTTACTAAAGTTTTCTTAATACCCTTTCAAGTTTAAACATGCTTTGCTTTTCTCCTAATCCTGTCTCACAGCAAAAAATAAATCCACCACATTAATTGGCGTGTTGGCCAGGAAATCTTAAACTGACAAACCTAAACCACTATACATAATTGATGTTTCTGTCTGGTTTCAAACTGAAACTGTGACAAAATGCTACATTATATACATACTAATAAATGAGTATAGCAGTTAATAACAACTACGATTAATATAAACTACCTTTTTTTTGTCTTTCACCTTTAAACAAAGATCTTAAAACTTGCCTTAAGTAAGATTAAAGATGTGTACATGTAAAGACAAGTATGTAGTATCTGTAGATGTTATGCTAGGGAGTAAACTAATTTTTTCGATATCATATAATTATTCACCTATTTTCTGAATAAAGAAAAGACCATATGCAAAGCACAAATTTCTGTTGGTGAAAATACAGCTAAAGCCTTATTTGCGCATTGTTCAATCGGATATTTCCTTAGTATGGCTTTGCTACAAGACCCATTCCCAAAAATCTCAGGGATTCTCCATGCAGGTGGAGCTCTATTCTTAGGAGCATCAAAGTCTAGCTCAAAACTAGTATTGCAGAGTCCTTCCTCCTTTGAGACACCAGGGAAATGGTAGAGTCACCACACCTGGAAGTGTTCAAAAAACAAGTGGACATGGCACTTCACTATATGGTTTAGTGGGCATGGTGGCATACAAAGGTTGGACTCAATGATCTTGGAGGTCTTTTCCAACCTTAATGATTCTATGATTCTATAACACAGTATATTATCACTTCTATGGTGGCTATATACCCATCACTGCACTGGCCACCTTGCAGTGCCCATCTCCACCACTCCAGATTTGGGGATCTGAACCTGACTCCTCTTCAACTGCCACATTAATGAAGGATGAACTTTGATGAAACTGGACAAGCACACTAGTGATGGAATCAGAACTAGCTTCAACATGCAACAATCCAACACCACAGGCCGTCTTTCCTGCCCTGAAAGACTATTATGATGAATGGAGCTCAAGGTTATGGACTAAGTGGACTTAGTGAACTTTTAAAGGGATGGTCCATAGACTAAGGGAATGATATCTCTGTGTATATCAATCAAAAACAGGAAAGGTGATGAGGTTTTGGATAGTGTTGGACCTGGCATGATGTAAATGGCATGGAATAAGGGGTGGATACTATCCTGGTGAAAGGAATGAGGGACTTGTCTTTACAAACTGTGGGTCTGCTGGTAGATAAAACTAGCACTGAGAGATAAAAGAAACAATGGGAAGGATTCCACTGATTGATGAATGGCATGAGAGAGATTTGTCTTTACAAACAAACTGTAGGTCTGCTGAGAAATAAAATTGGATATTGAAAGATGAAAGAAACAATGGGGAAAAAACATAGATTACATAGGATTTCCACTAATTGACACAAGGAAAAAGAAAAATGGGGGGGGTATACATTAGAAGGGGGTCTTAGGTATTAGGCATTTTGGGGAGTCTGTACCTCTCAAGTACCTCAGCCAACAGGGAAAGAGAGAGGGAAATGCAGCCAGGAAATTAGGATAAAAAGGAGGCTGCGTCCTCCAAAAATTTGAGAGACTGCAAGGGAAATGCCCCATGGCATCTGATGCTTGAAAGATAGGCTGGAAATAAAATCCCATAGACTGGTGTCTATGGAGCAGGTATTTGTTTATTGCAGTGCTGGATGTGAGGGGGATTTCTCCTCTTAACTCACCCACCTTTGTTATGTGCTGTGGTATATTATCTTAGTTTGAAAGACAGGTATGTTCTAGGGAAGGCAGAAGCCTCCCTTGGATTGGATAATGTAATCTCCCTCCCTCTAAATTGTTATAATTTTGAAATTAAGGGGCTCTCAGGCAAAGATAGGAGCATAGGAATAACAGTTCTTTACTAGTGTGTATAACAAGGCAAACAGAACAACAATAACTATGGCATTAACAACAAACAGAACCAGGGACCCAGTCACAGTTTTCTCTGCAGCTGGCATTTTCCCCTTTGGTGCAGTTATCGTCACAGCCAGCAGGAATGAGCAAAAAATCCCAGGGTGGTGGATGAGATGTATCAGAAGCTTGGCAGTGGTAGCTGGAGCTGTGGAAACGTCCCAGCAAGGCAGGAGGGTGCCAGACACAGCGTGGAGAAACCCAGAGCAAAACCAAAGAAACAGCGGGTGTGGGGCAGCGGTAGCCTGGCTCCCAGCAGGGCAGGGAGAGGTGAGGTTCAGGATTCCTGGGGTACACGAGCAGATGGTGACAGGTCCCTCAGGGCTGAGCTCCAGCGGTACTGGTGAATTCTCCTTGCAGTTAGCGACAGCCTGGCCATCCCCTCTGATGCCAAAAGAGTGAGAGAGCAGTTGGGCCAATCCCCTGCCTTTACCTCCCTCCAAAAGAAAACTCCCCGAGAGAAAAAAAATGTAACCAAATGCCATGCTCTTCTCCAGACTTCAGCTACTTCTTTTGTCTTTCTTAAGTACTGTAGTGGTTTAGATTTGCTAATTTGAGATTTTCTGGACAATGCACCAATTTATGTGGGGGGTCTGTTTTTCTCTGTGAGATAGAATTAGGAAAAGAAAACAAAGCTGGCTTAAACTTTGAAAGGTATAAAGAAAATTTATGAACAAAACTAAGGGTAATAAGAATTTGAATAAAACCTTCAGAACACTTCTCTTCCTCCCTCTACACCCTCTTTTCTTTCCCACTGACAATGTATAGAAACAACACCCAGAATTCTGAGCCAGTTTTCTACCTCTAGAATAGTCTTTTTTTAGTTCACTTAGGGAGAGAAGTATCTCTTCTTATGCTATGGAGAATTCTCCTCAAGAAAACAGTTCTCTCGTGGTTTTAATTTCTACAAACAGCAGCCGCCCGGGAATCTGTATTCGTGAAGTTCCTCCCATCTTTCACAGCCTTCTCACAGCTGTGCATCTGGGCCATGTTAACTCATGGGGTATTATTTTAAGGATGAACTGTTTAAAAGCAAAAGTTCTCTTCATCTGTCTCTAAAATTATCTTCATCTCTGGAAACAGAGGTTCTCTTCTTTTCTTGGAGCAAAAGGGGTTTTCATCACTGTCCTGGTTTAGTTCTGATTGGACAATTTTGTAATATTTACACCTGATTAAACCAAGGAGAAGGGTGGATATGCCTTTGTGAACACACACTTTCAGGTGAGATTCCGGAAATTGGTCTCTTCTGGTTTCCAGTGGTGTGGGAGGTAAGAAGCCCAGCCTGGCTTCCTCCTATGGCTGGGCTGGACTGGGTAAAGTTTCTCCTTACCCTCCCCACCCCACCCCTGGCACCCCTGGCCAGGCAAAGGAGAAGGAAAGACAAGGGGGTGAAAGCTGGCTCAGTCCAGTCCTTGGCTGCTGAGATCTGCCGAGCCAAGAGCGCCCATGCTGGAGAAGGAGGGGCTGAGCCAGGCCCGGCAGCTGCTGGGCAGGGAAAGGAGAGGTGAAAAGAGAGGGGAATTAGCCCTGGTGTGTGACATCTGAAGCTTGACCGAGTTGGGAAAAAAGATCCTAGCCTCCCTCTCTCAGCACAGCTGGATTTGAAGGCAGCAACCAGGCCCTGGGATCTTGGCATGGCCCCAGCACAGCTACAGGGCACCATGTGACTGCCTTAACCTGACTGCTGCCCTGCTGTTAACTCTTTCCTAACCAGATGAAACTTCCAAAGCATGACTCTTACTCAGTGAAAGAAAGAAGAGACCGGATCAAATGCAGAAAGACACAGCGTGAGACCTAATGTCTGAGAAAGTGAGAGGAGAATCCTAAATTGAAAGGAAGATTGAAGGAGTGGTCTGGTTAGGTTGAACTTCTCTTGTGAGGCCATAGAGAATGGACTTAATACCCTGTAACCTGTGCAATGTTTTTAGGGGATGCAAGGTTCTAGTCATAGTTGTGAGTTAATTTATTTGTGATCTACTGGAGAAACTGAACAGAGGAAGACAGAGACAGAGAGACAGAGAGAGAGAGAGAGAGAGAGAGAGATGACGCCCTCTGCCCGTTGAGAGATGACCTCTGTTTCTTGAGATGAAGATGAGATAGATGAACAGAACTCTTGTTTTATACTAGAAGAAGCATCCTTAAACTGTACCCTAGTAAACTGATATGGCCCATGAGAGGCTGTAGAAAGCTGTCTCATGGGAAGGGCTTCACAATGGCAAATTTCTTTCCCCCAGGTGGGCCATTCATGAAGTGTGAGAGCAAGAGAACTGGTATCTTGTGGAAAATCTCTATGGTATTCAAGAGAGACTCCCTTCTTCTTGATGAATTGAGAAATGATTATTTTAAGGATGATAACTGACTGAGAATCCCAAGTTTTGTCTTTTTATATTGGAGTAAGAAAGTGAATAGTTGGTGGGGGAAGGAGAAGTGTTTTGAAGGTTTCATTCTGATTCTTGTTTTTTTTCTTTTAGTGTTAGCTAATAGTTTTATTCCTTTTAAATTTAAGCCTGCCTTGCTCTTAATTGAGAAATTTTTAAATTGGCAAACCAAAACTATGACAATCACTCATTTCTCTCTGTTCAAATTTCGCATGGGATCACAGTTACTTCATCATCTACTTGTTCAGCATGAATACCTTTGCTCAGGTCTACAATTTGAATGTTCATCTTCTCATACCTTTTCCATGATTTAAAGGGATATTCAATAAATTATAGTTCATCACCATGGCTTACAAGAGAATTTCAGCCTAAAAATAAGACATCTCTTCATTCGCATCTCATCTGGGACCTGACTCCTTCTTTACCAACCTTGGTGTCTTCATGTTGTTTCTCTACATGTCTTCACTCCTCTTATTTCTCTCACTCGAGAGAGGATGTAAGGTCATGCAGGTCTCATCTGTGCACTGAAAGAGTTAATATCTCACCCGAGGCCTGCAGAGGGAAAGGCGGTGGCTGGGCCAAAGCAGTCATGTGATTGATTGCAGGCCATGCTGGGGCGGTAACAGGATCTGAAGGCGCTCAGCCAGAATGGCAGCGGCTGCTCTGGCCACATAGCTAGTCTCTGGCCCCTGTTGCAGTCAATTCCAGCTGAGGGGCCACTCTGCATTGGCTGCAGTGTAATAGATGCCTAAAAGTTTGTTCATAAAAACGAGGGAATGAAAGGGTTAAGTGAGATGTTGGGAACTAAGGAATCCTGATAAGAAGGACTAATGGAAGCCACAAGGCTTCCTGCTAAGCAACTTTGCTGACTTAAGCATAATTTATAGACTCACTGCATTAGACAAATATGGGATTGAAAGCATTGCTGACACATGAACTAAGCTGTGAGGAAGAAGAGCATCTTCCTCCCTATGACCACCAAGAGGCAGAAAAAGATCCCCTAGCAACCAGCCGCACAGACAGAGTATAACCAAAGAGACGTAAAGCTGGAAATGGAGAGACTACAAGAATTCCGGGGTCTGGGAGAGAAGTGGCTGGCTGTTTTGCAGGGGCAGAGACCCCGCCAGCCACACAGCGCTGCTTGCTTGTTGTTTGCTTGCTACAATAAATATAAATTGTTACATTGGCATTGACTTTGGCTATTTGCTCTCAAAACTTATAACAATCTGGTGCCCCGTGACTCGGATCGGGAATTTGGTGAGAAAAACCCAGAAATGGGGGGGCGCCCTGCTGAAAAGCAGCCCTGCTCTGAGCTACTCACCTAAGCCCCGACCGAAGAACCTAAGAAAAATTAAACAACAGGCAAAAAAAGAGCCAGCAAACCCCGTAATTGTTGTGCACGAAGCTCCAAAAGAAGATGCAGGACGTGTGAGTATAGGCCGGGGATCCATTTGGTTGGGGTCGGGTTTTCCCGGAGTGTGATGCGTGAGACGTCCAAGTGCGGATGAAGTGATTGTGGACTCCTTATTACTGCAGTTCCCACTTCTCGCGAGAGATTGGGCCAGGAACAGGGGGCAAAGTGTGTGTGTGTGTGTGTGTGTGTGTGTGTGTGTGTGTGTGAGAAGACACTCCAGAAGATGGGACTTGGAAAAAGCAAGCTCCGTGATCCCATGGGGGGGGAAGCCCAGATAAAACTCCCACCAATTCCACCCGACAGCCCATTAGGGCTCATGATAACTTATTGGGATGAATTTCCCTCTAGGAAACGAAAAAGTAAAGTAAAAATGATTCACTACTGTATAGTGGTATGGGGTGGAAAGCAGATTAGAGGGGACAACCTCTATTGGCCCGTATATGGAGCTTCTGAAGATTGGATCTGCCACGCCTTAAACATTTATGTAAATTCAAAGGAACTATTTAATTTAGAAGAGAGTGAGTACTCTGCATTATGGATAGTAGGTGAAACCAGAATTAAGTTGTTTGCTCTTAATACAAAAGGGAAGAAGAAAAAGACACGGTTAGGAGAGGAGATATCAGAAACACCCCCACCATATGTCCCACCTCCTCCACCCCCGGCACCTTTACCACCGCTTAACCCTACAGCCCCCATAAGGGACCCCTGTGAGGAGTCGGACTCCAATTCCGAGGCTCCAGGTCCATCCCGCCCAACGACCAGGAGTCCAGCCAGGAAAAAGCAGGAAGAGTTAAACCTGTTTCCCCTCAGAGAAATAGGCATGGGAATGCTCCCTAACCCTGATGCAGGCCAGCTAGGACAGCCACCCCATATCCCAGGTATAGGATTTGTCGCAGTTCCCCTAAACTCTGGGGATGTCAGAGAATTCAAGAGGGAAATGGGACATCTTTCGCAAGACCCCTTGGGAGTGGCTGAGCGGGTGGATCAATTTTTGGGAACAAATATCTATACTTGGGATGAAATGCAATCTATCCTGAGTATTTTGTTTACGGCAGAATGATTAGAACAGCTGGTATGAGAATTTGGGACAATGAACATCAAGCAGGTCCCTTAGCAGATGTTAAGTGGCCTCTGCAACGTCCCAATTGGGACAATCAGAATCCGCAACATCGAGATCATATGGTAGACTTGAGGTCTATTATTATCCAGGGGATCAGAGAATCTGTTCCTAGAGGACAGAATATAAACAAAGCATTTTGTGAACAACAAAAGAAGGATGAGGACCCCACAGATTGGTTAGAACGCCTTAGGAAAAGCTTTCAGCTTTACACTGGAGTAGATCCTGATTCTCCTATAGAACAAGCGCTTTTAAAAACCCAGTTTGTTGCAAAATCTTGGATAGATATTCAAAAGAAATTAGAGAAGCTGGAGGACTGTCAGGGGAGGGGTTTGGATGAGTTGTTGAGGGAAGCCCAAAAGGTGTATGTACGTAGAAAAGATGAGTCCCATAAGAAGCAGGTAAAGATGATGGTGGCTGCTGTTAGAGAAGGGAAAAGGGAGGAGGGGGGGCCTCCTTCCAGGAAACCTCTCCCCAGGAAGGGTGGAAAAGATTTTGAAGAAAGGAGACAAGGAGGAGATAGAGGAGGGGGAATAGAATGCTATTATTGTAAAAAGAAAGGACATATAAAGAGGAATTGTCGAGTAAAGAAGGTGGATGAGAGGGCATTTCAAGAGGATTAGGGGTGTCAGAGGCTCTATTTGCTGGGGACAAGAGAGATCACAGACCCTCTGGTAAAACTTAAAATAGGTCCCCAGCAGCAAGAGATTGAGTTTCTTGTGGATTCAGGGGCAGAAAGATCTACCGTCCAGACTCTTCCCCAGGGATGCAAAATTTCAAAAGAAAAAGTACAGGTAATTGGGGCCAAGGGGGAGCCTTTTAAAGTACCTGTAATCAAAAATGTATTGTTAGAAACAGACTCCAGATTGGGAATGGGGTCCTTATTGCTTGTCCCTGAGGCAGAATATAACCTTTTAGGAGGAGATTTGATGGTTGAGTTAGGGATTAATTTAGAAATAGTAGAAAATAACTTGAAAGTTTGGCTGTGCCCCCTCCGAGTAGAAGATAAGGAAGAGATAAACCCTGAAGTTTGGTACACCCCAGAATCTGTAGGCCGATTAGATATTGAACCCTTTGAAGTAACTATTAGAAATCCTGAGATCCCCATAAGAATTAAACAATATCCCCTGTCAAAAGAAGGGAGGATGGGGTTAAAACCTGAAATTGATAGGTTACTAAGAAAAGGTGTCTTAGAGCCCTGTATGTCCCGGTTTAATACTCCCATTTTACCTGTAAAGAAACCAGATGGGAGCTTCAGGTTGGTACATGATTTAAGGGAAATCAATAAGCGAACCGTCTCTCAGTTCCCTGTGGTGGCTAATCCTCATAACACTGCTGAGCCAATTGAGCCCAGAATATCAGTGGTATTCAGTAATTGATTTAAAAGATGCATTTTGGGTGTGTCCGTTAAAAGAAAATTGCTGAGACTACTTTGCATTTGAGTGGGAAGACCCTGATACACATCGCAAACAGCAATTAAGGTGGACGGTGCTCCCTCAAGGTTTTACTGAGTCTCCTAATCTATTCGGTCAAGCCCTCGAACAAATATTAAGAGAGTACTGCCCAGGAGAAGGAGTAACCCTTGTTCAATATGTAGATGATTTGTTATTAGCAGAAATTGATCAAGAAGTTATAAGAACTGAGAGTATTAAGTTATTGAATTTTCTCAGTCTCCAAGGACTGAAAGTGTCAAGATCTAAATTACAATTTACTGAGGAAGAAGTAAAATATCTTGGGCATTGGATTGCCAGGGGTTGTAAGAAGTTAGACCCAGAAAGGGTGAATGGCATTTTATCCTTAACAGCTCCCCAGAAGAAAAGACAAATAAGGTAAATTTTGGGATTATTGGGATATTGTTGGCAGTGGATTGAGGATTTTAGTAATAATGTTAAATTCTTGTAACAAAAGCTAGTAACGAACCGATTAGTTAAATGGAACGAAGAAAATAATAAAAGATTAGAGGGTTTAAAAGAGGATTTAGTGAATGCCCCTGTTCTGAGTTTGCCTGATGTAAGAAAACCTTTTTACCTATTTGTGAACAGTCATGAGGGAACAGCTTATGGGGTACTAACCCAGGAATGGGCAGGAAGGAAAAAGCCAGTAGGATACATTTCAAAATTATTAGATCCTGTTAGTCGGGGATGGACATCATGTTTACAATCTATAGTGGCTGTTGCTCTTTTGGTAGAAGAGGCAAATAAAATCACTTTTGGAGGAAATTTAAAGGTATATACTCCACACAACATTCGGGGAATTTTACAGCAAAAGGCAGAAAAATGGATTACAGAATCTCGGTTATTAAAGTATGAGAGTATTTTAATACATTCCCCTAAGTTAGAAATTGAAACTACATCTCTCCAAAATCCTGCTCAGTTTTTATATGGGGAGCCTGTAGAAACCCTGACTCATGACTGTATCCAGTGTATAGAACAACAGACTAAGATCAGAGAAGTCTTAGAAGACCAAGAGCTAGAAGAAGGTGAGAAAATATATCTAGATGGATCCTCCCGAGTAATAGAAGGAACCCAGAAATCAGGATATGCATTAGTTAATGGGAAAACTTTAGAAGTTATTGAATCGGGGCCCCTAAACAAATCCTGGTCTGTGCAAGCATGTGAAGTATATGCTGTTTTAAGAGCCTTAAAATTGCTTAAAGGGAAAACAGGAACCATATACACTGATTCAAAATATGCATTTGGGGTGGTACACACCTTTGGAAAAATCTGGGAGGAGCAGGGGCTAATAAATTCACAGGGAAAGGGATTAATTCATGAAGAATTAATAAAACAAACTCTTGAAGCTTTGAGGGGGACCACAGAAATAGCAGTGGTATATGTTAAAGGGCATCAATGAGGGGTAACACCACAAATAAGGGGTAACAGTTTAGCTGATGAGGAAGCAAAAAGGGCAGCATTGCTAATTCTCTCCAAAAAGAAAAAAAGTGGGAGAAAAACTAGCTGAAGTATCCCCGGGGGGGATGTCATTGGCATTTACAGACAAAGAAAAGAAAATATTGAAGCAGGAAGGGGCAACCCAACAGGGGGAGAGATGTTTTTTGCCAGATGGAAGAGAAGTTTTGCCAAAGGGACTGGCCTGGAAAATATTACAAGAATTGCATAATAAGACACACTCACACTGGGGAGTACAATCTATGGTAGATCACTTTGCCAATAAATATGTATGTATGGGAATTTATAATCTAGCTAAGCAATTAATGAGTGCCTGTTTGAATTGTCAAAAAGTAAACAAGCAACAGTTAAGAGAGAAAGTACCTGGAGGAAGAAAAATTGCTATTAGACCCTTTGAGAAGGTCCAAAAAGATTTTACTGAACTCCCAAAAGTAGGCAGGTATCGGTACCTATTGGTAATGGTGGACCATCTTACACATTATGTAGAAGCTATTCCAACCGCTAGAGCCACTGCACAAGTAGTAGTAAAAGCAATTTTAGAGCAAATTGTCCCTAGATATGGGATAGTGGAAGTAATTGACTCTGATAGGGGACCACACTTCACTTCTAAAGCTGTTAAAAAAGCTTTAACCCCTATGGGAACCAAGTGGGAATACCATACCCATATCATCCCCAAAGCTCTGAAATAATCGAGAAAATGAACGGGGAAATAAAGAAACAACTGACAAAATTAATGCTAGAAACTAAATTGTCATGGATTAAATGTTTACCTCTGGCCTTATTGAACATTCGCACTTAACCCAGGAGTGATACGGGGATTTCACCTTTTGAAATGTTATATGGAATGCTGTATGACATTGAAATACCAACTAACCATCCTGTATTAGAAAACCAGTATCTTGCAGAATATATTACCAGGTTAATGAAGAGGTGCAATGAGCTACGGAAAAAGGGGCTGATTACCCAACGATCCCCGCTGATGACACCTATCCATAACATCCAACCTGGAGACTTGGTTTTGGTAAAATCATGGAAAGAATGTTCTTTAAAACCTAAATGGGAAGGACCTTTTCTTGTTTTGCTTACTACAGACACTGCCATAAGAACTGCAGAACGTGGATGGACTCATGCCAGCCGCATAAAAGGACCCATAGCAACCCGAGAAAACCAGCCCTGGAAAGTTACCAGTACACCTGGAGACCTAAAAATCACTTTTTAAAAGTGCCAACGTGCTGAAAACCCATGAACTCTGTAAAGGTAATTCAGGAAGGCTGGAATGGAAGTTTAGCAGGGTACAAGCACCCTCTAGTGGAAGATTTTAGAGTGTACTGTAGTAGTTTAAAATGCATGTGTTATCCTTTTGTTTGCTTTGTTTGTAAAATTTGCCAAGAACGGTGGTGGATACAGTGCCACAGGGGAAGACCTCCTAGGGGAATTTGTAAAGCGTGCTATGACCTTGAGAGAGAATGTACTAGAGTAGAATTAAAATTGGGAGAAGAAACCGGGGAATTGTAAAAAGGATCTCATCAGTGGTGGGAGATCTTTGTTAAGGGTATTCAACCTGAGAATTATTGTTATCATTTAAACGAACCAGCTCCGCTGGTAGCTCAAATTATTAAAGGGTGTTGCCGAAATACCTTAAAGGGAATCCGGTGCAAGTCACCATTGGTGAAGGACACAAACTGGGACTCATATGTGAGGCGAGAAAAGAGGCGTACCGGTGGACCTCCTGAAGAATACCCCTGCTGCCAAGAAGATGTTACACCTCGCGATTTGAAGCACTTGAGTTGGTGAGCGAGGCAGAGAGGTAAGAAACTGTGGAGGCGGGAACCAACCAGATGGGATAATGCAGCAATGCTGCAAGAATTGCCTCAAGGGTTCTAGTCGTCCTCGCATAAAGACCGGAATGTCCCCACAGCAGGTCATACGGAGTGGGCACCCTGGGGAAAACCCAGATACTGATATGACATCTAACTGGCGGGGACCCTACCCTTTTTGGCAAATTACGTGTTTTGTAATTTTAAGCATTTGTCATATGGCCAACGGAGAATATGCCCATCAACCTTTCAATTGGACCCTAGGTAGATGGGAAGATTCTAAAATTCTTAAAACCACTGTCACTGCAGGAGCTCCTTTTTTTAAAGTAACTAACTGTGAGCTAATGGGTCAGGACTGTAACCCAGGTAATCTACGTCGCTTCGGGTGGAACTCTAAAGCCACCTATTGGTGCCCCAGTTCAAACCCAGGACGTAGATATTGCAATTTCCCTAATGAATACTATTGTGCTTACTGGGGATGTGAAGCTATTGCAATGGGATGGGAACCTCAAAAGAAAGATGAATATCTCAAGGTTACCTGGGAACCACCTGGATGCAGCCCACCCGGTTATGCACAATATGGTAACATATGGAAAAGAGGAGACTGTACATCTTTAGGGGTCTTAATTTTGGAACCCCAAGACCCTGGATGGTTAGTAGGACAAACTTGGGGAGTAAGATATTGGCAACCTAGAACTGACAGCGGAAGCTTAATACTTATAAAAAAACAACCAGTTAAGAATGTCCCACTGCCAGTGGGCCCCAAAAAGTTTTAGTTGATGATTATAGTTTACAAGAAAAAATTGCACCTAAAGTAAATATAACCTTGGTAAACCAAAATGACTCCCTAAATTTTGAAAATACACCCAGTCCTGAACCTCCACAAAATTCCCTCTGGAAACTTATGCAGGCTACATATCAGCTTTTAAATGTAACTAGACCTAACCTAACTGAGCATTGCTGACTTTGCTTTACGATTAAACTTCCTTTTTATGAAGCAGTAGGAATGTCAGAGAAGCCCAGGCGCATTAATGGACACAACCCAGCTGAGTGTAACTGGAAAGACCCTAAAACTCCAGGTACAACTTTGACCTCCGTCACCAGACAAGGTAAATGCATTGGGACCACTCCTCAGCACCAGAAACACTTGTGCAGCACCTATATCTAAGCCCAAACCAAAAAGAAACCAGCAGATTGGTTAATTCCTGCTAAGAACACTAAGTGGATATGTTCCAGAAGTGGGTTAACCCCTTGTATTTCTCTTGAGTCCTTTAATGAGACCTCTGAGTTCTGTGTGCAAGTGGTGATAATTCCAAAAATCCTTTACCATTCTGAAGAAGAGGTCTATAGAACTCAGATTACCCCCGAGCATCACTTAGCCAAAAGAGAACCTTTTACAGCCTTAACCGTAGCTACCTTAATGATCATTGGGGGAACAGGTGTTGGTACTGGAGTTACCTCCCCGGTAAAACAAAATCAAGAATTTAGCTCATTACAAATGGCTGTAGATGAAGATCTGGCCCAAATTGAACAGTCCATTACCCCCCTAGAAAAATCTGTAAGATCCTTTTCAGAAGTAGTACTCCAAAATAGGAGGGGATTAGAGTTGTGATTCTTACAACAGGGAGGACTGTGTGCTGCACTCAAGGAAGAATGTTGTGTGTTTGCTGACCACACTGGAATTGTTAGGGATAGGATGGATAAATTGAGCGAAGGATTAGAGAAAAGGAAAAAAGAAAGAGAAGCACAACAAACCTGGTATGAATCTTGGTTCAATAGTTCCCCCTGGCTAACCACGTTGCTGTCGACAATAGCTGGGCCTTTAATAATCCTAATATTAGTGTTAGGAATGGGTTCCTGAGTTTGCTAAATTGGTTGTAATAAGTTCCTAAGTTTATTAAATTACTTGTTGGTTGATGCTGTTCTCGTGTTAATTGTTAAATTAGTTGTTGGTTGATGCTGTTCCTAAGTTTGTAAGTCAAATCCTCATGTTAATTGTTAATAGAATAAATTACCTTGTCCCCCCCCAACTGTACTTTCCCTATCCCGTAGGGAAATGCCACCACTGTTTCCCAAAACAGTGCCCACCATTAAGGAGGGGGAGACAACCACCATGAATATGCAAATGAAAGACGCAAGAGCCCATTTGACACAAAATGCCTCTAAAACAAGATTTCATGACATCTCGAAAAAGCAACAACATACTGCACCTGAGAAAAGGCTGAGCAATCCTCCCACGGAACTTTTCGAGTCGGAATATGGTCACCATAACCTGAATGGGAGTCGACTAGAGTGACATCCCTGGACTACGACCAAGCAGTTGTCTTCCCAAGGACTCTCGTGAGGATGGAAGCCCCAGCTCTACCCTGAGGCAAAGCTGCTAAATTTCTCCTTCTCCACGTCGTCTACCGGAGCATCAGCGGTGTGCACGACCCCTCGGGCTCCCACCCCAAAGACGTGATTTCAATAAAGGCCATTTGAAAGGAGCTGGTCACCTGGCCCTTTTCTTTTTTACATCTCAATTGGGGGCTCGTCCGCGGTAGCCACACCTGAAGAGGACCAGAAGATGGGACGGCCGCCCGGACTCTTGGACCTTCAGGACAGCTGGCTATCTGGACCAAAGAAATCAGCTTGGGACCAGTCACGCTGAGGAGCGACGGAAGCGTAAGTAACTCCGGTGGCGGGAGTAGGAGGCGAGCGAGTGCGGTGTGAATGACATGGGGGCCAGCAGCTCGGAACCCCCGAAGTGAGTGGGACCCCTAAGTATCGCGGTTCCAGACTCCCGAGATGGGGCCGGCCGTAAACAGGGGGAAGCGAGTGAGGCCTACCAAGGGCTAGCGAGAGATGGAGGTGCCTCCTAAGGGGATAGAGGAAGTCCCCCCTCCGGGCATGTGGAGGAAGATCCTGGTGTGAGTCGCATGCATTGGGGTAGCCCACCCCCCCCCCTTTAGGAATGGGCTGTAGCGACCTTGGTGACTACGGGCGCACGGAGGCCTAGGTATTGAGTGAGTCGTGCGCAGTTTTTGTACAGGGTACCCCCAGGTACTGCCAGCGCCAAGTGTCCAGGAGTTCCCTGATCCCCAGGGGCGGACCAGACACGCTGTAGGTGGTGTTCTGCCACAGCTGAAAGAGAAGGAGGCTGTAAACCAAATGCTCTGGGCACAAGGGTGGGGAGTCTGAGACGGCAGGCAAGGTGGGCATCACACATACCCAGACACATCCCTTTAACCGAGGCCATTCCGCTGGGGAGGGGTAGTCAAACCGGGTCGGTGGAAGGTAAAGGGTACATACCCCTGGGTAACCCCGAGAGTCTTTTTTGTTCCTTTCTGACTCTTCAGAAAAAAATCAGGAAGGAGACAGCATTAGGGACAGGACTGCTCTAGCCCGAGGAGCGGACTATAGGTCCGGCCTGGCGAGAGGCTAGGCAAGGGGAAGTCCTGAGGCCTGAAAGGAGGACCCTAGTGCTAGGGACCCCGGCAGCGTCGACAAAGCGTGCTCAGAGTCCTGTGGGGGCGAGGCGCGGGGGTACGTAGGGGGTCCCATCAATAGGAGGGACTCCAGAAGTCCAGAAGGGGTGTTGGGCCTTATGGTATGAGTGAGTATAGGAGTGAGTGAACCCCCATCCTTTGCCTTATGGTATGAGTGAGTGAGTCATTGGACCCTATCCCCAGAGAGTTTGAGAGAAGCGAGAATTAGTAGAAAAAGTGAGTTGTGAGTTTGAGTTAGTTAAAAGACTAGGTTTCCCATCTGTCTATTTTTGTTTGGGTAGGGGCACCTTTAAAGGTATTTTTTGACTAAAAAAAAAAAAAAAAGAAAAAAGGGAGGGTGCAATAGTAAGAGAGCAGGTTCCTCTAAGAAGAAAATAAAGAATATTCCTCCTGATAGCCCTCTTGGACAGTTATTGGACAGATGGGACACTTTGGAGATAACAAAAGGCCTAAATAAGATCAAGTTAGTCAACTACTGAACAGAGGTTTGGCCAAAATTACAACTACAGGGGGAGTGGCCATGGTAGGGAACCCAAGATCAATGGATATGCTTGCAACTTAGTCAACATCTAAGGGCACAAAGCTGTCCCGACTTTGAGCAATTAGTATATGCCACCTGTTGGCAGAAGAATGCAGCAGGTGGAGATAGTGTAAAGATATGTAAATTACAAGAAAAGGAAAAGGATAGAGAAGGGAATGAGGGAAGAAGGGAGATGAATAAAAGATGGGA
The DNA here is from genome assembly GCA_018697195.1 of Certhia americana. NCBI lineage: Eukaryota > Metazoa > Chordata > Aves > Passeriformes > Certhiidae > Certhia > Certhia americana. The sequence continues at coordinate 11,896,473 of JAGMWU010000027.1, read as the reverse complement.
CCCCCTCGAATACCTACCAACTCCTCCCCCTAACTATCCAGTGGTACCCGAAGCCCTTCCACCAGTTCCCCTGATCATGCCCCAAGCCCCTTCTACAACCTCCTCTATAGTAACTCCAGTTTCCCTCCAACCCCTACTGCTAAGCCTTCAATTCTTCCCCCTTTTGGAACCCATAATCTCTCCCTCCCTGTCAGTAAATACCCAGCTTCCATCTCCTCCCTGTGTCCCTGTCTCGAACTCAACCTCCCTACCGGCCCTGTCCAATACCTCCTCGCCTTCCTCTGATCTACCAATGCCCCCAGCTTCTCCTGCTGTTCCACAATCTATTCCCTCTATTTCACCCTCAGTACCTTTAATTTTAAGTCCAATGTCCTCCCCCTCGCCCAATGCTGTTCCTCCTCCTCCCTCCAACTGGGAGCAGAGCCTGTCATCAAATATTAATGTACCTCCTAACACATCTCCTAGGTACCAACAAACCTGCACACTCCCTACTGCATCCCAAAATGAGGAGCTTGTTAGTGGACCTTATTGTAACACCAGGTCCAAAATACCAAGGGCAGAGAAGCTTTTTCCCTTCAGGGAAGTCCCCATGGGTGGGGTGGCGGGAAGAATTGGATTTGTGAATGCCCCTCTAACAGGTTCCGAGGTTCGAGGATTTAAAAAGGAATTAGGGAATTTAGTGGAAGACCCAGTCGGAACCTCAAATCAGGTGAACCAGTTTCTAGGACCTAATATTTATACTTGGGGAGAGCTAAATTCTATTCTCAATATATTATTTTGCCCAGAAGAAGTCAGAATGATTCAAGCAGCTGGAATGAGAATTTGGGAGAGAGAAAACAGATTAGGGCCCCCGGGAGATCAAAAAATGCCTCTGGTGGACCCTGGGTAGAATCCAAACCATGAAGAAGGCAGGAAAAACATGGAAGACTATCGATCTCTCATGGTAAAAGGAATAAAGGAGTCTGTTCCCCAAGGTAGTAATACTAAACTAGCCTTTGATAGCACCCAGGAGAAAGATGAGACCCCAGCTAACTGGCTTAACCGACTGAGGAGGAACTTCCAATTATATTCAAACATAGACCCTGACAGCCCAGAAGGCCAAGTATTGTTAAAGGTACAGTTTGTTACTAAAGCTTGGCCAGACATCAGAAGAAAAATAGAAAAGATGGAAGATTGGCAGGAGAAAAACATAAACAAGTTACTGAAAGAAGCCCTTAAGATTTATCTGAGAAGAGAGGAGGAGAAGGCAAAAGCAAAGGCACGAATCATGGTAGCAGTAGCTAGGGAGAGTCTAGGAGCAAATAGCAGTCAACCGAGATCTTACAATAAGGCAGATGAAAATAAACCAGGGCCCCTGTTTAGAGGACACAAGAATGGACCAATCCAATCTCGAGTGAGTAAGGAAAGTGGAAATTATGAGAAACCAGGGACAGCCTTTACAGATAACCGAAAGTGTTATTGTGGGGAAATAGGTCATTTGAAGAGAGACTGTGAGAAGTTGTCCCTTGATGAGGCCATTGCAGGGGAACAAGAGACTCTGGAGAGGGTTTTGAGAGGGTATGATTAGGGGTGTCAGGGGCTCTATAAAACAGGGGACCCATGAGTCATCAAGAAGAGCCCTTGGCAAACTTTGCAGTGGGTCCCCAATATGAAGAATATGAGTTCCTAGTAGACACGGGAGCTGATCAATCTAGCATAAATAAACTTCCTACAGGAGTAACTATTGGAGCAAAAATTTGTGAAGTGTTGGGGGCAGAAGGGAAGCCCTTTAAAGCTTCTGTAGTTGAAGGAATAGAAATAAGGGGAAATTCTAGGCAATGCCTAGCAGATTTTATTTATTTACCAAGGTTAGACACCTGTTTATTAGGAAGAGACCTACAGGTTCAATTAGGCGTAGGGGTTATTCCCAAGGATGGGAAAATGGTAGTTCAAATAATGAAGCCGACTCAGAAAGACGTCGGAGAAATTGATCCAAAGGTGTGGGCAGAAGAAGGAAAGTATGGATATCTTGATATTCCACCAATAAGTATAGAGATGCAGAAAGATATTCCTCCTATCCGAGTTAGACAATACCCGATATCCCCAGAAGGTAGAAGAGGGTTGGGGTTTGAAATTGACCAATTGCAAAAAGCAGGAATTTTAGAACCATGTATGTCCCCTCATAACACCCCTATACTGGCAATAAAGAAAGGAGATGGAAAATATAGGCTGGTCCAAGACTTAAGAGAAGTTAACAAGAGAACTGCTTGTATAGGGTTAAATGTTTTAAAAATCATGTAGAAGTAGGCAAGAACGCTTGGTACCAAGAATGCTTGGTATTAGGGATGGGTTAAAGGCTTACGGGAATGGGTACTTGGGATTTACAAAATATCCACCCATGATGGGAACTGGTACTTGGGGTCTCCAAGACACCCACCCAGAGATAAGATTCGTACATGATGGTACAAGGATGGTAAAAGGATGGGCTAACTCTCATGAAGCAATATGATAAGGTTGTTATAGTGATTATTGATGTAACTAGAGTTGTATAACTACTATAGCTGAAATTGTATAAATATGTGCATCTTAGACAAAGACGATGAAGCTAGATTTGTGTTGCAATACCCCTAGTTCCTGCGTGCTTCAATAAAAGCACCTGCATATAATCAATCCATGATTATGTGTGTTCCTGAACGCTAACATTTTGGCGACCCTAGATGGGACCCTGTGAGTGCTGCTGAGCTAGTTCACTACCCGATCATGCTCCAGCCAGTACCGAGGGATTCTCAGGGAGCCCATCTGGCAGCGACCGTCTCCGCCACTCACAACGTCCCTCTGAGAGAGGTAAGGTGCTTTTCAGTCTGGTCTGGTGCCTGCCGATAAGACGCAGTGAAAGCTACGCATGTTTGGGCTAAAGGAATTCCTGGTGGTATTGCCTAGGCTGCCGTTCGTTAGACATTGTGAAAGCGGTGCAGGTCCAGCATCAGTGGTGTGTGGTGTATTGTAGTTGTAACATGGAGAAGCTTAAAGGGATTTGAGGTAGCAATGCTCCTATACCGCGGACTTCTCCTTTGGGGTGCTTATTAGCACATTGGAAACAGGGTAACTTTGGACAAGATTTACGTCAAGTAAAGTTGATTGATTATTGTAATATGTGGTGGTCAGAATATAATCTGGAGAGTGGGGAAAAGTGGCCAAGAAACAGATCTTTGCAATATAACACTATTTTACAGTTAATGTTTTTTTGTAAGCAAGAAGGAAAAATGGATGAGATTCCATATGTGGATTTGTTTTTCTATTTGCGAGATGAGCCAGAATGGCAGGCTGAGTGCGGCTTGATGGTAATTAAAGAATGTGTGAGTGATAAATGTGAGGTTTGTGCGAACGAAAAAGGTTGTTTGAAGCACTTGGCATTAAAAGAAAGTTTGCGTCAAGGAAAAGAAATGGATGTTGATTTACAAGTGGTTTCAGCAAGGCCAAGAGAACCTGATTCTGTCTTGTCTGCCCCCACTTCTTCACCTAATCCTGTTTTATCTGAACCTAACTCCCCTTCACCTTACCTTCTTTATCCTCCTTTACCGCCTTCACCCGATCCTTCTCCTCCGGGAGATGATTAAAATCTAACTGTAATACATAGGAATGGGAAGAATGCTAGGGAGGAGGATAGTAGTGGGGATGATGATAGTAAATCAGTGACACCAGTATCCCATCGGACTCGGTCAAAGCTTGCTCCGGTTCTGGGTAGAACGGGAAAAGATTTGGGCAGACAAAGGCAGACTGTGATTGCCCCCTCGAGACAAGGAGTAGGAGTAGAAGGACCGGTGTTTGTGAAAGTGCCTTTTTCACCTGCAGACTTAGTGATTTGGAAACAATCAGCTGGAACTTACAGAGAAAATCCTGATAAAGTGGCAGGGGTGGTAAAAATGATTATGAGAACTCAGAATTCGGATTGGGAAGATATACAAGTAATATTAGATAATTTAATGGATTCTACTGAGAAAGAAATGGTGCTTAGAGCAGCCAAGGAGAAGGCGAGAGAAGATCTCAGAATTGGGGTAGTGACGGGGACTTTAGATGAGAATTTTCAGACTGAGGATCCAGGGTGGGATCCCAATACTTTTGAAGGTATGCGGAGGCTGAAGAGATATCAAGAGTGGGTCCAGATAGGGGTTCGGAATGCTATACCTAAGGCTATGAATTGGTCTAAATTGTATGAGGTAAGACAAGAAAAGAAAGAATCCCCTGCTGCATTTTTGGAAAGGCTTAAAGAGGCAGCCAGAAAGTATACAGATCTCCAATTAGAGACAGAACAAGTGAATGTTCAGCTTGCGTTCATTTTTCTGGGGCAATCGTAGGATGATATTAGGAGAAGGCTGCAGAAGCTGGAGGGAGAAGACTTAAGGAATTTGAATAAACTACTTGAAGTGGCTTGGAAAGTATACAGTAACAGAGAAAAAGAAGTGAGTAAAAAGCAGCAGCAAAATCTTTTGGCAGTGATACAAGGAAGAGAGAATCCAAGTTTCAGAGGACGCGGCAGAGGTGGTTGTGGACTGGGTAAAGGCGGACTTGGCAGAGGATGAGGGGGATCGGTTTTGCCAAAATTAGGGTTAAATCGATGTGCTTATTGCAGACAGGAGGGGCACTGGAAAAACGAATGCCCGAATCGGCTTAACCAGGGCAATCAGTTTAATCAGAATCAAGACGCTTCAAAATTAATGGTGCTGGGAGAGTACAGCAGCTGACTAGAATCGGAACCAAAACCAATACAAGAGCCTTTAGTGACTATACAATTGGGAGATAAAGAAGTAAAATTTTTGGTGGATACGGGGGCTACATATTCTGTGCTAAATGATCTAAAAGGGCAAATTGGAAATAAAACAGCAACAATAGTTGGAGCCACAGGGAAGGAGGAAAATCGACCATTCCTGCAACCCCTAGATTTGTGTTTTGGAAACAAAGTGTTAACACATGAATTTTTATATATGCCTGAATGTCCAGTTCCACTGTTAGGACGAGATTTATTAGCAAAACTTGATGCAGTGATAACTTTTGAAAATGGGGAACTTTTGATGAAAATACCCGAATAAAAGACAGGACACATTTTAATGATAAAAGAAAAACCAGTCCCTGCTATCCCTCGGGAAGTAGAGGATGCAGTAATTCCCTCTGTATGGGAGACAGACATACCAGGGAAATCTAAGTTGGCACAACCAGTACATGTAGAATTAAAAGAAGGAGCAAAAGCTGTACAAATTAAACAGTATCCTATAAAACCAGAAGCATGGCAAGGAATAGTAAAGATTATTGAAAAGTTTTTAAAATACCAAATTTTAAAAGAATGTGAATCAGAATTAAATACACCAATCTTTCCAGTAAAGAAACCAAATGGTGAGTATAGGCTGGTACAGGATTTGAGAGCAATAAATGGAATAACTAAAGATATTTACCCAGTGGTAGCTAATCCTTATACATTATTAACATCCGTGAAAGAGAAATATAAATGGTTTACTGTAATTGATTTAAAAGATGCCTTTTTCTGCATACCCCTTGACAAAGAAAGTAGGAAACTGTTTGCCTTCGAATGGGATAAATCCAGAAAATGGAAGGAAAACCCAGCTCACCTGGACATGACTCCCACAAGGATACAAGAACAGCCCAACACTATTTGGAAGCCAGCTAGCTAAGGAGCTGGAGATTTGGACCGAAAACGGGCAAGTACCAAGAGAACAATACCTGTTGTTACAGTACGGTGATGATATACTAATAGCTACAGAGGAAAAAGCAACCTGCATAAAGGTAACAATTGAAATTTTAAATCAGCTAGGAATGGGAGGATATAAGGCGTCTAAATAGAAGGCACAAGTTGCCCAGCAGACTGTGATTTACCTGGGATGTGAGATTTCACAAGGGCAACGAAAGCTAGGTACTAACCGTATTCAAGCTATTTGTGCTATTCCAGAACCCCAGAACCTGCATGAGCTGCTAGTCTTCCTCGGGATGTCCGGATGGTGTTGCCTGTGGATCATGGACTATGGACTAATTGCAAAACCCCTGTACGAGGCCCAGAAGACACAGCCATTTACCTGGGGCAAACCACAGAAGGAAGCCTTCCTCAAACTGAAGGAAGCATTGACAAGAGCTCCGGCATTAGGATTGCCTGATCTATCCAAGGATTTTCAACTGTTCGTACGTGAAAGGCTGCGTCTAGCATTGGGAGTGTTGACCCAACGTTTGGGAAGCTGGAAAAGGCCGGTAGGCTACTTCTCCAAACAGCTTGACAACGTGAGTGCTGGATGGCCCCCATGCCTGCGGGCAGTTGCAGCCACTGTGATGCTGATATAAGAAGTTAGGAAACTCACAATGGGCAGACACATAGATGTCTACGTGCCACACCTGGTAACCACTGTTTTAGAGCAAAAGGGAAGCCATTGGCTCTCTCCAAGCAGAACGATGAAATTCCAGGTAATTCTAACCGAGCAAGATGATGTCACACTAAAGACAACTAACCTTTTGAATCCAGCTTTGTTTTTAGGTACCACAACTGAAGAAAGCCCATTGGAACACGATTGTGTGGAAGTGATAGAATATGCCTGTTCATCTAGAGCAGATCTAAAAGACGTCCCACTGGAAGAGGTAGAGTGGGAATTGTTTACAGACGGAAGCAGTTTTGTGGAGAACGGCACCAGATATGCTGGATATGTGGTAACAATAGGTGCAGTGGTGGAGGCAAAGGCCTTACCAGCAAATACATCTGCCCAGAGGGCAGAACTGGTTGCTTTAACCAGGGCATTGGAACTGAGTGAAGGGAAAAAGGTAAACATTTGGACTGATTCAAAAAATGCTTTTGGAGTGGTACATGTACACGGGGCACTGTGGAAAGAAAGAGGACTGCTGTCTTCTCAAGGCACACACATTAAACATCAAGATGCAGTCCTGCAGTTAATAAAAGCAGTACAAAAGCCTGAGCAAGTAGCAATCATGCATTGCAAAGCTCACCAATCAGGAAGCTCCAAAATTCATGAAGGAAATCGAAAAGCAGACTGGACAGCCTGACAAGTTGCTTGAGAAGTACAAACTGCAATGCCATTGATACCTTTAAAACTAATGTATCTCAGTTCAATTTACCTCCAGAACCAAAATATTCAATAGAAGATGAGAGATTGGGACGCTCACTGAATGCACAGAAGAATTCAGAAGGGTGGTATGTGACTGCACAGGGACAAATAGTGGTACCCCCCTTGATAATGAGAGAAATTTTACAAGTTAAACATAACGAATGTCATTGGGGTGCAGAGGCATTGGTGAAATTGTTACAACGAAATTTAATTTCAGTACGGATGTTAACAATGGCAAAATCAGTAATATCAAAACGTGAAATTTGCTTAAAGAACAATCCAGTAGCTAGACGACAAGCACAATTAGGGAGAATTCAGGTAGGAGTAGAACCAGGAGACTATTGGCAAGTGAATTTTGTAGAATTACCAAGAACTCGAGGATACAAATATCTACTGGTGGGGGTTGACACATTTTCAGGATGGCCAGAAGTCCTTCCCTGTTGCACAAATCAAGCAAAGGAGACAGTCAAATGGTTACTGCAGGAAATCATTCCAAGATTTGGGGTGCCTCTAGGAATATCACCGGATAGGGGCCCACATTTTGTAGCCACAGTAGTAAAGGAGGTGAGTAGGTTGCTGGGAATAGCTTGGGATCTCCATACACCATGGATACCCCAATCCAGTGGACAGGTAGAGGATGAATCAGACACTGAAGAGGCAGATCAGCAAAATATGCCAAGAAGCTAAATTACAGTGGCCACAAGCCATACCAATAGCACTGCTGAGGATTCGAGTAAAGCCCAGGAGCGGGATGTCAGTCAGTCCTGTTGGGGGTTAGGTTGATTTCTTATAGAATTTTTTCCCAGAAGTTGCTAAAAAGCTAATGGCTGGGTGCTTTTCGGTACTTATGGGTGCTCGGGAACAAACAAAGGAAGCAGCTACACAGAGACATTGATTCCACTTCGCTCGGGGCAGTTTTTTCTGCTCTGGGGGGGGGACGGCCAGGGCTGCTCGTCTCGGCGAGGGGGAGAGCTCTCACTTTTCCCCTTCACCTCGGACTCCGTCGGACCATCGGTCTCTTCGTGTGTCCCCCGGGATTTTGGGAACCTGTTTCCTCCCTGCCCTGCACCCACAGTTTCTTCAGTTCTGCTCGAGGTCTCCCCACGCTGTTTCTACAGCCCCTGCCAGCCGGGACACTCTTTTCCAACAGCTCCAGCCACTGTGAACCCTCGGAATCATCTCACCCTCCTGGAGCTGCCGCTAGCCTATTTGCTTGTGACGGTACTGAGGGGGGTGGGGGGGGGGTGTTACCAGAGGAAGAACTGTGACTGACTTGTTGTTTTGGTTTTTTTTTTTCCTCCTCTAGTTCTGTTTGTTGTCAATATTGTAATTATTGTTAATTTACCTTGTTAGACTAACTAGTAAAGAACTGTTATTCCTACCCTCCTTATCGTTGCCTAAGGCCTCTCTTTAAATTTTGGAATTATAACAAAACCCGAGGGAAGTTTCCCTTTTTCTTTGGTCCCTGTCTTTCCAAAACCAAGACATTCCCTATGAGATATTGTATGGGAAACCATATGAATCTCCTGACCCTAATCCAAATGTACACGTTACAGGGAAACAAGAGGTGTATAATTATGTTTTGTCTCTTGGAAAAGTTCTAGCACGACTTCAGAGCACCCTCATGTGGAATAGGCCGCTCACTCTTGAAAATCCAGTTCATGATATCCACCCAGGAGACGAAGTGTACATTAAAACCTAGAACGAAGAACCATTAAAAGAAAGGTGGAATGGACCCTATCAGGTACTGCTAACTACCTTTACAGCAGTCAAAGTAGCTGGACTGGATCCCTGGATACATTAAACCAGAGTGAAGAAGATTTCCCCTGCACTGTGGACTGCGAAAACTGTAAAACCAATGAAGCTGTAGATAAAGCAGGTCCCATGTGAGTTCCGAGTCGGAGGACTCGGCCAGCGCCGGCACGGACGACGACGCCAGACAACGATGGCTCCATAGATATAATCAAAGATTAAGACCAATTTGTGATCAATTGGAACAAGAACTGGGATTAGCTAAGGGTAGATTTGACTGGTGTGATCCACAACTGTTTGTTGTTTTTACTGCTTTACACGAGAAATGGATTGTTAGATACAAGGTTACGAAGTTGAAGTGCAGATGTTTGGGAAATCGATGTGTATCTCTTGTTGTTGAATGTGGAGGTTGTCATAGGACAATACACAACAGAGGTGATTTTGATTTATTAAGAGGATGTGCTGATTGTACCCATCTTCTTCGCACAGAAAGTCCATATACGGCCTTGAGAGATTGGCTTAATTATCCTGAGGCCACTCAAGCTGAATTGCATCAATTATTTGAAAACGTAGAACAGCAAGAACTTGCTTATACTGCTTATAGGCTACTTAAACTTTTACATTTAGCGCAAATTTTTAATAGAACAAGGCTAGTTGCTGCTAGTTATTATCACCTGTGTAAAAAACATATTAAGCAAGGAGGGATTTATTTTAAGAAAAAGAAAAGATGAGAAAGATGTATTTCCTTTTGTGGAAAGTGGCTTTTGTTATAGCTTGGATTCCAGCACAGCCAGAGACACAAGTAATAAAAGTCTCTAACACCATTCAGGCAGAAAATGTAATGATTGGATTAATTAAAGATTTTGCCAACATGCAAAACACCAGCAGAACAACTGCCTATCTGCCAATACCAAAGGCAGCAGGAGATCCTTTAAGCTGGGGAATCATAACATCAAAATTGCCCAAAATTCAAAAGAATAGAACAATTGCATGCAAGCAAGTGTCAGAAACGAGACAAGTAATTAAAGATACTTGGAAGGTAGTGGGAGAATGGATGAAACCTTTAAGGAAACAAGATTGCATTCAGAGTCATGGCAAAGTAGAGAAATTTATAAAGTTGTCACCATTAGGGATATTAGATCATGACAACACAATTGTTGAGGTCCGTGTCGGAGAAGGGAACAGACAGCACACCAATATGATGTGGAACTGATTCCGATTTATTAAGCAAGTGAAAAACCTTATATATGTTTTGTGTATGTGCAAGATAAAATCAACATAGTTTGTGCCAAAGGCTAAAAATATATCTGTTCATGGTCAAATCTCTAGGTGTTCTGCTTCATCCCTCCCGTGCTGCCAGCAGAACTTTTTAATGATCTTGGTTATCTTTCTTGTGATTCTCTGTCGGTAACCTCCTAACTTGGGCTGCTATGTTTAACATTCCTTTCTCTAGCTTCTGTTCTTTCTGCTTCACACAATTTATGATTAAAGACACATTACAGGATTCTCTTGTACACTGTCTGGAGGCTTATGGCCCCTGTAAAGGCCCCAACACACAATATGGGAATGTGTTTTGCCAAAGTATCAAAAAGTTAAAGAAAATGTTTCGGATACTGTTCTAGTATGGAGGTGTGAAGGACAAGAAGGGAAAAGTCAGGCTGAAATTTGGGACAGTGCATGGTCAATGAGTGCGCTTCAGAAATTCCAATACATGGCAGATACCCATTGGTGCATTAAGTGGGAAGGCTCTGAAAATAAAACAGATCCAGGCGTACTGAATGTTGCAACCAGCAGTAGAATAGAAGCAGATACAGTAAACTGGTGGTTCTGCAATAGAACTTATGACTGTACTTCTGACGATGAGGAAATAAAGCAAATGCCACCATTGGTAGTAGCTCTGCGAATTGGTTGTGCCTGTAGAGGAATTAAACACAAACAAGGTGAAATAAATTATAAAATAGGACAGGTGATTCAAAGGATAGTATGTAGCAGAAGTACAATTCAACGTCCAGGCCAATTTGTATGGGCAGCAAGCGATGGTACCTGGACAACACACCTGCCTGTGGATGGAAAAGTAAGAGAAATTACTTTAGGCCTCCCCACTTTATGCCCTATTTGGAAAAGGTCCTCATTCAAAGGAAATCATGAACTTCTGCAAATAAGGACTAGACGAGAAGTTCAAGAGAATGATGAAACATGACAAGAACCCTCCAGTAGTGTAAAATTTGTGTGGGCTCTGGAATCCTTGTTTGGTCCAATAGCAAACTATAATAATAGGAAAATGTTGTACAAACTTACAGGCCAGGTAGAAAGATTGGCAAGAGTTACCAAAGAAGGATTTAGAGATCTAAATGTGCAATTACAAGCCACAACTAAAATGACCCTGCAAAACAGATTGGCTCTAGATATGTTATTGCTGAAAGAACACGGAGTGTGTGGATACCTAAGAGGACAAATTGATCACTGTTGCATTCACATCCCAAATGCAACTGCAGATGTAGAACATGATATTAATCAGTTAAAACAAATAGAGCATTAAGCCCAAAAAGAACAAGAAGATCTGACTACAAGTTGGTTAGATAAAATCTTTGAAGGGCTACGATGGAATGTGAGCTCATGGATCAAATCTATCACTGAGAATTTAATAATCCTACTGACTGTATTTTTAGCAGTCTGGTTAATCTATGCAGTTCTGAAGGGAGAAATAAAGAAAAGAGCATCCTGGAACCAGAAGGTAATCAAGGCACTGACACGAGACAGAGGTCCACATCCGCATTTGTCATCTCCAGATCCTCCAGTCACCAGTAACATTTACGACAACTACGGATTTGAAGATGAACACCAAGTATAAACTCAGAAACAAAAGACTGTATATAGTGAAAGCATTACACTTATTGTAGTAAAGTGAAATACTTTCAAAGGGAGGAAATGATAATATAGGGTTAAATGTTTTAAAAATCATGTAGAAGTAGGCTGCAAGAATGCTTGGTATTAGGGATGGGTTAAAGGCTTACGGGAATGGGTACTTGGGATTTACAAAATATCCACCCATGATGGGAACTGGTACTTGGGGTCTCCAAGACACCCACCCAGAGATAAGATTCGTACATGATGGTACAAGGATGGTACAAGGATGGGCTAACTCTCATGAAGCAATATGATAAGGTTGTTATAGTGATTATTGATGTAACTAGAGATGAATAACTGCTATAGCTGAAATTGTATAAATATGTGCACCTTAGACAAAGACGACGGAGCTAGATTTGGGTTGCAATACCCCTAGCTCCTGCGCGCTTCAATAAAAGCACCTGCATATAATCAATCCATGATTATGTGTGTTCCTGAATGCTAACAGAACCATCAGCAGGCACCCTGTTGTACCCAACCCCTACACATTGATAAGCCAAATTCCACCAGAGCATGCTTGGTTTACAATTATAGATCTAAAAGATGCATTTTGGGCATGTCCTCTAGCAGAAGAATGCCGAGACTGGTTTGCATTTGAGTGGGAAGATCATGACACAAAAAGAAAACAGCAGTTAAGGTGGACCCGTTTACCCCAAGGGTTCACGGAGTCCCCAAACCTTTTTGGGCAAGCCCTAGAGAGATTACTAGAACAAATTACCCCCAAAAAGGAAGTACAAATTTTACAGTATGTTGATGATTTGTTAATATCTGGAGAAAGACAGGGAGAAGTTAAGGCGACCAGCATCCAGCTTTTGAACTTTTTAGGGGAGAAAGGCCTAAAGGTGTCCCAGGCCAAATTACAATTTGTGGAATCTGAAGTAATATATCTTGGCCACATAATTGGAAAGGGGTACAAAAAATTAAGCCCTGAGAGAATCTCGGGCATTCTATCCATCTCTGCTCTTAAAACGAAAAGAGACATAAGAAAGCTCTTAGGCTTATTTGGGTACTGCAAGCTGTGCTTAGACCAATATACTCAAAGTGTCACTTTTCTCTACAACAAATTAGTGAAACCTGATCCAGTAAAATGGACAGCAGAGCATGAAGAATGATTACAAGATCTAAACGATAAATTATCCTCAGCACCAGTCCTAAGCCTACCCAACCTCAAAAAGACCTTTGATCTATTTGTAAACACTGAGAAAGGAATGGCATATGGGGTACTAACCCAGGAGTGGGGAGGTGTTGTATCCCTCTGAGAGATGGTTCACCCCAAAGAAAACCCCCTAATGCCTATAAACCATGTAGTTTGACCCTACCCTCCTCCCTATCTCTGGCCAATTGGCTCAGTGCCAGCTTATCGGTCTTGGACAGAGAGCCTAGATAAACCCATGCTGTTCCTTGTTCTCTCTCTTTGGCCTCTGGGACCCCTTCAAGAATGAAGCTTTGGAATAATCTGAGGTAAGGAGCCTCTTTTGAATCTCTTCTCCCTATCCTGAAGTCTCCCTCACCCCAAGATCCCCCAGAGACTGAGCTAGTATCCCAACAGGGGGTCTGAGGGGAGGGAAAACTTCAGGGAGGAAGCAAGAAGCCCGTTGCCTATCTGTCAAAACTATTAGATCCAGTGGCTAGGGGGTGGCCAAATTGCTTGCAAGCAATCGCTGCTACTGCTGTCCTACTAGAAGAAGCTCAAAAGTTAACTTTGCAAGGAAAAATCAGAATACATACACCGCATGATTTAAAAACAGTCCTAAGTCACAGAGCTCAACAGTGGCTGACCGATTCTAAGATATTGAAATATGAAATTATCTTCATGAGCACTGATAACTTAGAACTGAGCACATCCAAAAGTCTAAATCCAGCACAGTTTCTATCAGGGGAACCCCTAGATGATTTAGAACATAATTGCATTGAACTGATAGACCTACAGACCAAGGTGAGAGAGGACCTGGAGGATATCCCCTTAAGTTATGGGAATATTTTTTTACTGATGGGTCTTCAAGAGTAATAGAGGAAAAAAGAGTATCAGGGTATGCCATCATAGAAGGAACTCACATGACAGTTGCAGAAAAAGGGAAGTTACCATCAAACTGGTCAGCTCAGTGTTGTGAGATCTATGCACTAAAGAGAGGGTTAGACTTGCTAGAAAGAAATCAAGGAACTATTTACACAGATTCACAGTATGCATTTGGAATAGTCCATACCTTCGGTAAGATCTGGGAGGAACGACGATACTTAAATTCAAAGGGGAAAAACCTGGTACATAAGGAGTTAATAAAATTAGTATTAGAATCACTGCACAAGCCCACAGAAATAGCAGTTGCACACATCAAGGGACATCAGAAAGGAGACTCAATTGAAGTAAAAGGAAATCAGCTGGCAGACCGAATAGCTAAAGAAGCTGCTTTAGACTCAGGGGAGCCAATAAAAATCTTTAGACTGAAAGAATCATCACATAAAAAGGAAGAGGGGGAGAAGCCGACATTCAGTGAAAAGGAGTTAAGGAAAATAAAAGAATTAGGATTACACCAAGGAGAACAAGGGGAATGGCTGACATCTGATGGGCGTAAGTTCCTAAATAAAGCCCTAACCCGAAGAATATTAGCAGAGATACATGAGTTAACTCATTGGGGAATCCAAGGGTTATGTGACCACTTTCTAAGGGAAAATATATGTATTGGAGTATATGAATTGGCAAAAGCTGTCACAAAAGGATGTGTCACCTGCCAAAAAGTAGACCAAAAAGTAATGAGAAAAACAACACCTGGGGGGAGGGAGTTAACTTTAAGACCATTTCAAAATATGCAAATAGATTTTACTGAAATGCCTTCTGTACAAGGGTATAAACACCTGTTAGTAATGGTAGACCATCTTACCCATTGGGTAGAAGCCTTCCCCACTAAAAAAGAAACTGCAGAAGTGGTTATAAAAATAATCTTGGAGGAAATCATTCCTCAATACGGGCTGGTAAATAATATTGATTCAGACCGAGGTCCACACTTTATCGCTCAAACCCTCTACGGCGTGATTAAAGCTTTAGGGATGAAATGGAGGTTGCACACTCCATGGCACTCTCAGAGTTCGGGGAGGGTTGAGAGAATGAACAAGACCCTCAAAAATGTATTAACAAAACTAATTTCTGAAACCCAGATGAATTGGCTTAAATGTCTACCACTCGCCCTTTTGCGAATTAGAACAAGACCTCAGTCTGACATAGGAGTTTCTCCGTATGAAATGATGTTTGGACTCCCTTTCCTCATTACCCCTTTCAGCACAGGGAATTATTTGGAAGGGGAAATAGCCACCCAAAGGTATTTAGAGACAATCGGGAAGACACTAAGGGATCTTAGGAAGAAAGGATACCTCCCTCAAACCTCTCCCCTTGATGTGGACATGCACCAAATTCGTCCCAGGGATTGGGTACTGATAAAATTATGGAACAACATCCCACTAACTCCTAGGTTTGAAGGCCCATTCCAAGTACTACTTACTACGCACACTGCGGTGAGGACTCGAGAACGGGGCTGGACACATATTTCCCGAGTGAAAGGACCAGTACCACCTCCTAGCAGCGAACGTGATTCTGTGACACCATCAGTAGATGCTCCTGAGTGGACCACTATCCCACACCCTGAGAACCTTAAAATAACTTTTAAAAGAAAAGCCAAGCAGGATGACTAAGAAAGTCCATACGAAGAATTGAGTAGTATTCTGGACAAGCCTAATAGACTGAACTGTTGTAAGTGTTAATGTTGTGATACTGTTTAGCAAGTGTTAAAAGAGGGTTTACAAGTTGAAGGGTTAAGGTTGTGTTGCCATTCAATAAGTGTTTCTTTGTTCACCACAATTTCCCTTCTAAGGAGACACCAACTCTGACACAAGGGCAGATCTCTTGCAGAGCATTCCCTAAAAGGTAATTAAATTAAAAAGGAGTGGAAAAAGAACTGATTCCAAGAGAAAACTCCAACGCAGGTTCAGAAAGTCTCCCTGTTCCCCAAGAGGCAAGACCAGGTGAGGTCAAGCGAGATGGCTCATACTGGACTCTTGGGAGGGATCATGCTGATCCTACTTATAAACGACACTCCAGGGAGTGAAGAAGATGCCTGCACCAAATGTTACCACCCTCTCTATGATGAAGAAAACCTTGAGTCTCTCTTAAGAGTTCATACAAGCCTGAATCCTAATTGTTATAACCACTCCCAATTAAACACCTGTCAGGAGGACAGGAGAGTTTATTGGCTTGTAAAAAACACTGCCTCTTTTAAGCAGCACCTATTTGGGGAATGCCCTGTAAGAGATACCTG
This sequence comes from Certhia americana, assembly GCA_018697195.1. Lineage (NCBI taxonomy): Eukaryota > Metazoa > Chordata > Aves > Passeriformes > Certhiidae > Certhia > Certhia americana. The sequence continues at coordinate 11,880,416 of JAGMWU010000027.1, read as the reverse complement.
GCTCTGTTTTGAGCATACAGGTAGCCAAAGTAAGGTGGCAGACCTGGTGAAAGAGAAACCCCTAATAAAACAAGTGGGAAATGATCTAGATATCCCTGTGGGAAAGAACTTGTTTATAGACCTAGTAGAAAGAATAAGTAAAGAACTAAACTTAACTGATTGCTGGGTCTGCGGGAGCACGCAAATGACAGAAATCTGGCCATGGGAAGGGATCAGCTTAAGCCCATTGGAAATCATAAGATGGAAACAAACTAGACAAGAACCGTAAATCATAAGAGAGAGAAGGAAAGAGCAATGGGACCTGAGGTTCAAAATAATTGGAGAAGAGTGTATCATGAGAACAAGAAAGAAATATAAAACCCCATTAGAGAAGATGGCTTGTAAAAGGTACCTAATAACAAAGGATTCAAGTACTAGATGGGTCCCCCGAGAGCCAAATCGGTACTGGTCTGTGGGAAAGAAAGAGAAAGGATGTATCTACCATGAAGGGTACAAATTACATGAGTGTGCTGATAAAGGGATAAACCCCTTCTGGGGAATCAGGAGACTATCTAGATACTGGGAAAGTCCCTCAGAGACAATGGATAAATTTTGGGAAGCTCCTGAGCACCTATTCTGGATTTGCAGGAGTACAGTGTACCCCAGACTCCCCGGAGACTGGGCAGGAAGTTGCACTGTGGGAATTATTAAACTCGCCTTCTTTCTATTTTCAAAGGAATCAGGAGCACATCTAGGAGTCCCAGTTTATGATGACTTAAAGAAAACCAACAGAAAAAAGAGGGATACCATGAACATAGGAGGTACCCAGAAGTGGAAAAGTAAAGTATGGACCCCAGAGGAGATTGTTAAAACTTATGGGCCAGCCACTTGGGCCCAAGATGGTTCCTGGAGATACCGTACACCAATTTATATGCTGAACCGAATCATCAGGCTCCAAGCAGTACTTGAAATGGTTTCCAACAGAACAGCCTTAGCACTTGATCAATTAACCCAAACCAGAGCAGTAATCTATCAATTTAGATAGGCAGTAGATTATCTACTCGCAGATGAAGGAGGAATATGTGGGAAATTCAACTCTTCTGAGTGTTGCTTGGAAATGGATGATAAAAGTTCAGTGGTCAAAAATATATCCAAAGAGATTCGAAAACTGGCATATGTTAGTACCCAAAAATGGACTCCTTTAATAGATAGTGATTGGTGGGACAACTTTTGGTCATTTAAAGGGATCTGGTGGAAAAAAGGAGTATTCATAATAACATGTGCAGTCACCGGACTAATACTCCTACTGTGTTTACTTCCCTGCCTAATCTGAGTGGTGACCTCCACTATCCTGGCTAGTATGCAGCTCCCAAGGATATCCAATCAGAAACAAACAAAAATTACGTTGATAGAGAGTCAAAAACAAGGAGATCAAAAATTAGAGCATGAAAATGCTAAAGAAATATATGACCAGTACCAAAAACTAAGGGAATTATATTTCCGAGGGTCTGAAATGAGTAATTGATGCAGTCTGAAAGCCTGATCAAAGAAATAGAGAGGGGAACTGTTAGGAATGGGTTTCTGAGTTTGCTAAATTGGTTGTAATAAGTTCCTAAGTTTATTAAATTAGTTGTTAGTTGATGCTGTTCCTAAGCTTGTAAGTCAAATCCTCATGTTAATTGTTAACAAAATAAATTACCTTGTCCCCCCCCAACTGTACTTTCCCTATCCCGTCGGGAAATGCCACCGCTGCTTCCCAAAACAGGGCCCACCACTAAGGAGGGGGAGAGAGAACCACCGCGAATATGTAAATGAAAGACGCAAGAGCCCATTTGACACAAAATGCCTCTAAATCAACGAGTCGACATAACATCTCGAAAAACCAACAACATACTGCACCTGAGAAAAGGCTGAGCAATCCCCGCACGGCATTTTTCGAGTCGGAATGTGGTCACCCTCACCTGAATAGGAGTCGACTAGAGTGACACCCCTGGACTGCGAGCGAGTCGTGGTCTTCCCAAGAACTCTCGTAAGGACGGAAGCCCCAGCTCTGCCCTGAGGCAAAGCTGCTACATTCCTCCTTCTCCGAGTTGTCTATGGGAGCATCAGCGGTGTGCGAAACCCCTCGGGCTCCCACCCCAAAGAGCTGATTTCAATAAAGGCCATTTGAAAGGAGCTGGTCTCCTGGGCCGTTTTTTTTTTTTGCATCTCACTAACCAGACTAAATTCTTTAATTTATGGCTAATTTTCTTTATATCTGCCAATTTCTCATTAGTACTACACTTATCTATCTAAAGCTATCCACCTGGTGAGATTTTTTCTTCTTTTTTCCTATTCAGCATTAAGCAACTAGTTAACTGTATACTAGCCATTACGTTGTATAGAAAGTTATTTATATCAGGTTATACAGGTATAAAAAACAATGATTCAGGTTATATTGATATCAGGTTATATAGATATATCAGGTTATACTGATATCTTATTACTCAAGCTATATAAGTACCTTGTAACTTTAACCTAAGTTATATAGGCATCACCTCTCCCTTTATTCTGATTTATTAAAATATGAATATCTATCTAATATCGATACCCAACTGTGACGGACAAAAGACTCTCTAACAGTTAAGTTAGAAAGTGTATGTTTATTGAAGGCCCGGCAGCTGTGTGGGATAGCTCCCTAATACGCACTGCAAAGATCACAGGTAATTACAGAGCCTTTTATCCACAAGAATGTTGAATACACAAAATACAAATGCACATTCATACTCTTGTCACCTCCTCTTCTCCGCTTCATATGCTAATTGACAAAAAGGCTATTAAGCATGCGTAGTTTGTTCTCTGAAATGAGTCAGGGGTCTTATGTGGGGAGTGGTCACCAAAAGGAGGAAGTAAAACTAGTCTTCCTCGTTCTAAACTTTCAGCCTTTGATGGATACGTGATAAATGACTCCTTGGAGTTTCCTGTTCCCAAGACTGTTTCTAGAGATAGAGGGTCTGCAATCATCTTGTGTTTTTGGGGTCTATTGATCAATTCCCTTGTTTTTCGTTACAAGCCCAGCTTACACAAACATAAACTTGACAGGCAATGAGTTATTAGATCCGGGATAGCTTATCTCAAATCCGGTCTCTCTCTTAACCATCCTCTGAATTTTAACTGATTTCAGCAAAGCTTATTTTTCCCAGCTAAGTCAGCAATATCTTCAAAATTAGTGTCTCCATTCAAATAAAGTTACAGGACTCCTCTGTCTCCTTTTTGGACATAAACCTCTGGTGTTTGTGGATTAATTTTCCTGACACTGGTTTGGGGGGGAGTTCATTTTCTTCTCAGTGGCCGGTACAGTGCTGTGTTTTGGATTCAGTATGGGAATAATGTTGATAACACATGGATGTTTTGGTGGTTGCTGAGCAGTGCTGTCTTGGGGATGTTTTTCATCCTGTATACATTTTGTTTTGTTTTGTTTTGTTTTTGCTTTGCGTCCAGAATGGTCATTGCTCGCCCCCTGCCTCCCAGCTCCGGGAGTATCGCGATGCGTGAGAGGCAGCCCGGGATCCTGCGAGGGTTGGGGGCTAGGGGCTACTGCTTCTTTCCGGTGGGGGTGGTGGACTTCAGGCGACCACGTGGTGTGTGTGTCTTACTGGAGATACTGTTGCCTTGTGGTTTTTGCCTGTTTCTTTTTTTTTTTTTTTAACCCGACGCCCCGTGCCCGCCCGGATACCCCGTGGCTTCTGGCATAGCTCGTGAGTCTTTGCTACACTTTGTTTACTACCCCGGCTGTGCTCGCCTCTGCTGTTCCAGCCTGCTGCTCTGAGGTTTCCTGCTTGCAGTCCATTCAGCTTCCCGGGCGGCACTTAGACCGGCTGCTTCCCGGGATTTTGCAAAGGAAGTCCCTTCTCTCTGTCTCTCGCTTGCCTGTCTGGTAAAATTGGTCCTTCTATTGCTATGTAGTGTTAGAGGAATACTAAACACGGGAATTAGTTCTCTCAGCAACCTTTTTCAACAGTTGTTGCATCAGCTTGTTTACAAGTATAGGCCTCTTCCCATCCTGAGAACATCTCTAAAATGACAAAGACTACTAAAAATTATATCATTTTGTTGGAAATGAGGAGCTTGACTCGGCCAATATATCAAGCAGTAATTCAATTTATTAATTAATATGGAAAAATATAAGCAAAGCAGCGCTGGATGCAGAAGAGGGATCTCTCTAACTGCATACCAAATGCTGAGGCCTGCTGGTATTTATATGTATACCTGTAGGCTTTTTCAGCAGTTTCTAATTCCAGTTTTTGCGTCATAATTCTATACTTCAGATAGCTAGTTCCTTCACAATTTCTATACTCCATTGTGATCCATTCTCCCCAGGATGCATACTTCAGGATGTAAAATCAATGATAGTGATAGCTGGTGTCTTTATAATTTCTATACTCCATTGTGTTCCATTTTTCCCAGAATATATGCTCTGAGATGTGTTTATCCAGATGTTGAGGTCCAGTTTCTATTTTCTAGGACTATTAATCTATAATAGTGATGTCTAGCTTCCTTTTTTTTTTTTTTTTTTTAAACCATTCATCAGTGAGTTGATGTCCATCTTCCTTTCTCAGGCTGTTTTCTTCACTGTTTTGTTAGAAATTGTGAGATAGGCTCACTTCCTTCTTTTGTTTAAATCTTTTACACATTCTAAAGCTACAGTTTAAAAAAATCTTTAGTACAAAGCAATATTCTAAAACAGCTTAAGGCTTAATTAAAAGTAGAAAGTATTTGTTAAAAGAAAAGCAATATCTAAAGTTATAATGATTTATTAAAATATGGATATCGATCTAATATCGATACCCAACTGAGACGGACAAAAGACTCTCTAACAGTTAAGTTAGAAAGTGTATGTTTATTGACGGCCGGGCAGCTGCGTGGGATAGCTCCCTAATACGCACTGCAAAGATCACAGGTAATTACAAAGCCTTTTATCCACAAGAATGTTGAATACACAAAATACAAATGCATATTCATACCCCTGTCACCTCCTCTTCTCCGCTTCATATGCTAATTGACAAAAAAGCTATTAAGCATGCGTAGTTTGTTTTCTGAAATGAGTCGGGGGTCTTATGTGGGGAGTGGTCACCAAAAGGAGGAAGTAAAACTAGTCTTCCTTGTTCTAAACTTTCAACCTTTGATGGATATGTGATAAATGACTCCTTGGAGTTTCCTGTTCCCAAGACTGTTTCTAGAGATAGAGGGTCTGCAATCATCTTGTGTTTTTGGGGTCTATTGATCAATTCCCTTGTTTTTCGTTACAAGCCCAACTTACACAAACATAAACTTGACAGGCAATGAGTTATTAGATCCGGGATAGCTTATCTCAAATCCGGTCTCTCTCTTAACCATCCTCTGAATTTTAACTGATTTCAGCAAAGCTTATTTTTCCCAGCTAAGTCAGCAATATCTTCAAAATTAGTGTCTCAATAATTCACACATTCTTACAACTTAAGATCTATAGTAGTAAATTGTGAACAAAAGATTAATTCAAAGGGCCTTCTTCCATGCTTTGCTTTCTATGTTTTTTATAACTCATCTTTATAACTGTCCCATGACTGTATTCCACATGTAATTGCACCAATTATTTTTATTTACCCGACACAAACTATAACTTTGTATTTCACAATTTAGGCATCTGAATAAAGCCAATTTGCAAATTTATAAATGGTCCTCATGGTTTAGGGGATGTGCAGCTATAGTTTTCTTCTCTTTCTCTCTTATAGTATTTTGTTGAAAAGGTGTTCAACAATATAAAGATTCAGGAATTAGAACAATAATAACAAACTTCAATCCTTTGCATCTCAATGACAAAATGAAAGCCCCTTCCTGGTCATTTAGGATATATAATTATTTGAATAAATAAAAATGTGTATGAATTCTAAAAATGCTACATTTATGTGGAAAATTAAAGAAGGGAAATGACATATTAAAGTGCTTTCAGTATTAGCTGTATTTTTAGATATACCAACATTTTAATGATCTAGCCATTAACTCAGTGACTTCATTAAAGCATTCCATTGCTAAAGGAGGTTTTTGATCAATAGGAAACTCTCTCTATCTTTACTGTCTTCTCAGGAATCTGTGCAAGGGAGAAATCCCTGGGAACATTGTAAGAGTTGAGCAACCCCACCTACCCAGCAGCTATATAGGTGGTTTGAGAGGTGTCTCAGTTTCTGTTGGTTGACTGCACCTTCTTCATTCTTAAATATCTAATCTCCATCAGTGGTGGTTGAGTAGTTAATTTAGAGCATATTCACAGAATCACAGAATATTCTGAGTTGGAAAGGACCCAAAAGGATTGTCGAGTCCAACTCTTAAGTGAATGGCCCACATGGGGATTAAACCTGCGACCTCGGCATTATTTGCATCATGCTCTAACTAAACTAAAATATTTAAAGGAACGTTCTTGCTTTTTAAACAAATAAGCTTGAAATCTGGCCCTCCAGTGAAGGGGAGGGTCTGAATGTTATCTCAGCTTCTTCCCCCGGGATGACCACTCCCCTTCACCACTTCGTGCTGCTGCCCCTGCTGCCTTTAACGCTGAAGTTCCAGGGGCAGGGTGGAAATAATAGGATAGCATTGAAACTGTAACCTTACCCATACCCTGTGCCCAAGTTGTTGCCATTAAGGGCTTGTTAAGTATCTTTTAAGGATCCCGAGAAAGGTTCTAGCTCCTTAGGGGGAAAGAAAAGTAAAATATCATATTTCTCCTTGGATCAGGAACTTATCTGAGCATCCTTGAACAAACATATAGGATGTCTTGTGCCATTTACAATCATAGTGGCTGATCTTGAGTTGTCCTGTCCAGACACCCCTTGTTTACAAGCAGGATGGTATGCACTTGTGTAATGACAGTAGCCATGAGAGATTTACACTGCCACTAGTTACATTAAGTGATGTTTGTTCCCCTAGAATTCACCAAATTCTTCTGTAATACTCAATTCCACTACTTGTCTCCATTGGGATTAAATTTCTGTAAGTTGAGGCTATTCCTTCAGAACCATGCATTTCATTTTTCTACCTGATTCTTCACAAATTTGAAAGTTCAAATTCTAGAGAGCTCACCCTTAATCTGATTCTCTCAGATTTCCTCCTGCTTTATAAAAAATATCATTATTGATTTGATGGGTGAAAGTGATTTGTTACTTACAGGGAATCTTGTACATACACTGGTAAGCATCTCCTTTCATCCCCAAACTACAAATTCCAGTTACTAGGCCCTGCAGTTTGAGCCATTTATATCTTCTAATGCTCCTTTTTTTCCCCCCAATCAAATTGTTCCAATTAACCAAAGAATTTACTAGCACAGGTCCTGTTTTGGTGCCTGCATAACAGTCTAGAAAGTTGGTTACAAATTTATCGCTGTAGGCACATTAAGAAAGGCTCACTCCTCCATCATGTAAGGATTATATAAACGTAATCTTGGGAATGCTCACAATTTGACCATATCCTTCTGACTACAAAACTATTAAAGGATGTTAGGAGTGGGCACCTCATCTAGCAGCTGCTGCCCAGAACTCCTGCCCAGCCACTGGAGCCCAGTTCTGTGTGTCCCAGGGACTCCAGGGTCTCTTCTCAGGCTGAGGGACATGCCTGCCACTTTCCCATTTGCATGTTCAACTGGTAACAAAGCTGAGCTTGTATCCCAGAGATTCCCCACCCACATACTGGACACACAGAGGACATACACAGGACACTGACATGGCCAGTTACACAGACTGCCACAGATAAGGCACTGCCTTCAACAGCACCTACATATAGGATTTGCATAAAACAAACATAGGCAAATCCCCTTCCTCCTCTTTGACTGGTAGAAATTGAAGGTCATTAATGAAGGCACACACATGACACTGTCTAGATTGACAAGCACGTGAACATTAGTGGATCCCATGAGTACCGGCACCAACCTTTCTGTCCTTTCGGTATGCCTGACTGTATTCCAGGCCTTCTTACCTGTTTCTTGTGTCTTTTATTTGCTGTCTGGTCACCAAACATGCACATATTCATCCCACAGGCATTCCATATTTAAGTCATACTCCAACAGACATTTGTAAGATTTTAACTTTGCAGGTAAAAGCCACATTCTGTTCTGGTAGCTGCCAGGATTTTTTCACTTGTTTCTTTGTTTTTAGCTGTTCAATATTTTTTTTCTTCCCTAGAGTCTCCTAACCCTCTGGAAAGGGACTCTGTCTCTCCTTCTGGAGGCCTCTTCATTCCAATTAAAAAATACATCCCACATTAAGTGGACTATATTATCTAAGATAAGGTACCTTCAAGAGTGAATTGCTTTGAGGGATCATTTTTTTTGGTCCCCAAATCCTAATTATCTAAGTACTTGCAGGCTTTAGGAGAGAACTGCATTTACATCTAGTACTCTGGAATTCTCTTTGAGGGCAGTGAAACTTCCTTTGATTGTCCGGTTCCCATTTTCTCTTATTCAGAGGAAACAAAGGAAAGTCAGAGGGACTTATGTGGCTTGGATCCCCAGTGAGGGAGTGCAAATCTAGGCTTTTCCATAGCAAAGAGGAATAAGATAAAAGGCTTGGGCATCCGGGAGAAGACAAAACTTTGACTTAATTCCCTCACAGCAATCAACCATGTTTTTCTTCAATGCAACTAACCAGAACCAGAGACTGAAGGGACCCTCCTGGTCACTGTGTCTAGCCTGAGCCCACTATACTGGTTGAGGTTGGGGTCATCAGCAGTGAAACCAAAGGAGGCTTATATTAGAACTAGAGACAGAAGAGGGTTAATGGGGTCACTCACACCAAGAACTCACACCATTCTTTTTTAACAGCTAGGGCTAATCACTCTGCAGAGGGTAGCCTGGGTGGCTAATGGATACCAGAAGAGAGGATGCCTCTAAGTAGTGGCAGAAATCAATGTCCAGCTCTCAAGAATCACCATTCACAGAGGTGCATTCATTCATTCATTCATTCATTCATTCATTCATTCATTCATTCATTCATTCATTCATTCATTCATTCATTCATACCATATTAATACCAGAAACCAACCCAGACTTTTCCTGACTTACCTCTCCTAAATTTTACCAGAAACAGAATTACAGATTTCTTCTCTCTTTAAGCCAGAAATTTGGGTCTGAACTGACCTTTATCAAAAGTTCGGATTCAGCAGTCTCAGCATGCCACAGGAGCCTACAGATGGCCATTGTCCAAAGTCACAGTAAGGATTTCAAAAGGTCCTGTACCTTCTGAGTGGCACCAAAGAGTTTTGGCAGGGAGCAGTCTGTTGTCCTCCCAGGTGAAGCATGATGTGTGAATCTGACTTATGGCTTCAAATTTGTCACAGAAAAAATGGAATACAATTTACATCAGATCAGAACAGAAACTATTGGAGAGAGCACGGAGCAACAAACAGTCTCTGCTGATGTGAACTCTGTCTATGTAAAGTGGATACAAGTTTTATACACTTAAAGATGCTGTGCCAAAGACAGATAACAGAATATGAGTTATTAATATCTGTCACATACATAAGACCACAGAACTGCTCAAGGCTGGTTTAGAGTCTGCTTTCTTTAGCACAGAGACTGATCATGAAGGTTACACAGTGATTATTGTTTCGGGAGACAGGGTGAGAGTTCAATCAAGAGGCCCATGAGATAGAATGAGAATTGACTCAAGAGGCCCACCCAGGCCTTAGCATTTCTACTTCCACAATAGAAATGAGTAATTGTAAAATTCAGAAAAAAGGATGATCTCTTAAAAAATTAAGAAGAAACATACTGTCTTTGAGAATGATGTAAAAATATTTTGAGAGAAAAATCTATATATTTGGAATTATTTGAAGTAGAATTTTCTAGTCTCATTTCAATTTCTATTAGTCCTATTAGGCCCTGATGGATCTAAGTGGAAAGATATCTGTGCAAATTAACTACATAGAAGAAAAGATTACAACTTTAAACCGATTTGATAATTTCCTTGTAACACTGGCAGCTACAGCCCTCCTACCTATATAACAGCTGATTATATATTCATAAGCTGAAGATGTTTCTAAAACATTCTAAAATATGTAGAGTCGGGGAAAGAACTTAAGCCATTTCATTTTATTTGTGCCAAGGCCTGAAACAGGTTTGATTTTTTTCCTTCAAAGATAGGCACATGAAGTTCCTTCCTTTGAGAACACAAATTGACAGCCCAGTCAACCGAGATAAAGATTCAAATTTAAGGCTCATACCACAGCTTATCCTGTTCTTCTTTCCAAACAAGTAAGCATGCAAATGTTGCTTGACAGAACAGGTAAGAGTACAGTATCAAGAAGAAACAGCCTTCAAGTCACAGAATGGTTGAGGTTGGAAGAGAGCTGTTGAGATCATCTAAGTCTAACTTCCCTGCTCAAGCAGAGCAGAGCTGGCTGACCAGGACCATGATATCTCCAAGGCAACCACTCTGGCCAACTTGTTTGAGCGCTCAGTCACCTTCATAGTAATAAAGGGCTTCCTGATGTCAATGCCTTCTTGACCATTGTGGGTAGGATGGTTCTAAAGCATTACTGTGGACTTAGTTACAGTGTTCTGGCAACAGTTTTTATGAAATAAAAATTATTTGGTGGCCAACCTTTAGAAATTAATTAAGATTATTCTGTTTTGCTTTTAGCAGCAATTATGCTGAGAACCCTTTCAACCTTAGATACTATGACATACATTTTGTAGCCCTCTACGTGGATACTGAACAAATGCCTGTTAAACTGGTGCAGCCTAATTTTGAGAATGGCTGCTATGTGAGAGAATACATGCAGCTCATTCAGATAGTCAATAGCCATTTGGAAGACCATTTTCTGCTGGTTGACATAAGGACCATTGAGTTCAACTCCCTGCTCCTCACAGGAATATGTAAAACTAAATGATATGACTAAGAGCATCCAGAAGCTCCTTGAACTCTGACAAGCTTGGTGCCATGATCACTTCCAGTGACAGACTACCCTCTTGGTGAAGAACCTTTACTTCATGTTCAATCTGAGCTTCCCCTGATGCAGCTTCATACCATTTCCACCACAGAATCATAGAATCGTTAAGGTTGGAAAAGACCTCTAAGATCGAGTGCAACTGTCAATTGAGCACCACCATCATGTTCACCATTAAAACATGTCTCCAAGTGCCATAGCCACATGTTTTTTGAACACTTTCAGGGATGGTGACTTCATCACTACCCTGAGCAGTCTGTTCCAATGCTTTACAATCCTTTCTGAGGAAAAAAAAAAAATCCTAATATCAAATCTAAACCTTCCCTGGCACAACTTGAGGCCATTTCCTCTCATCCTGTTACTTGTTACCTGGGAGAAGAGGCTGACCCCCACCTCACTACAACTTCCTTTCAGGGAGTGGTAGAGAGCAATAAGCTCTCCTCTCGTCTCCTCTCATCTCGTCTCGTCTCGTCTCCTCTCGTCTCCTCTCCCCTCTCCTCTCCTCTCCTCTCCTCTCCTCTCCTCTCCTCTCCTCTCCTCTCCTCTCCTCTCCTCTCCTCTCCTCTCCCCTCCCCTCGTAGCCTCAACTGCTCCTCATAAGTCTTGCCCTTGAGGTCTTCCACCATATCAGTCCCCTGCCTCTGGACACACTAATAATTTGATGTCCTTATGTTGAAGTGCCCAAAACTGCACACAGTACTTGAGGTGGTGCTCCACCAGTGCACAATGGGACAATCACATCCCTTGACCAGCTGGTGATACTGTGCCTGATGCACCCCAGGACACAATTGGCCCTTTTGGCTTCCAGGGCACACTGCTGACTCATATTCAACTTGACATCAAGCCAAAACCCCAGATCCCTTTCCACAGGGCTGCTCTTCAGCCTCTTGTTTGTACATATAGCATCCCCCCCCATTTTTTTACATATAACCAAGATTACTCTGTTCCAGGTGCAGAATCTGGCACTTGTTCTTATTAAATTCCATAGAGTTGGTAATTGCCCAGTTCTCTAGTCTATCCAGATCTCTCTGTAACACCTCTCTACCCTCAAGGGAATCCACAGCTCTTCCTAATTTAGTATCATCATCCAATTTACTTAATGTACATTTGATTCCTGTGCCCAGATAATTTATAAAAACATCAAAGCATACTGGCCCTAAAATTGAGCCCTGGGGAACCCTACGGGTGACTGGCCACCAGCCTGATGTAACCCCATTTACTATAACTCTTTGAACCCAACCTATCAGACAATTGTTCACCCAATGTATTATGGAGTTGTCCAGCTGTATGCTGGACATTTTGTCCAGAAGAATACTGTGAAACAGTATCAAAAGCTTTGCCAAAATTAAAAAAAAAACCCAAAACAAAAAAAACCCCAACCCACCACCACATCTACTGGTTTCCCTTGGTCAACTAGATGTGCAACTTTGTCATAAAAGGAAATTAAGTTAGTTAAGCAGGATTTTCCCCTCATGAGCCCATGCTGGCTATGACCAATATATGTATTACAGCCAAATATTACTGGTTATGTAGATGGCATAATGGGCTGCATACAACAGTAATTTTATAGGCTACAAAATGTGTAAAAGAGCTGCAGGTTTGCATGTATTTGGGTTACAGGGATATATGGAATCATAGTGACCATTAGATATGGATGCATTGCAGAAAAATAGCTATGGTGCTGTGTAAATTCTCACATTGTGTATTGACTCCAGTATGCAAAATCTCTTATATCCCTTAATCAAGCAGTAATGCTTAATATCTTGTAGCCCCATGACTACAAGGTGCAGATAATCATTTGTGATATGTGAGATTAAGGGGAAACAGGATGAGGAAGAGAATTTAAAGAGCATTGCCTCAGTGGCAGCATGCAGAATGAAGTGTGTTCGGGGAAGGAATAAAAGTGAAGCAGGTTGCATTCTAAGGAAAGGCATATGTGGGGAAGGGTAGGGGTCTATGAGAAACATTGCTGAAGGGAAGATTGGCACAAGGCAGCTGGTAATGCACATGCTGGTTGTGCATGTGCTGAGTCCAGCAGGCCAAGTGTATACAGCAGTTATCGAAAATGTTCAGCTTTGCCAGTGAGGGCAGTACAGCTGCTGCCACAGCCTCACCTACTTTAGATGGCAGCAGTCAACAAATACCCCATCTAGCTGCATCTCTTCACTTACTTTCTGATGGAAAAAGAAATGGAGGTGGTGATAAGCTGTTAGGACAAAGCAGAACTTCCTGTTCACTCTAAACTGCTTCCAAGTAGCAGGAAGCAAACAGGGTGGAAAAGCAAAGCAAATCACTGAACAGATACCTGCACAAAGCCCCCCTTTATGTTAGTCGCAAATCGCATGTGACATCAGGATTTCGGTGAGCATGATCCACGCGGGAGACAGATATGCTGATATGACCACACCCTCTCTTCCCTCCTCCCTCCCATTCGTGTTTCGGCCTGGCAGTTGCTATCCATTTGAACTATCAGCCACCACTATAGGTTCCCTTCTTGCCCACTCCGATGTAGTATGATCTTACATCCATGGATAGTCCATTGTCATACTAGTGCCACTTTGCTTGTTGGGAATAGAATGTGCCCTCGCACACCCTTAGTGAGGTGGGGGTTTTAATACGTTCCTACCAACCTTCTTTTCTTTCCTCCTTGAGGAAACAGATCCTCCTCCCCTTCGGCCCTAAAAGCTGTCCGTCATACGGGAAGCCCTGCCTCTTCCGGGTCTCTTCGGCTGGGCCACTGCTTCCTTCTCTCTTGCTTGCTCTCTCTCTTTTGTGAGTTATAGCAACTGTTGCCTTGTGAATCAAGCGCCACAGTCACTGTAGTCCTGGTGACTGTTACTCATCAACAACTGCTCTTCCACTGCTTTCTATTTGCTTCCTAATCATCACCTACAACAGCCACCAACAGCAAGAACAACAACACAGCTTTCCACGATTCAGGTGAATGTAACTGTTCTGTATAGGCTTGCAATTCTGCCTTTCTATCCTTTTCTTCTCCCCCCCTACCTCCACCCCAGCTTTTACCTCCTCCCTCCTTGCAGCATCCAGGCTGGGACTGCTGCATTAGGCTTCGCTATTGATTGGAGGCGGGGGGGGGGGGGGGGGGGGGGGAAGGGGGGGAGGGGGAAAGGGAGAGAGAGAGAGAGAGAGAGAGAGAGAGAGAGAGAGAGAGAGAGAGAGGCCTCGAACGCTTTTTCTTCCTCAGCCTTTCTTCCTTCCCAATTTATAATAGCGGAAGAGACATAATTTCCAATGGGAAAAATGATGTAAATTTCCCTGTGGTTGTTTATTATAAAGGGTATTTATTTTTGTTTTTTAAAAATTTTTATTAGAAGTTATCTGACATGCTGCAGTACTTGTAATGTTTCAAAGTATCTTGTTCATCAACTGGGAAAGGCCTGTTACCTGTAGTACATATTAGAGATCCTTTAAAATTGTCTTGAAGGTGTGATTAATAGTTAATAGTAGAGGTTGAAGGGGTAATTGGTATTATATAAGAGTCTTCAGTGCAATTAACTGTCATGTCTGGGTGCAAGTGTAATTTAATTTTATAATTTCATTTTATGGCTGTACCTCTGGATTCCTAACATTCTCTTCTCATCAACTAACACTTTCATTTTATTTTAAAAACATTTGTTCTACATGGAATATAAGATGATATTATTTTCTTCATGCATTAATTCAGAGCCTTTTTTAATTCTTCAGCTTGTGCTACTTGTAGAATTTAACCTGCTAGTATAGAAACCACTACGTTTTCAGTAAACTCAAAGGAGTTGTGCATATTTAGAGCACACAATGCTGTGTATTTGTCTTACTTTCTTAGAAACACATTTGTTTCTGAAGAGCTATAGAAATGTTGAATGTATAGTTTGAAAGGAATAAGAGCCATCTACCTGGCTATGCCTTCTTAATTAAGGTGGCCCTACCATGCCATGTTGTTGATCCATATGGTTTCTTGTCATTCAGTTTCTGTATGAAATTGTATTATCACAGTAGACAATTTAAAATAATTTCATAGTCTATTAACCCTAGCTTATACTGTGTTAGGAAGTGTACCTCTTCTTACAAAAAATGTACATGCTATCATTCTTATGAGCATAGCGTCTTTCTGCTGTCTAATACAAATTCTATGTGGAAAAATGAGAGAACATACCTACTGTGGGTTTTAACCTATTTTTAAATTACTTTAAAAGGAGAAAAACAGATGCCATGTAACTATCTAGTTCTTCACAACTCCTTGGCCACATAAATTGCACATGTATTTCCTCTATAATTGCATTACTTGAATTTACTCTCTCATTTAGTGCCATGATGAAATGTTTAATTGCATCTTACACCCATGTTTACATGGCACAAAACTAGGATATTTTTATCTTCAGTGATTCTGTTTTGTTTTATCACATTATGAATACTTTTGAATTAAACCTAATTTTGAGCTTACTGTAAAGTAATATTGTATCAGGAAAATAATGATTCGTTTTTTAGAATTACTGTTTACTAACATGCAGATACAAGCCTATGAAATGGAAGACAAAATGCTGTATTTTTAAAGGGATATTTGGAATACAGATAATGGGGGAAGCTAAAGAACAGCCTTGGAACATTTTCCTAGAATCATAGAATGGTTTGGGTTGGAAAGGACCTTAAAGATTATCTATCTCCAACCCTACTGCCATGGCCAGGGACACTTTCAAATGGACCAGGTTGTTCAGAGCCACATCCAACCTGGCCTTGAACACATCCAGGGATGGGGGCATCCACAACTTCCTGGGCAACCTGTTCCAGTGTCTCACTATCTTCACAGCAAAGAATTTCTTCATAATATCCAATATAAATCATCCCTCCTTCAGCTTAAAACCATTGTCCCTTGTCCTATTACTACATGCCCTTGTAAAAAGTCCCTCTCCAGCCTTTCTGTAGCCTCCCTTTAGCTACTGGAAGAGACTATAAGGTCCCCCCAAAGCCTTCTCTTCTCCATGCTGAACAAACCCCAACTGTCTCAGCCTGTCTTCATAGGGGAGGTGCTCCATCCCTCTGATCATCTTTGTGACCTCCTCTGGACTTGCTCCAACAGATCTTTCTTGTGCTGGGGGCCCCAGAGCTGGATGCACAACTTCAGGTGGGGTCTCATGAAAGCAAAATAGAGGGGGAAAATCACCTCCCTCACCCTGCTGATCATACCTCTTTTGATGCAGCCTAGGACACAGTTGGTTTTCTGGGCTGCAAGCACACATTGCTGAGACATATTGAGACTCTCATCCACCAACAGCCCCAAATCCCTTTCCCCAGGGCTGCATTTAATCCATTCTCTGCCCAGGCTGTACTTGTACTTGGGAGTGCCTCGACCCAGGTGCAGGATCTTGCACTTGGCCTTGTTGAATTTCATGAGGTTTGCACAGACCCACCTTTCAAACCTGTCAAGGTCCCTCTGGATGGCATCCTGTCCCTCCAGCACATCAACTGCACCACACAGCTTGGTGTCGTTGGCAAACTTGTTGAGTGTGCACTCAATCTCACTGTCCATGTTGTTGACAAAGATGTTAAGCATCATCAGTCCCAATACAGACCCCTGAGGAATGCCACTTGTCACTTCTTTCCACTTGGACATTGAGCCACTGACTGCAACTCTGAGTGTGACCATCCAGTCGATTCCTTTTCCACCAAGTGGTCCATCAATCAAATCCATGTCTCTCGAGTTCCCTTGTCCACCATTTTGTTGATTTTGTTTCTAGAGGAGTTAAACTAAATACCAGTCTTGAAAACTTTTTTGGGTCAACATTTTCTTTGCTTTTGCAATTTATATTTTAATCCTACTTTGCTTTTTTATTATTGCTGATAATTTTTTTCTGTTCATATACGTATAATTCTGTTTTCTCTATCTGCTATTGCTTGATTTCATCTCTTCAATATGGTTCCTTTTTGCAGAGTTGTTTCCTATCCACTATTCTTTCCTTTTCCTTGTTAGTTGTTTCACTTCCACATGGTTTAATGTTTCAGTTTACTTGAGGTAGGGGAATGTGTCAAGGCTGGGAAGCACTGTATATTAGACATTTCTGAAGTATATCCAGCTGAGCTGCAGAGATAGCTTACAGTTGCTCTTTTATTAATGTTTTCTTTTGAAGTGTAAATGTTACCTGTTTCATCTCAACATACATATAATTGACATTTAAAATTTATTTTGAGGAAGACTCCTTCAGCCAATTGCAAATGACTAGAAAGAACACCTATTCAGCAGTTCAGGATCTATTTTTCACACCAGAAATGTGAAGATTAGTTAAAACATCTTCAAACATATCGAGAAAATAATATTGAGAAATTTGCCTTTTTGTCAAGTTGGAGAATCTGAGGAAGTTTTAAAAATTACTTTTTTAGATAATATAGAAGTGTGCTTGGTTGAGATCTGCTTAGGTTTCTGCAGAACATATTAAAGCCTCATTCCTTTGTGATACAGTAGTGCTTCTGTGTTTGGCTTGGCATCTCTTGGTGTAATAACCCTTTGCCACATTAAATTTACCATTCAAAAATATGGGATTTACTGGAATTTAGTACTGGAGTAGCTGTTTTCAGGGGGGGTTTAGTATCTATCTTTATATATATATATATATATATATTATATACTTGTATCTATGTATACATTTAAATACAGGTGATTGAGGTGGTGTTTTTTTTTTTTTTTTAAACATGCCCTGTTCTTGGAATTGCAGAGAAGTTAATTTTCCTGAAGGTTCTGGGTGTTTGACACTATGCCAGCTGGAAAAATAATAAATTTAGTAGATACAACAAAATGAAAACATACTCATGTTGGAAAATGTTCAAGAGTCTTAAGTGTAGATGGCAATATTTATTTCATTTTTGGGCAGATATTTATCATGTACACGTGAAACAGCTGTTTAGAGAGATTGAGCATATGAGCATCTGCATGTGTGTCAAAGCCTGGTCTATGTACTTGCATCAAGTACTTAAAAGTTTGATGCAGAGAAGTAAGGGAGGGAGAAGGAATTTGAATGAAAAAGACTAAAGGGAACATTGAACTTAGTATGTACTGTAGAAACATCTCACAGATGAGGGAGATACTCCATAATAATGAAGGGGGAAATGTTGGTTTAATCTTGGTAGGGTCTGATTCTGGTTGAATTTCTTCATGTGAAGAATACTTGTTTAACCAAGCTGTCTCAACAAACTTAACAGATTGATGCTCTATCCTATTCTTATGTAAACAAACCTATGTCTGCAGAAGTTTAGTTGTATTCAAGAGACTGTCTTATGGTACTAATAAAATATTACTTATGGAAGAGTTGAAGTTAGACAGCATTGCAACTGCTCTTTGCCAAGTCCCTCCTGTCTCTAGTATATCCTTGAGCAACACAGAAGGAAATACTTGCTCTCAGTAGAAACCAGATCTAACAAAAACCAAGACTGTAAAGTGGAGTTCAGATAATCATTAGCTAGTTTTTAGGTGCAACTATTTTTAGAGTATAAATATTTAGATGTCTTTAACTGTAGCTGTGTAGATAAAATATTTTTAGACTATTTTCCAAGCTGTTTTCCCTCACTTTTGAGATCACAATCAATAGGATAGCTATTAATTTTGCAGTGATCTGTCCTTGAAAGTAATTATAAGTAGCGAATACTATACTTATGTCTCTATATTAGTCTTTTTGTCTGTGTTGAGGAAAATAGGTGCTTGATTCAGGATTCTGACTTTCCTCTGTGTTCTTTACAAGGCTAAATCCTAAAAGTGCAGGAGATCATGGAATCATGGTTTGGGTTGGAAGGGACCTTAAAGATCATCCAGTTCCAAAACCCCTGCCATGGGCAGGGACACCTTCCACTAGACCAGGTTGCTCAAGGCTCCATCCAACCTGGCCTTGAACACATCCAGGTATGGGGTGTCCACAGTTTCTCTGGGCAACCTGTTCCAGTGCCTAACTAGCCTGATGAAGTGACTTTTCTTTATGGTTTGTTTTATAAGCCCACCAGGCAAAAAAATTGAAAAAAAAGTTTGGCTTTGATGTTTAAGAAGTCCAAATGCCAGGTCTTGCACTTCGGCCACAACAACACCCTGCAGTGCTACAGGCTGGGGTCAGTGTGGCTGGACAGTGCTCAAGGGCAAAGGGACCTGGGGGTATTGGTCGACAGCCAACTGAACATGAGCCAGCAGTGTGCTCTGGTGGCCAAGAAGGCAAATGGCATCCTGGCCTGTATCAGGAATAGTGTGGCCAGAAGGAGCAGGGAGGTCATTCTTCCTCTGTACTTGGCACTGGTGAGGCCGTACCTTGAGTGCTGTGTCCAGTTCTGGGCCCCTCAGTTTGGGAAGGATGTTTAGACACTTGAGCGCATCCAGAAGAGGGCAATGAGGCTGGAGAAGGGTCTGGAACACAAGCCCTGTGAGGAGTGGCTGAGGGAGCTGGGGTTGTTTAGCCTGGAGAAAAGGAGGCTCAGGGGAGACTTTATCACTCTCTACAACTTCCTGAAAGGAGGTTGTAGTCAGGTGAGAGTTGGTCTCTTTCTCCCAAGCAACCACTGACAGAATGAGAGGACAGTGTTAAGCTGCTCCAGGGGAAGTTTAGGCTAGACATTAGGAAAAACTTCTTAACTGAAAGTGATTGGGCATTGGAATGGGCTGCCCAGAGAGGTGGTGGAGTCACCGTCACTGGAGTTGTTTAAAAAATGACTGAATGTGGCACTTAGTGCCGTGGTTTAGTTGACAAGGTGGTGTTAGGTTATAAGTTGGACTTGATGATCTCAGAGGTATTTTCCAACCTAGTTAATTCTGTGATTTGCTTTAGAAAAAACAACTGTAAGATTATGGATTATGGAGAAAAAACAAAATACTAGTTACAAAAGCAGTTCTCATTCATGAATGCTCTCTTAGGAAGAAATTTTCTTCCCCCCCAACTTCTTGTTTTCAAAGGGGTCTTCATTTTGTTTTTCTTTTTTGAGGTCCCTGTAGAAAACCTTGACCAAGTAGTATTAAATGTTTTGAGATGCACAAACTGGGTGTTGTATAGACTACTTGTCTCAGTCTTTTTGATAACTTTAAAGACATGCTTTTATTCTTGTGTTCCTAAAGAAATAATTTCTGTGATAGTGCCCTCCATCTTATTTGAAAGGGGTAGAGGTTTCAAAAACACAGATTTCATCAGAATAATTATCTGGGGAAAGGTAAGACTAAATTTATGCTACTATTGAAGAAAATGCATTCAGTTCTCAGGTTTTATATATTTCATTTGGGAATAGACATCTGGCCAGTCAGCAAACATCCACACCTTATACTCTCTGCTGTAATTTGGATATAATTGAAGAGCAAAAGGCATAGGACAGATTTCCTATTTCCTATAGGTGTCATCAATCATGCTACTTTTTAACAATTTGTAGGAGAAAAGCCATATTGTTCACTTCTTAGCCATTTCTTCAACCTCCTTCAGTGGATTGAGCATTCCCTGTCTACTTACTGGCATGGCAGTATGAGAAACAGGAAAGACCTTGATGCTGCATAAGCACTTTTCATCAATAGCTGAAATATGGATGTGTTATCAACACTGTTTTAAATCACAAATACAAAACAGAACCACACAAGCAGCTGTGAAGAAACTTAATTCTATCCCAACCAAAACCCAGTGCAATTGTAAAATCTGTTAGTGTAACCTTTTAATAAAAGAGATCTGTCAGTGTGTGGTGGCTATTTGAGAAGACTTGTAAGCTCTTTAAGCAAATTTGTCAGAAATGCATAAGGAGGGTTAATGATTTATCAGTACTTCTTAACCTAAAAGCACCACATACCTTTTAGGTTGCACAGTAACTGACTCCTAGCAACAGTAGCAGATTGAATTTTTAAGAGCAACATGTCAGATATAGTAATAAAGCAAGAGTACAAACAGTTGTAATGGTTTTCTTTTCATAAATAAACTAGTTTGAATTTAAGGAACTTATTGTCCCTCCAAAATAGGAAGTCTCCTTCTCCACTGACCTTAGTGTCTCCATGTTGTTTCCTCACATGTTCTCACCTCCTCCTCTTCTCTGGATAGAAAAAAACTGCGCGTGCCCCACTTCTGGCACCAAAACTAATAAAGCTGTTTAGAATGAGAGTAGCTGTCAGGTTTTGGTGTGGGGGTGGGAATTTTTTTTTCTAATTTCTTTTTTTATAGCATAATACTCTGAGATACAACAGAAAATAAAGAATCGATAAATGGAGCATTACATAAGAAATGTAATGCATGCTTAAGGAGATTTGTAAATTTCAACTTCTCTTGTAAATTAATTCATTGTATGAATTCTTTAAACTCACCATCTAAACAAGTAAACAAATGTTTTGGAAGGAATCAAAATTCTCTTACTTCAGGGTATAAGTCAAACTAATGGAGTTAGAGAGATCTCCCCTGAACAGGTTATTCTATAACTCCCTACTGTAGAGATTCTTGTGTCTATGTGAAGTTTGCTAAACTCATTTAGACAATTTTTATGTTCCAAAATATAGATGGTCAGTGTTTAATTGTTTTTATTTTTTTCTGTTGTCTTCTCTTGGTTCAGCTAACAAATATTCTGAGGCAATTTTTCTAACTTTTTTTGAGATGAATGTTGATATAAAATCCTATATCGACTTTTTAAAATTTTATTTGCTAAAAATGATAAAATTAACTATTTTAAATCAAACTAACCTTTTTCGAAAAGGTTTGTGAAATTCTTGTGAAGATTCGTATAAAAGTTACCGACAGACAAATTTACTTTGTCATACCAGTCTGTCAGTGTATGTTTTACTCTTTAAAATCCTTTGTGTTAAAGGTGTGAAAAAGGTAGAAAATATGTGGGTACGTAGGTAGTATGGGTATGGAATGAGACAGAGAGATAAACCATGCTTCTGCATGGGCTCCTCTCCATGGGCCACAGTTCCTGCCAAGAGCCTGCTCTAGCATGGGCTTTCCATAAGCTCCAGTGTTGGTTGGGGCATATCCACCTGCTGCTGTGCAGTGATTTTACCCTTTCTTAAATATGTTATCACAGAGGTGCTACCAGCTTTGATTGGCTCAACTTTGGCCAGTGGTGAGTTCATTTTGGATCTTGCTGGGACCACCTTTGTTAGGCACAGGGACAGCCCCTGATCTTTCTTCACAAAAGCCACCTGTGCAACCCCTTGTGGTCTGAACACTAATGGAGTTTGACAACATGTTATAAACCAAAACTATATTGAAGCAGTAAGAAAGATGAGCAATGATGTGCCCATATGGCACAATCACCATTAGCAAACATAGGTTCATAAGTGATGTTATAACTCTGGTGGACTGCCAGGTACACTTGATGGCTGGGTCATCTAACAGTAACTGGCAGTCATGCAATTGCCTTTTGAGTGTGGGTAAAATTTGTGCCTTCTGTTAACTCCACTATGTTGTATTCCACTCCTAAGAGGAAGGGGGCACCCAAGATATGTAGATGCCCGTGGTTGAAAAGGAATGACAAATGTCAGAAGGTGTGAAAAAAACTTACCAAGTTTTATTAGTAAGTTATAAACTTGGCATGTAAATTATAATAAGTTAGTCCCTTATCTTCTAGTAGCAAGAAAAATAAAAAATAAAAGAGGGAAGATGGAGAGAAAGAGAAATAGAGAGGTCAGATAGGAGAGGAAAGGAGATCACCAGTCCTGGGTCCAGTGTTGATCTGGCTGACAGGGTGTCCAGGGTCCTGGGGGGAAGCCACACAGGCTATGTGGTGGTACCCTTTTTATAGATAAGTGTAGGAAACAGTTACATGGCGGAACGGTCTGGGACAGTACTCAGCCGAGATCTCTATGGTTAAGTTTTGAAGTTTATTACATAGGGTGTGGGTGATAAGAGCCCAGCTCAGGGTTAGCTCAGACCAGGCTAGAGGACACAGGAGCAGGAGAGAGCACAAGGCAAGAGAGCACAAGAGGATAAGAGCAAGAGAGAGTAAGAGCAGGAGAGTAAGAGGGTAAGAGTAAGAGCGTAAGAGAGGGAGAGTATAAGAGAGAGTAAGAGCAAGAGAGAGAGAGCTCTCCTTTTACAATGACTTATATCTCTTTCTATGTTGAATATTCTACTTTCTCATCAACCAATCTAGTATTGAATACAAATTTTCTACATTTACATACATCCTATAGGAATCACTACATTACCATGTTTTACTGCTTTCTAATCTCTAAATCTTATCAGGGGTCCCTTCCTGGAAAGCCAGGGAAGAAGGGTCTGTTCTGGTTTGGTATGTCTGTTACTAAATCACATTCTTAACAAAGAGAGAAAGACCTTTGGTCAGCCAAAGCTGTTCTGTAAACATTCAGGCAAACACTGCTTTCATTTCAATGTCTCTTCTAGTTTCTGCATTCTTAGCATCTTTGGATAAGTAGGCAGATTTATAGGACTTTCCTGTTTCTTCCTTCCCAACAGATAAGTTTTTCCCACACCAGAGATAAGTTCCTCGCTTTCTATGCAAATTAGTCATCATACACAGTTTGTTCTTCTGGACCTTTCTGGAAATGGGTCAGAAGGCTTTGGGGGTCTTTGGTGGTCTCATCCTCCTTCTAACTGGTCTTGCCCATTATTTGACCTCATTCCTGCCCTTGCTCTGGATTGTGTTGTACTTAGCTCCAGGAGTCAGAACAAGGATGTTTGTCCTAGAAAAGTGCTGCCCTACCTCTGCATGGCCCCTTCTTCAGCCACATCCTGCTCTTTTTTGCCCATTTGCACAGAGTGCTCTTAGGCAACATTCCTTTTTTGGCTCCATGGCTATCAGTGTTTGAGACATACACATTAGCTCCTTATCTTCTGGGCTTCTACACACCACTGGTAGTGTGATTTGAGAGAATCATACTTTACATGAAGAATGTGGCCAGCATCCTGCCTGTGCTTCTGATATTGGTCAAGAAGCAGGGTATCAGGAAACAGGGTGTCACTTCCCCCAACTAGCAAAATCTTGCCATGCAAATCTTGTTTTGTTTTAAACCACACTTTGTTAAATGTAATGAAGCTATTTCATTACTTCGTATGCCCTCGATAGAGAGCTAGTGATAGAAATTCATCTAAAAGAATGCCTTGCGTGTCGTAAAGCTTTATTTTATGACATAAAACCAAAATAAAAGGTGGAAATTAAGAAACCATGCAGATGCTTTCTTGACCCCCTCCTCTCTCCTCCCCAACCCAGTGGAATGGGGAGGAGAATCAGAAGTAAAACTTGTATGTTGAGATAAGAACAGTTTAATAATTGAAAATAAAGTAAAATACACTAATAATCACAAATAATAATACTGATAATAAAAAGGAAACAAATATGTGATGCACAATGCAATTGCTCGCCACCCACTGACCGATGCCAGGCCCCCTTTTCTGAACCCAGGTCAGCCAACCTTCTGGGTAACTCCCTTCAGTTTATATACTGGGCATGACATTATATGCTGTGGAATATCCTTTTGGTCAGTTTGGGTCACCTGTCCCAGCTGTGCTCCCTCCCAGTTTCTTTTGCAAACCTCTTCACTGGCAGAGCACGTGACAAAGAAGAGTCTTTGACTTAGGATAAACACAACTTAGCAAAAACAAAAGCATCAGTGTGTTATTAACACCATTCTCATTCTGAATCCAAAACACAGCACTGTAAGGGCTACTGAGAAGAAATTAACTTGCTCCCAGCTGAAACTAGGAAAGAGTGCAAAAGGATTTAGCAGTACTTAATCATGGACTAATTTAACATTTATGAAGTTATTCAGTAGGGTTTACTACAATTACAACAACGACTTAATTATAGATTTCAGATAGCAGCATTCACAGAATCACAGAGTTTTCTAGGTTGGAAGAGACCTTCAAGATCATCAAGTCCAACCCATGTTATGACACCTCAACTAGACCATGACAGCAAGTGCCACATCCAGTCTTTTTTTAAACACATCCAGGGGTGGTGACTCCACCACCTCTCAGGGCAGGCCATTCCAGTTCTGTATCACTCTTTCTGTAAAAAACTTTTTCCTAATATCCAACCTATATTTCCCTTGATGCAGCTTGAGAGTGTGCCCTCTCGTTCTGTCCGTTGTTGCCTGAAGAAAGAGACCAACCTCCATGTGACCACAACCACCCTTCAGGAAGTTGTAGAGAATGATAAGGTCACCTCTGAGTCTCCTTCTCTCCAGGCTAAACAACCCCAGCTCCCTCAGTCTTTCTTCATATGGCTTGTGTTCTAAGACCCTCACCAGCCTCGTTGCCCTCTACTGGATGTGCTCAAGCATCTCAATGTCCTTCCCAAACTGAGGGGCCCAGAACTGGACACAATACTCAAGGTGTGACCTCACCAATGCCAAGTACAGGGGAAGAATGACCTCCCTGTTCCTGCTGGCCACACCATTCCTGATACAGGCCAGGATGCCATTTGCCTTCTTGGCCACCAGGGCACACTGCTGGCTCATGTTCAGTCAGCTGTCGACCAGAATCCCCAGGTCCCTTTCTGCCTGAACACTGTCCAGCCATACCATCCCCAGCCTATAACGTTGCAGGGGGTTGTTGTGGCCAAAGTGCAGGACTTGGCACTTGGACTTATTAAACTGCATCTTGTTAGACTCTGCCCATCCATCCAACCATTCCAGGTCTCTCTGCAAAGCCCTCCGTCCTTCCAACAGATCAACATACACTCCCAGCTTAGTTTCATCTGCAAATTTACTAATGAAAGCCTCAATACCCTCATCCATGTCATTAATAAAAATATTGAACAGAACTAGCCCCAGCGCAGACCCCTGAGGGACACCACTGGTGACTGGCTGCCAGCTGGATGCAGCGCTGTTCACCACCACTCTCTGGGCCTGGCCATGCAGCCAGTTCCTAACCCAGCACAGAGTGCTCCTGTCCAAGCCATGGGCTTCCAGCTTATCCAGGAGTATGCTGTGGGAGACAGTGTCAAAGGCCTTGCTGAAGTCTAAATACACAACATCCACAGCCTTCCCTGCATCCACCAGGCTGGTCACTTGGTCATAAAAGGAGATCAGGTTGGTCAAACATGACCTACCCCTCTTAAACCCATGTTGGCTGGGTCTGATACCCTGGTCATCCTGTAAATTTTGTGTGATGACACTCAATATAAACTGTTCCATTATCTTGCCAGGTACTGAGGTCAGGCTGACTGGTCTGTAATTAACAGGATCCTCCTTCACACCCTTTTTTGTGAATGGGTGTCACATTGGCCAGCTTCCAGTCATCCGGGACCTCGCCAGTGAGCTAAGACTGTTGGTAAATGATGGAGAGTGGCTTTGCAAGCTCATCTGCCAGCTTTCTCATCACCCTGGGATGGATCCCATCTGGTCCCATAGATTTATGGATATCCAAGCATTTCAGCAGTTCTCTGAGTGCTTCCTCTTGGATAATAGGGGGACCATTCTGCTCCCTGACACCATCAACCAACCCAAGAGGATAGCTGTCTTGAAGGCAAGTTGTCTTCCCACTAAAAACTGAGGCAAAGTAGGCATTAAGCACTTCTGCCTTCCCCTCATCTGCAGATACTAAGTTTCCTTTCTCATCCAATAAAGAACAAAGGTTCATACCTTCATACCATAATCAATTCACATGCAGTCACACAGACAGATGTATGCATCTATATGTGCAAAGGTACCTGTTTAAAATTTCCCTTGGGTTCAGTGAGATATCCCAAATCCCTTTCTGTTCTCACTGAGCAAGGGTTGCACCTTGAGGAGTGTATGTGTGTGTGTGTAGGGGGGGTGTCAGCCTAAGCCTCATTTTCAGCAGTGGTCTTTCAGGTATGGCAAACTTGAGGGTTCATGAGCTCTGAGAGGCATCCCACTCAGAGGGAGGTGCTGGCACAGCCCACTGCAGTCCAGGAGAGCTCAAAGCGCCTTTATAGGGTCACAAGATGATTTGCTTTAGTCATTAGTAAGTTTCCATCCTGGCCATAACCTAAGTTGGTAACTACTGGACATTTCTTCCAAAATATAACAATGTAACAATGGTACTATTTCACTTATTCGGGACAATAGTTGTCCAAGGCTGTCAGGGGGTAACTGATTATCCCTTGTTCCCCGCTTTGGTCAGGCAACTGATGTTCCTGACACGATCAGTGTTGTTCCCACCTTTACCAGCAAGAGCTCCTGGTCAAGGGATGCTCCACTACCCAACTGGTTTGATGAAGGCTTATCAGGAGCTCATGAGATCCGTTTGTATTTCAATATGAAAATAATTAAAAGTGTGAATAGGTCTTAAAAGTATGGAAAAAGGCAAATGTTATGCTCATCTTCAAGGAGAATGAGGATGAGGAATTGGAGAACCACAAGTTTGTCAGTCTAACCTCAGTCCATGGGTAGGTTATGAAGGAAATCCTTTTGTAAACTGTTTTCAGACACATAAAGGACAAGAAGGTGTTTGGGAACAGCCAGCATGGATTTACCAAGGCAAAGTAGTGCCTGACCAACCAATAGCTTTCTGTGATGAGCTGACTGTGTGTGTGTCTCCAAGGGGAGAACAGTGGATGTCACACCTTTTACTTTAGCCTTTGACATGTCATTTCATGGTAACCTTATGGCCAAATTGGTGAGATATTGATTGAATAAGTGGACAATAAGGTGGGTGGGAAAACTGTCATGGCCTGCCTGGCTCAAAAGGTGTTGAGTAGTGATGCAACGTCTGGCTTGGAACTGGATAGCAGTGTTGTCCCTCAGGGACTGATACTGGGGTTGATAGTGTGTAATGCCTTTTTTGGTAATCTGGACAGTAGGATGGAGTGCACCCTTGACAAGTTTTTGGGTGACAGTAAATTGGTGTGAGTAGTCAGTATTCTGGAGGGCAGGGCTGTTGTTCAGAGGGACCCCAACAGACTGGAGAAATAGGCTGATCAGAATGTCATGGAGTTGAACAAAGGGAAATGCCAAGTCCCATGTCTAGGCTGAAATAGCCCCATGTACTGGTAAGGGCTGTAAGCCAATTGGCTAGAAAGCAGCCTTGCAGAAAAAGAAGGATCTGGGGGTGTTGGTGGGCAAGAAGTTGTATACAAGCCAGAAAAACATGCCCTTGAGACAAAGGCAGCCAAAAGCATCCTTGGCTGTATTAGCAAGAGTGCAGCCAGCAGGTCCAGGGAAGTGATCTTTCCCCTGTATTCCATGCTGATGAAATCGCATCTGGAATCCTATGTCTAGTCTTAGGCTCCCAGTATATGTATGACAGTCAGAGAGAGATTAGAGCAAGTCTGGGTCTGAAGCATGTGACATGAGGAGAGGCTGAGAGAACTAGATTTGTTCAGCCTAGGAAAGAGAAAGCCCTGTTGCTGCCTTTCAACTGCCTAATGGGAAGGTGTAGAGAAGATGGACCCAGACTCTTCTGGGAGGTGCACAGTGAAAGGAAAAGAGGCAATGGACACAAGTTGGAACAGGGAAAATTCTGACTTGATAATAGCAAAAGTTGTGTAGAAAGGGGGGAAAAGGAAATGTATCAGGAGGCAAAAGGCAAAAGGTAGCATGTTTTCAGTCTTCCTATCATCTGTTTAAAAAAAACCCCAAAGAAATCTGTACCAGCCACGTGTTTTTGTGTACCATGTCGAGTCCGGCCCGGATAGTTTGGACCATGTGTTACCTTGGGAGATCAGCGTAGAGTCCAGAAAGTGGTGATAAAAATGAGGGGTGGGCACGATTTGATGACCTGAAAATAAAAGACTTTAATAACCGCAAAATAACAAACACGTAGACTCCAAACCCGGTATAGGGATGCACCAAAAAGACACAGGGGCCAGGGTAAGACACAAACTTATAAGGTAGGTTAAGAGAGGAGTCTGAGGGGAAGGGTCTAATCACAAATAAGAACTAGAAACATAACTGTATATGGAACACATAACAAACCAATCAATAACAATAGCTCAAAATATAACCTTATGTGGAATAACTAAATTAACATAAGAACTCCCAGGGGGTGATGGGAGTGAGCTTCTGTTCACCATAACTAAGGGGGGTTTTCCCATGGCCTTAACCTAAAGCTTTTATGGACTCCAACATTTTTGGTTTTGTTTTTTTTAAAGAAAGGCAAGTTTTTTATTGTGGCCATGGATTCTGGTTTTAGGAATATTTATTGAAACTGGTTAGGAGTTTATGAGTTTATTCTCTTCAGTGTTATATAGGAATCTCAACTATATTTAAAATTATTCCTGAAAATGAAGCAACCATAAGCAGGATCTGAAATTCTTAGTAATAATCTAAATAACATTTCAGTCTTATTTTCAGTTAAAATTACTTCCTGACACGCATTCTAGACATAGATGTTTTCTGATTCTACTTAACATGACACTCAGGAAGCCTATTTCTAAAATTCAATTTTGAGTGGAAAACAGATATGTATTAATGCCATTTGATCACTATACAAAACCAAAAAGAAAGAATGCAGTTTAGGACAGTTTTCAGTTAGGTGGTTACATGACACCTCAAAATCAGCATATATAGATGTGTATTTCTTGATGACTACCAGTAAGAATTTATTGCAAAGTTTAGAAGTGAAATTTGTGCAACTTTTGGCTGAAAAAAGGCCCAGCTGAAAAGGATCCAGGGGTGCTGGTCGACAGCCAGCTGAACGTGAGCCAGCAGTGTGCCCAGGTGGCCAAGAAGACCAACGGCATCCTGCCCTGTATCAGGAATAGCGTGCCCAGCAGGATTAAGGACATGATTCTTCCCCCGTACTTGGCACTAGTGAGACTGCACCTTGAGTACTGTGTCCAGTTCTGGGCCCCTCACTTCAAAAAGGACATTGAGGTGCTGGATCAAGTCTAGAGAAGGGCAACAAAAATTGGTGAAGGGTCTAGAGAGTAAGTCATATGAGAAACAGCTGTGGGAACTGGGGTTGTTTAGTCTGGAGAAGAGGAGGATGAAGGGGGGACCTTATTGCTCTCTACAACTACCTGAAAGGAGGTTGTAGCAAGGTGGGGATAAGCCTCTTCTCCCAAGTAACAAGGGATAGGAAAAGAAGAAATGTCCTTAAGTTGCACCAGGGGAGGTTAAGATTGCATAACTGCTGTTATAATTTCAAATATATGCATGTAGAAAATCTGTTGAACATCTCATTCCTAATTACTGGCAGAGACAGAACAATACCTATACAATAGCTATGCAAAACTTGAAGCCATATGATAAATGCTTATTTAATTTGGATCACATCTTTCATTTTATTGTGACACTAAGCAGTGTTGGGAAATATAATAAAAAGGTTAGAAATTGCTGACAAAATAATGCAACAATTGAGTTATTAGCATCATTTCAGGTAGTTGTAGAGAATGATAAGGTCTCCCCTGAGCCTTCCCTTCTCCAGAATAAACAACTCCAGCTCCCTCAGTTGCTCCTCATATGACTTACTCTCCAGACACTTCACCAGCTTTGGTGCCCTTCTCTGGACACACTCTAAGACCTTGATGTCCTTCCTGTATTGATGGGCCCAAAACTGAACACAGTATTCAAGGTATGACCTCACCAGTGCCAAAGAACAGGGAGATGATCACTGCCCTAGTCCTGCTAGCCACACTATTTCTGATACATATCTTCCACTTCCCTTACTGGTACTTAGTTAATATGAACAGGAGCTTGAACAGGGATGATATTTATTGGAAAAACAGATTTTGTATAGAAGAAATCTGGTGGTACATGGAAGCAGATACCAGGGAGGGATAGGACCATTGGACTGACTTTGAATAGAGGATGGAAATATGAGAGATTTGATTTCTGATAAATACATATCTTACATGAAAGTGGAAAAGGAAGAAAGGGTGAACAGGATCAAAATCTCAGAAAAGGGGTAGGTGAAGGAGGGTATGAGAAATGTTAATTCTGTGTACAGTAGAGGGATTATTATCAAATATAGCATTTTTTTTTCTTTTACTAAAATGTTACAAAATAATTTTAATTATGTTTCTTCCTACAAAACTGTGGGGTTTTATCTTTCTTTTTCCTGTTTTTCCTTTCTTGAAATTGACATGATGTACAGTAGTGTATTTTGTATGGTTCTTTCTAGTGTTTCTCACTTTTAATTTGAAAGGAAAGTCCAGAAATGAGGGTGTTAATCTGGAGACATGTGTTACAGATTGTGCATGTAGTCTGAAGCAAATTAATTGGGCTCAGATAATCAAAGATAATCAGGGACCTAATTCCTCTTAGCTACTCTTTGGTTGAAGTTTTTAATATATGAAAGTATGCAGGATTTTTTTACTTTGTTAATACCCTTTATATGATTTTATATTTGGTTCATTCTCTGGTATATACATTAGTCAAATTAAAAGGAAAATAACTGGGATTTCTATGCTTTTTGTCAAATTGTCTCTCCTGTCTCTAAAACTTTCAGGGGAAAAAAGAGTTTTGAGTTTCATTGTGAATGTCACATTCAAAGAAAATATTTTGTTCATACTAAATTGACCATGTTCTAGTAAAAAATAAAGGAAAGAATACTGTCACATGAAAGGGGGGTTTTCCTTGAACCCTTTATGTTTGATCAGTCTGTCAGTGCCCCAAGAAAGACAAGACCCTTGCATCTGACCAGTCTGTCAGCGTCCTGTTATGGGGACTCCACTAAACAGTCCATTGTATCAGAGAACATGCATCAGCAGTAAATTGGAGTCAATTCCTTTATTTCATTTTGCTAGGAGAGACCCCCTTCTGTATCTCCCCACTCATAGTCAGTATATTATCGTTTTTTTTCAAGTATGTTATCTGCTGCCATCTACTTCTAGTGCCCTTGAGAAGGACTCACACTAAACAGTTCATGGAATAACACACTATTAACAGACACACTGATTATAGAAAATTGTGACAGATTGAAGTTCAAAGATTGCCGTTGATAATATATTGACTGCAAAAACAAATTTGAAGCGATATACAGAAAAGCTCTAATCCCTAACAAAAGATGGGCTCGAGATAATCATTCAGCCCACACAGAATACGGTTTGTACCCAGTAGGCGTCCTTAGGGGGGAGAAGACAGGTTCAGCCCATCGGCTGATCCTAGCAGTTACAATGGAGTTTTCTCTAACTTCTCCTCATTCTTAACTTACTTTTATACTATTTCTTTGTGTTTAGGGGGAGCTTAAGTGACTCTAGTCATACATACCTTTGTCACTGATTGGTGTAAAATTCTCTTGCTTTGCTCTTAAAGACATAGTAAATAAAATCTAGAATGCATGCCCAGTGAGCAGTGATTGCACCTTGGAGGTGTGTAACCTTGTGATGGAGGTGTGCTCTTGTATTACAATGAGATTATAATGAACCCAAGTTCATCTGAGGAAAGTGGTTTTGCCACAGTTGCTGATTCGACATGACATCTCCTATCTCCCTTGGTTGACAGCCGCTATGCGATTTATCAACTACATGGTACCATCAAATTCCCATTCCTGCAGGGATTGCAACAGAGCCTGGCTGTCGCAATACGGCACGAACGAACACACACACACACACACACACACACACACACACACACACACACACACGACACCTTTCCTTGAGCAAGGCAGAAGAAAAAGAGGAAGTTTATTATAAAACTCCGATTTATATAGGTTACACACACTGTCCCTTGATTGGTCTAACAGGTGGCCTCCTCTGAGACCACACTGGTCAAACCATAGGTCCATCAACTCTCACTTCCTTTTTAGAAAGGAATGCAAACAATTCTTGTTTATGGAGGTGTGTGTGGGAACTGACTCCAGAAATTCAAAAACATCAGAAAGCTAGAAGAAAAACATGCAAAGCTGAGGCGACACCTGGCCAAGTGTCTTCACTCCACTCCACCCTCCTTTTCATCCCTCTTAGCGTGTGCTTAAGGTTGCAGGATGTGTTGTGTGGGGAACTACCGTGGAATAGGTTTCAGTCATGCCAAGCACATTCCATCCTGGGAGTAGCAACTGCATTTCACCCTATGATTTCCTTACTGTTGTAGCTTCTGTTAGAATATGAATATAACTTTCAACTTTTCTCTAATTTTACCCCCAGTCATTTTCCCACAGATACTAAGTTGATGATTAAAGTCTCTTAGTGTGGATCAGTCTCCAAGAAAAGTTTTGGAATTCAGATGTCGATGTCTTCATCTTTACCTTCAATTCACAGTGACCTTTAACATTATGAAACAATGCAAGAAACAAAGTTTTAAACTTCATTTTGAAAACACACTGATTGTATCGTTGTTTTTAGCACTACAGCCTAGATTTGGTGTGATGTATTGAAACTGTATTGCATTTTTAGTACAATTCACCTTTTACCATTGTAGAGATTATGTCCTATTATTAAATAGCTGGAATTGTGTCACCATGGAAAGGTAAATTCTAAAGATAGTGCAAGAAGATTACTTTGTATATTTTAACCCTATTCTTCTATTCATAACCTTCCCTCACTTTGGGGACCTTTTTCAGACAAGCCTGCTTAAAACAACTTGCTTCCTCCTGTGGAAGATGAATTTAAGAAATTCAGATTAATTAACTTGACCCAAGTTGTTTTCTGATCATAAAGAGGGATGATAGACTACGGCTCATTTGAGACAATGCAGTTCTTTTACAAGAAGTTTGATTTGTGTATATTGACTTTAGTCAAATCTGTCTTTCTTCATAAATTGGTTCAGAGGAAAAAGATGCATGCTACTATATGCCTGTCAGAACTTTACAGCTCTGAGATGTACACTTGAAGGAGATGTACACAGTTGAAGGAGATGACAATTAGCGCAAGACCTAACTTCTGGTCTTTCTACTTTCCTGTGTGCATTTACAAAGTGTCTGTCACTGTTCCTTTAGGAACAAACTGCTCCAGCATGGGTCCCCCAAGAGTCCATAGGTCCTGCCAAGGAGCCTGCTCCAGTGCAGGCTTCCCACAGGGTCACAGCCTACTTTGGTCATTCACTTGCTCCAGTGTGGGGTCCTTCACAGGCTGCAGGTAGATCTCTGCTCCTGCATGGACTCATCCACAGGTCCCTTCGACTCGTTCCCACTAGAGTTCCAGCCTGTCCAGTACAGCAGCACAGAAACAGCAGTGATGCCATGGCCATTTGCCAACCCAGGCGCATCATCATTGCTGTTATCAAAATGTGCATGGGGTTATTCCTCCTCAGGTGCAGGACTTTACACTTGCCTTTGCTGAATTTCAAAAGTTCCATTCTGCCCATCCCTCCAGCCTGTCAAGATCCTTCTGAATGACTGCATAGCTCTTGGGGTATCAGCTACTCCTCCCAGTTTTGTTTCATCAACAGACTTGCTGAGGAGGCATCTACTCCCTGATCCAAGTAATTGATGAATAAGTTAAACAATATTGGACTCAGTATTGACCCTTGGGGGACACCACTAGTTATAGGCCTCCAACTAGACTCTGGGCCATTGATCACAACCCTCTGAGACCTGCCATTCAGCCAATTCTCAATCCACCTCACCATCTACTCATCCAGACCATATTTTCCTGAGATTGCCTATGAAGGTATCATGATCTGCTTGTTCCTTTCTATATTACACCTTGCTACTGGAAGGATCAAGGCAGAGACTATCTTTGCTACCGATCTTTCAACCAGTTGTCCCTAGGCCCTGAAATCCCTTTTGATTGCCCTTGGACTTCTCTTTGTTATCTCATCATTACTGACTTGAAGAACCTATAACAGATAATAATCAGAGGACCTTATTAGACTGGAGAGTTTTCCCGTAATGTCCCTTACCCAAGCCCCTGGGAGACAGCAGACTTCCCTGTGGGTTGTGTCTGGTCTGCATATCGGGCCCTCTGTTCCCCTTAGGAGGGAGTCATGTATGACAACTACCTTTCTTCTCCTCTTAACAGAGGTGGTTATGATGCAGCAGGTAGATTGTGTTGCCCTAGGTGGCCCCTCCATCCCAGAAGGACCTTCCTCCACCTTATCAGTTGACTGTCCTTCTGGTTCCAGGACTTCATACCTGTTGTAAAAAGTGCCAGTCCTACTTGTCATTGTCAAGTTTTCAGGCAGAGGAGCCTTCCTTCAAGTATGGACAGTGACCAGCTTCCAGCCTTCCTCTTCAACAGACCTTTGACTAGCTACTTGACAGGGTTCCAGGTTGTCCTGGTTCTGGCCAGGAAGGGCATGGCTAGGATCTGGAGGTTATTCTATACTACCTCATGTCATTATCAGGGGTGGGAGGAAGGGAGTCTCTTCTGGGGTCGGCATAGTCTGGCAGAGAGAGTGATTGGATATTGTCTATTGTCAGGGGGTTTCCATATTTTCTTGTTCTGGTTCCAACCAGGACAGGGTTAATTTTTTTCAGTAGCTGGGGTGGGGTGCAGCTAGGACATGGAAGTTATTTAGTACCACCTCATTGCTGGGGCAGGGTGAAGGGACTCATACTTCCAAGTAGAAGTGGTTCCTTCTGGTGCAGAAAATGTGGTGAGGGGAAGATGATTGGTGTTGTTTACTGTTACTGGCTCCATGGTGAGCATTTTTTCCTTGTGAATAATTTTCTCTTTTTGCATACCTTTGTTATTAATATCGTTGCTGTTACTGTTAGTTTTCTTATCTCATTGCTGTTTCCAGTAAATTGTTCTCTCAATACATGATCTTTACCTTTTGTGCCTCCAATTCTCCTCTCCAGCCTGCCACGGGGGGAGGGGGAGGAGGGGGAGTGAGCAAGTGGCAGTGTGGTTTGGAGAGTCTCAGTGGGCACACTGAATTGGGGAGTACCATTGCTAAACCACAACACGGGTTCACCTGGCTCTCCACTACAGTGGAAGTGGGAGACAATGACCAGAAACAAACCTCTCCAGTCACACTAATTAATGGACTGTCAAGAAACTACAGGCACCATTTCCTGGAAGATCAACATGTACTTTGCAACTGATAAGATGTTAAACGAGGGGGGTCCCAGACATCAAACAGGGATGGATGCAGGAACTGATAGAACTGTACAAACTGATTAAGGGAATTGCAGGGGAAAGAGGAAGCAGGGAGAGACAAAGAGGAGGGATAGACAGAAAGGGGGATAAAAGTTTCCAGTCACAGGTAAAATGGGGCCAGTCAGTATGCTTGTCTGGCTGAGCCCTGTGCCTGATCTCTGCAGCCTGTCCTATTTTCTTATATTTTCTTTTTAAATGCTTTCTTAACTATGGCCCTGCTTAATCTCACTCTTTG
Source organism: Certhia americana (assembly GCA_018697195.1). NCBI lineage: Eukaryota > Metazoa > Chordata > Aves > Passeriformes > Certhiidae > Certhia > Certhia americana. The sequence goes on along the minus strand of JAGMWU010000027.1, from coordinate 11,844,421 downwards.
TCCTCTGTGTATGTGTTGTGGCTTAACCCCAACTGGCAACTAAATACCACACACAGCTGCTCACTCACTTCCCTTCCCCCCACCCCCATTGTGATGGGAAGGAGAATCAGGAAAGAAAATTAAACTTGTGTGTTGAGATAAGAACAGTATAATAATTGAAACAAAGTAAAATATAATAATAGTGATGGTAATATGGTAATACTAATACTACTGCTAATAGTTGTAATAAAAATGAGAGGGAGAGGAAGGTAAAACCCAAAAAGAGAAGTGATGCACAGTACAAATGCTCACCGCCCACTGACCGAGCAGCAATTGTCCCCTTCTGGCTAACTCCCCCCAGTTTTTCACTGAGCATGATCTTCTATGGTACAGACTATCCCTTTGGGCAGTTCAGGTCAGCTGTCTGGAGTATGCTCCTCCCAGCTTCTTGTGCAGCTCCTCCCTGGCAGAGCATGAGACACTGAAAAGCCCGTGAGTCAGGGTAAGCACTGCTCAGCAACAACCAAAACATCTGTGTGTTATCAGCATTATTCTCATACCGAATCCAAAACCCAGCACTGTACCAGCTACTGAGAAGAAAATGAATTCTATCCCAGCTGAAACCAGGACAGTATGTGTGCTGCAAAGAACAGGTGCCAGCTGCTGGTGAGACCTGTGTGTGTGAGTGAAATTTGGTGCCCAGCTACTGGAGTCAGACTGGGGGGTGTAGGCACCCTGAGGCCTGTGGTATCAGTACCATCAGTAGTTGGACAGGCCATAGCTTTCTGAATCATCATCATATGGTTTTGGTTGGGAGGGACCTTTAAAGGTCCAACCCTGCTGTCATGAACAGGGAATCCCTTTACAGTCAGGTTGTTCCTAATGCCCTCCAAGATGAGATTTCTCTTCTTGGTTGCCAGGGCTCACTGCTGACTCATATTGAGCTTCCTGTCAACCAGCACCCCCTCTGCAAGGCCTCTTGTTCCTCAAGCTATTCAGCAGCTCCCCTCAGTTTGGCATCATCAGCATATTGCTGTCATGGACAAGGGCACCTTTCACTAGATCATCTAACTCACTTTCCCATCTAAATCAGTAGAAAACCATTGCCCTTTTTCCTGTCGGTACAGGCCCTGGTAAAAAGTCACTCTCCGTATTTCTTAGAAGCCCTCTTTAAGTGTTAAAAAGCCACTATAAGATTTCCCTGGAGTCTTCTCTTTTCCAGGCTGAATGACCCCAGCAACAGATATGAAACTGGGAGGAGCCATTGATAGACTAGATATCTCTTGTGCCATTCAGAGAGATCTTTACACTCTAAAGAACTGGCAGAGAAGGATCTCATGATATTCAACAGGTGGGAATGCAAAGTCCTGCGTCTGGGGAGGATTTACCCCAAGCACCAGTACAGGCTGCAGGATGATATTATAAATTACCACAATTAGGTTGGTCAATCAATAAGGCAATTTATTAATTCCTCAATAAGGAACAAGCAAGCCACCACTGGGGACGCGGGGAGTCTCTGCTCCACCAACACATCTGTCTTTCTCTTGGTCACTGTCCCTTTTAGAGTCAGTTTCTCATTGGGTTGTGCTATGCTTACTGTGCTGGGTTACAAGTCTGAACAAGCCCGAACATGTTGGCTAGCTTACAGTCTCGTAAGCAAGTAGCAGCAGCCACAAGCCCCCACCAGGTCTGGGCAAGACCCAAACACATCGCCAGGCCGCACTCTCAGCTAGTAGGCAGCAGCAGCAGCAGCAAGTCTACATGTTCACACAAGCCTGCAGCAGTAACAAGCTTTTACATGTTTGCACAAACCCGCAGTTTTCCTTATACATAAAAGTAGGTACAATTCATAATTATTTGTTACATAGTGGCAAAAATACATAATAGCAAAGTTAGTAATTCACAACAAAGGGGTTTTAAACAAAATAATGAAATTATTATATTTTCCTTTGTCTTATGTTCATATTTTTACTTTAAGCTCAGTATTTTTGTTTATACAGATCCCATGGTTTGTTTCCATGACACAAATCACCGTGTAACATCTCACAATCCTCCATCTTCTTCTTTATCTCATTGATTCGTGTCTGTTCTTTGAATCGAGATAGCACTTTCTGTGTGGGGATCTGTTTGTTTTTATCTTTAGTTAACATCATTAATTTGTGGGTTTCGTCTGAGGCAGCAAGTTCGGGATAAATGGGCATAGCTGAAACTTGCATGCCCTGTGTTATAAGTTAGCTGTCTAATTAAATCCAACAGAGTCAAGCCAATTAAGAAAATTATTTTATTAAGCAAGCGGCAATAAGCAAAACAGCACTGGGGTGGCCCGGGAATCTCCTGTTCCCACTAAAAGGCACACACTGTCTCCCCAGTTCAGTCTTTGGTTTTTTATACTCTTCTTCTGGTATCGGTGACTCTTCTTGTTAAGGGTCGTCTTCCTGTCTTCTGGTGGTCGTGGGGAGGGGGGGCATAATCCTCCTCTCTTAATCTTTTGTTTTACTCCCCACTGGCTTATTCAAATACACAAAAAAAACCTTTTACATTTTCTGCAGACAGGATGCATGATGTTTATCTTGCTGAAAGTACCTTTGTTGATTCAGGCAGCTGGCAGCTTCCCCCTCCCTCCCCCGCAAAGCCTTGGCCAGGTGCTGATAGTTGAGATTTGATTAACAAACTGGGTATATACCTATTACACCCTGTATTACTGAGTGTATGAGCCGAGTAAAACGTGGAATTAGACATGGAATTGAACATGACAAAAACAGTAACACTAGCACTTAACACAGTATCATGAATCCTGCTTTCTTCCTCCAGACTACATCAAACAATTGATTCCACCAAGATCTTTAAAGGATAGAATTCCATTTCTGAACTGGGACGTGTGCTAGTCATTTAATATCTTCTGCTATCTGAGTAACAACTTCTCCATTATCATCAATTTGTAAACAATATTCAGACATGTTAAATTTATCACAAATTCTACCTTCCTTAGCTAACAAATAATTTAATGCTATGCAGTTTTGGTATACTGCTGCTTTTTAAAATAATTTTGGAACATTCTTTACTAATTGTTCTTGAAATTGGTCCTGTATTCTTCCTTTGTCTGTAAGACCCTACATCCTTTCTTTAGTAAAGCAAACATATTCTTTTCTTTTGGGACAAGCAAACCCAGCCACGTTCCTCTTGGTGTAAGATTTCGGGCTACCCAAAATGATCATCCATGTATGTCATATGATGTCAATTGATATCAGTTATAACATACAGAATTCATGTGAGTGGCGGCTGCAAATGCATATTTGGTGTTGTGGCCAATACGTACATGCTCGTAGCATTTGGAGCAGTCTCCATTAGCTTGTAGCGGTATTAAGAACATTTGTATTCACCATTTAAGAGGTCCGGTATGATTTATTCTTCTACCTCTCCAACCTACTGGGTTGCTACCAGCAGTTGGGCAATGCATCTTTTTGGTAGCAAGAATAGAGATCAAATCTGGTCTTGCCCTCTTGTAATTTATAATGTGCTTTTACTTTTTCTGTTGCTGCTTTTTTCACTGAGTTTTAACTTTATTTTAATCTTTAGCTTTAATATAAAAATATTCAAGTACCCAATTGTTTAAATTACACTCTGTTCTTTCAGTTTTTACCGGTTGTTGGGAAAAATTGTTTATCTCAAAATGAAATGAAAATTTCTACCATTCTTTGCTTTCGAGTGTAAGGTGCCTTGTTTGAACTGTAATTCCATGTGCTTGCCTAGTCTGCTTTTTTTTCTGTTTCTGCACGTTTATGGCAGAGGGGGTTCCTCGGTTTCTTAGCCTGTGTACAGTGTCTATACTACAAATTTTCACACTTAAGGCAGCGAAAACACACTCAGGGTTCACAATTACAGTTAGGAGTTTGACAAATTACTTTTCTGCAATGTCTTTAGCAACACTTGAAAAGGTCCATGCCACTTAGCCACCAGTGATGCTTCTTTCCACTCCTTTACCAGGACCCAATCTCTTGGTTGGATGTTGTGAATAGCAAAGTCCAAAGGCAGGGTCTGTGCTGAGCTTCCTGTTAGCTTTAGAAGGTGTTTCTTTTTTTTTCTATTTATCCTTTTAACTCAGTCTGAACTCTGGGGGTACCGGAGGGTATGGGAGTTCCACTGAATTTTCAAAGCAGCCATAATCCCTTGAAGGATCTCTGTAAAATAAATTCCCTCCTCCAAGTCTACTGTCTTTACAGTCTTATTTGTTAATTGATTAAATAGTTGCTGAAGCTGCTAGAAATGCTTTTAGCCACCTTGCCAGCCGGCATTCTACACTAGAGGATAGCTAAGCCCTCTTGTTCAGGGTGTCTCAGCAAAATACACCTGACATCTCTGGAAAGGACATATAGCCCAAGATAATCTCTCTGCTTTGCAATGTCTTTTTGTTGTCTGGCTATTAACTTTAGCCAGGCACCCCTCAGTAGTTTGCTAAAACAAACAAGTAAACAAAACCTAAAAAAAACCCTAAAAAACCCAAAAAAACTCTCAAGGTAGTACATTTTGAAGAACGTGTCTGCCAGTCTTCAAGAGTCTCAATGACTCTCCCCATGGAGCCATGGCAATATTTGTAGGATCAAAGCTCTTGGCATTCAGTGTTTACTGTCCGTTGTAAATTAATTCGATCCTCTTTCTTTTTTTTTTACTACCTTTAATTATCTCCAACTCCTCTGGTGTAAAAGTCAACACTACCACCACTTCCTCCCTCCCCCAGCAATGGCAGAGCCACAGGGAGCAAAGATCGGATCCCAGAAACCTCTGACAGAAGTGCTGCTTTCTGAACATCTCCACTGGCCAGTTGATTACCTATTGTTTCTTTGGAGTATTCTGCTTGGTGCTTCTTAACAGCTCTTACTCCTACCTCTTTTGGTAAATTCACCACCTCCAACAACCGAGTAATTGAGCTTTCACAGCAGACTTTTTCTTTTTCCTGCAAGTTAACAAACCTTTCTTTTCTCAGCTTTCTAATCCTACTTACCACCCCACATGTATAGCTGGACTCCGTAAATATTCACTACCTTTCCTTGAGACACTTTGCATAAATAGGAGAAATAAGGCAAAGTTAAAATACTTTCTTAAGACATATGGCATGAAATTCAACAGTACATTGGTTTGAGAGCTGGTGGAAGGCTCTTCTGTGTTTTAATGATGTCCTATTTGCAGTTCATGGCTACCCCTTCTGGTTTAGGAAGGGGGATTAATGTAACGTTTGCTTGGGTTTTGTTAAGTTTCTTTAATTCACTAATTAGTGAATAAAAAAAAATTAGCCAGATTATAATAATTTTGAAGCTTTCCAAGGCAGTACATATTTGTATCATTTCAAATATGTATAAATTCTTATAATAACTCTCAGGATAAAATTAGTTGAGACAAATTATACATCTATAAGACCTTTAGCCACACCATTTTTCACTCAAAGGACAAAACAAGTTAGACAAAAATCAAACTCAAGAATATGTAGGATGCTTTAACTAATATTTGATCTCCCACCAAGTCACTTGAACTGGAAACACAAATTGCAAACACTAACAAACTGACAATGCAAGCACTTACGGTGGCACTTTAAATTTCATTGGTTTTCATACAGTTCCATCTCATTTGTGAGTAGGCTCCTATAAAAGGAAAGTGAAAATTTGGCCTACTAGACCGATTATTAAAAAGAAGTAAAAACCTCTTGTGGCTAACACAAAGTGACAGAGACCATGTGAAGAAATGGATATTGTTTTTGGGGTTTTTTTGCTGTTTGCAGTTTCTTTGCTCTCAAACTGTTTTCTTTATCTTTGATGTAGGGATGTTTGACATTCCTAGAAAAGAGACAAGAACAAACTTCCCCGGAAAAATATGCCTGAGTGAAAGAAGTTGCTGATTGCAGTAACTTTTTCAGGTAGAGTTTTAGCTTTTAGGGGGTGAGACTGCTTTTAAAAAGTTTTGCACAAGTAGCAGTCTGTGAAGCAGGTGTCTCCTGTTTGCCTAATTAGTTTGTTCCTTTTGTACCAGTGATTTTCCTTTTATGCATGATCAAGCTGGAGCTCTGAGCTCTTCGGCAAGCAATGCCACTGCCTAAAGCAAATCACTTTTTTAGTAACCAATTGCTCTCTGTCCCAATTTTTTGCATCAAGTCTACCCTAGGGGTAGGGAGGTGACTACCAAATTAACTAAGGAATGATAAAAAAATATTTTCCTCTGACGTTTTCCTATAGCCTTCACAGAGGAAGCTGCATGATAAATACCTAGGCCTGCATAGGGACAACACCATCCCCACAAGGCAGCAGCTGCAGAATCAGCCTCAGGCTTAGAATTTGCCAATTCTGGCTTTTTACAACAAAACACACAAAAAGCAGAGGGTCGTGGGTTCTCTCCAAACAGGAGCCTTTCAGCTCTACACAAAAACCCACGTAGACAAGGGAATTAAATTCCCAAATTTATGTATTACAATTTCTATAATTTTCTCAGAGAAAGATGTGTTTAAACTTCTAAGTCTACAGAAGAAACCACAATTTTCACAAGTCTTTGAACAATCTAAGATTTTTTTGACATTTTTTCCTTAAGGATAAAATTTAAGGTGGATTGAGGAGCCCCTGTGTTTACTAGGAAACACACCTCTTCTCTGTCTGGACCTATTTTAAAAGTCAGCAAGGGCTCCAGTGTGGTGGGTCCCTGGTATAATGGGAGCTCTTGACACCCTTAAAAATCTATCTCTATTATCTTCTGGACTTCTTCCTGTCCCCCCCCGCTACTGCCTGTGAGTACTGATTTTCCCACAGCTCAAAACCATTCATTTTTCCAGTGAACTAAACAAAAATCCTTAAAAAAAATCCAATTCTTTCTACGTACAGTCTGCATTCCCTGGATATTCTTTCCTCCTTGTGCTCAATCTCTTTATCACACACTGTATCTCAGAGCTGGTCCCTGTCCTGCCACAGGGTCTAAATGCAGCTCTCCCCCCACCCTGGTGCTCCCAGAAGGCACAGCTGGCAGCATCTCAGGCGTCTGGGGTGTCCTGCAGCCTCCCTGGGGACCAGGGGCCACTGCCACCCTTGTCCGGGAGTGGGGGGTCAGGAACTGCCTGGCGCTGAGCCCCAGCTGCCCCACAGGCCCCCAGCCCATGCTCCCAGTCCTTCTGCTCCTTGCCTCAAGCATATCTTTCTACACTTCCCTTTAATCAATCTTTTTCCAAAACAGAAACACCATCCATCCATCCATCCATCCATCCATCCATCCATCCATCCATCCATCCATCCATCCATCCATCCAGTCATCTAATTCTCTTCTAAATACTTTCACAAAATTCGACACAAATAAGTTCTATTCATTCCATAAGGTGGCCATATAAGTCCCTTTGGTAACTTATACTCTGGCCGCACAAAATAACAATATTTTACCATCATCTCCATGGTTACCTCTGGGTGAATGCATAATCTGTCCCAAGATTTCAGCATTCTCCCTAAGGGACTCTCTGGGGGTATTAGCGGTATTATCATCTCTTTTCCCGGGACCCCTTCCCAATAGTCTCAAAATTTTAACAGTATTCCCAGGGGACTCTCCTGAGGGATATCCGGTAATGTGCTCCCTTTATCTTTTGTATCCCAGTTCTTACATGAACCCTGGTTCTTATCTGGACCTCTGGTACCCGAGTCTTTTTGGTTTTCTAAGAACCTGACCCATTCCCAACTGGTCCTTTGGTGCCTCTGGACCCCCGACTTTTAAATAAAATCCCTTCCACAAACGCCTCCGACCCCCAGCTTTATTCCAAGCCCCTTCGACAATCGCTTCCAGACCCCGGCTTTTATTTAAAAGTCCCCTCTTCACTCGCTTTGTTCCTTCGTCTGCAGCTTCTCTCTTGAGACGTCGGAACCGAGGCTAGAAGAACTCCATACTCACCTCGTAACTATGTTATGTCTCAAACATACACCAGTCATGCACCACCCAACCAAGCGATACTCACAGTCTGCTGTTATTGCCTGGATCTTCATGCACGAGAAATTACGGGTAATTACTGCAGTTTCCTCTGGGAGCTCGAGTTCCTAGGTCATGCCTTATCTTTTTATGAATTTCCTATCCCAGCAGAGTCTAACAGTCACCTGAGGCCACCAAAGGTGGGGTGCCTCCCCTGGATCAGTTGTTCTCCCACAAAAAATGGAAATGTATCATGTCGGGGTTGCCAAATTGTTATAAATTACCACAATCGTGTTGGTCAATCAATAAGGCAATTTATTAATTCCTTGATAAGGAATGAGCAAGCCAGCTCTGGGGATGCAGGGAGTCTCCGCTCCACCAACACATCCACCCTACCCTTGGTCACTGTCCCTTTTATAGTCAGTTTCTCATTGGGTTGTGCCATGCTTACTGTGCTGGGGTACAAGTCTGAGCAAGCCCAAACATGTTGGCTAACTTACAGTCTTGTAAGCCAGGAGCAGCGGCCACAAGCCCCTACCAGGTCTGGGCAAGACTCAAACACATCGCCAGGCCACACTAGGCAGCAGCAGTAAAAAGCTTTTACATGTTCACACACACCCACAGTTTTCCTTATACATTAAAGTGGGTACAATTCATAATTATTTGTTACATAGTGGCAAAAATAGATAATAGCAAAGTTAGTAATTCACAACAAAGGGGTTTAAAACAAAATAATGAAATTATTATATTTTCTTTTGTCTTATGTCCATATTTTTGCTTTAAGCTCAGTATTTTTGTTTATACAGATCCAATGGTTTGTTTCCATAATGACACAAATCACCATGCAACATCTCATAATGACTAGCTAGAAAGTAGCTTTGGGGAGAAGAAAATGTGTGTCCTAACAGTAAAGAAGCTGAACATGAGTCAGAAAAGTACCCTAATGTCAAAAGAGGCCAACAATATCCCTGGCTGCATTAGGAAGACCATTGCTAGGATTAGAGTTATGTCCTTCCTCTCTATTCAGTGCTAGTGAGGCCACATGTTCAGTTCTGGGCTCCCCAGTATAAGAAAGGGTGAGGGCAGCTATGTTAGTTTGACCAGCCCAGGTAGTGAGCTGGCTGGCTTTGAGACTGGCACTTTATTGGACCAATTGGAAGGCATTTCGTCTCTGTGACTATTACATTTCAAGACAAAACAAAGCCCGGGAAATTGTTTTGTTCCGTCGAGGGAAGACCTCCTTTCCCCCCCTGCCCCCCCCCCCCCCCCCCCCAAGCCTAGGGAGGGGAGGCCACACAGGCCCTCAGTTAAGGTGGGGTCTGGCTGCATTTGATAACATCTGCTGACACAGGCTCTGCTCTGCTGCTGGCCCAGGCCAGGCTCTGCTGCTGCTGTAGCCCTGGCAGACTCAGTCGATGGTTCCCTGGGCAGTGGGGCAGAAGAAGCCAAGCTGGCCTGGGCAGGGTTTTGCCGCAGATCGGCCCCACCCCGGTGAAACCAAGGGGTGGAAAGAAAAGTCCATAAAACCTCCTCCAGCCACAAGAGACCAGCTGCCTTTCAGCTCAGGCCCCCTGAGATCTTGCCACCCCCAGCACGGCTTTGAAATATGACACCATGAACTACTCTACAGCCTGGCAGAGATCCTGGCACAGCTCCAGTACAGCTGCAATTCATCACTTGACTGCCTTGGCCCTGTCACTGCCTTTGTTAACTCATTCATTGCATCAGTGAACAAATGGAACATGAAAAGCCTCCATCCTCTCTTGAGTGAGAGCAAAAACAGAGTAAAGGCATGTAAAGAGACCACATAAAGGCATCAGAGTCAGTAAAAAAGGAGTGATGTCCCAGATAAAAAGAAAATTAAGAGCTGCCTTATTCTTCAGGCTGAAAATCTCTTCTAAACTGTAGTGATGGAGTATATTATATTGAAATATTTCCTTTAAACCATAAAGAAATATATAGAGATAAAAAGTTCAAATTGTAAACCTGAACAAAAAATAGTGTTAAGTGAGCCAATGTTAAAGTAGCTGTAATTACTAAAAAATTTGAACAGAAAAATAAAGTAATAAAGACTCTTTGCTCCAAGAAAAGAAGAAAAAGAAAAAAAAAAATCTCTGTTCCCTGAGATGAAGATAATCTTAAAGACAATAAAAAAACCCTTTGCTTTTAAACAGTTTATCTTTAAAAATAAAACTCCCATACATCGACCTGGCCCAGAGGCACAGCTATAAAAGATCTGTGAACACGAAAAGAGCTTCATGACACAGATTTTCCATGTGGCTGCTGTTAGTGAAAATTAAAACCATGAAAAAATTGTTTTCTTGTGAGAAAGTTTTTCCATAGCAAACAAGAAATGCCCCTCTCCCTAAGTAAACTGAAGAAAAATTATTTTAAAATTGAAAAACTAAAAATTCTGAGTATAGTTTCTGTATGCTGTCAGTAAAAAATAAAAAAATGTATAGAAAAGGAAGAGACGTGTTCTAAAAGTTTCATTCTAATTCTTGTTTTTTCCTTTTAGTGTTAATTAAAAGTTTTTATTACTTTTAAGTTTAAGCCTGCTTTGCTCTTATTTAAAAAATTTCAAATTGACAAACCAAAACCACTACAGCAGCAAAGGACTACAAAGATGATTAAGGTACTGGAGCATATGCCATATGAGGAGAGGCTGAGAAATCTGAAACTATTCATCTTGGAAAGAGAAGGCTCAGGGAGGACCTTATCACTGTGCATAAATACCTGATGGGAGGGAGTGAAGATGAGGGAGCAAGACTCTTCTCAGTGGTGCTTATTGACATGACAGGTGGCAATGGGCACGAATGGAAAAAAGAAGTGAATTCCCTTTGAATACTCAAATTCACTTTTTTACTGGGAGGTTAGTCAAGAACTATAGCAGGTTTTACAAAGATGTGGAGTGTCTGTCCTGGGAGGTATTAAGAACCCAAATGGACATGGCAACTTGTTCTAGGTGACCATGTTTTGAGCAGGAGGGTTGAACTAGATGACCTCAAAAGGTTCCTTCCATCTTAAACAATTCTGTAATTCTGTGAAAAACTGAAGATTACTCTAATTCCTGTTATGTATAAGTGTGGTCGTTTGACCCTGGCTGCATGCCAGGTACCCACAAAAGCTGCTCTATCACTCCCTTCTTCAACTAGACAGGGGAGAGAAAATATAATGAAAGGCTCATGAGTTAAGGACCAGGAGAGATCACTTGTTGATTACCATCACAGGCAAAACAGACTCAGCTTGGGGAAATTAATTGAATTTATTACCAATCAAAATCAGAGCAGGATAATGGGAAGCAAAACAAATCTTAAAAACACCTTCCTCCCACCCTTCCCTCCTTCCTGGCCTCTACCTTCTCCCTCCCCAGCAGCACAGGAAAACAGAGAATGGGGGTTACAGTCAGTTCATTACACGTTCCTGCTGCTGCTCAGGGAGAGGACTTGGAGTCCTTCCCCTGCTCCAGCATGGAGTCCTTCCCATGGGAGACAGTCCTCCATGAACTTCTTCAACATGAGTCCTTCCCACAGCCTACAGTTCTTCAGGTACTTCCCCAGTGTGGATCCCTTTCCATGGGGTGCAGTCCTTCAGGCACAGCCTGCTCCACTGTGGATCCCCCACAGGGTCACAAGTCCTACTGGCAAACCTGGTCCAGCATCGGCTCCTCTCTCCATGGGTCTGCAGGTCCCTGCCAGGACCCTGCTCCAGCGTGGACTTCCCACAGGGTAACAGCCTCCTCTCAAGCATCCACCTGCTCCAGTGTGGGGCTCTTCCATGGGCTGCAGGGGCATAGCTGCTTCACCATGGTCTTCACCACAGGCTGCAGAGGAATCTCAGCTCTGGCACCTGGAGCACCTCCCCTTCCTTCTTCACTGTCCTTGGTGCCTGCAGAGTTCCTTCTCTCACATGTTCTCACTGCACTCTTTTCTGACTGCAATTACTTCTATGCAGTACCTTTTTTTTTCCTTCTTAAATATATTATAACAAATGTGTTATCATCACTGATTGTCTCAGCCTTGGCCAGTGGTGGGTCCGTCTTGGAGCCATCTGGCTTTGGCTCTGTCAGACATGGAGGTAGCTTCTAGGAGCTTCTCTCAGAAGCTACCCCTGTAGCCCCCTGCCCCCTCCCCCCCCCCCCCTTGCAAAACCTGGCCACACAAACCCAACAGAGTAAGTCATCCTCAGCCTTCTTTATGATAATCTAAATAGGTTTTCTTTGTAAGGCATTTTCCTTCACTGTTGGACCATTTCTGTGCTGTATCCAAATTTTGAATATTTCTCTTAAAAATGTCAGTACCACAACCTCATGTAGGGGTAAAATCGCTGTTTATAACTCCAGTGATTACATTAATACTGTCTGCTAAAAAAGCTTACTTGAGTCACTTTTTCACCTTTAAAATGCTTTCCAGGGTCTTCTTTTCAGGTTGAAGCCCCTCATTCTATCACCTGCCAGAGCTTTAACTCATCATTTTAATATGAAAAATTTATAGTGCAACTCAGTAAACCAGAGGAAGGACAGCTTTGAAAAATGTGTAGTCATTTACAAGGTGATGGCAGGACTTTGACATATTTCTGATTTTAATGAGTTGTTCCCAAAGTCACACAAATGAGAAAAGTTTCTGTTGATTTGCATTATTAAATATCTTGAGGGCAAGTAAGGTAGGAGAAAACTTTTAATATTTTAGTACATAAGGATTTGAACTGTTTCAGGGAAGAAAATGAAAAGAGAAATTTCTTTCTGGTATTGCATATTTTACCCACTGTGTTCTTGCAGTAAACTTTATTCAGTGTATGTTAGTTCTTTCTGAAAGCTGACGATATTGAAGGTACTATAATTTACTTGTACTGTGATTACTACATAAATTACTCTTTTTGTTCTTTAGAATTCTGATGACTTAGTTTGAAATATTTCCATCATTCAGTTTTATTGCATTGATGATTGCAAGTCTTTTTGTGAAGGCATGCTTAATTAAGAAGTAAACATTTATATGTGCAGCTTCTAGAATTATTTTTGTGCATATAGGTAGCTTAAAGTGTGTTGTCTTAATATGGTAAAAGGTTTGGAGTCTCCTCTCAAAATTTAATAATAGTTGCAGCTAATGTATGCAAGTGTAGTTAGAGATGAATCAGGCCTGTGAACAGATGTTTTTCTAAAAGTTCTTTACTTTAAAGCAGTACATATGTTTGTATGCACCTTGCTTCTGACTTGATAAATGTATTTGCTATTAAAAGCAGACTGTAAACTGTTAGAAAAAAAATCATGAAGTCCAAAGCTTATTCTCTTCTCAATGTACTGCAAGCTCTAAGCAGACCTTAGATCAGACAAAGGAATAATATAATATATAATATGAATTTTCTAATATTTTAGGCCAAAGCAGCATGTTAAAAAATGAAAAATAAATATCTCTGTGTATACATGTAATAGTAAGTGAAACAATCTTTAGCTAATCCCCAGATTTTATTTTGGGTTAATATGCTTCTTTTAGGATCTGAATAAGTGACAAAAAGCAAAGAAGTTTGTGCTGAACTTTTAATTTTACATTTTAATTTTATTCAGAGACCACGATGCAGACATCAGAGACTGGGTCGGACACAGGTTCAACTGTGACTTTACAAGCATCTGTGGCTGCCCAGGCAGCAGTGCCCACACAGGTAGTACAGCAGGTACCGGTTCAGCAACAGGTAGGTGTCTGTTAATTTTGGGAAAACAAAAAACCCTGGCAAGACAGAATGATGCATTTCAATAGGTGTAGTGAAGAACTGATTTTGTACAAAGCTGCAAAACCAATTCTTTTTCACTGTTTTGTTCAATTTTATTTTGATGGAACTAAAATATCTACATAAGCAGACATGCACTTTTCAGAGTTTATTTCTTGAACTAGAATATTTGTCAAACACCAGAAATATATATGCATGATTCTATAAGTAGATTACTATGAAATGTGTGCAATATCTCATAAAAATTGCATTCATTTGAGTTACTGAATATTCACATTTATTCCTTTGAAAGGAATATGGATTTTTAAAATAAATTCAATATAGGTGTAAAATATATAAACAATGTAATTTTGTACTTCTAAGCTGATCTCCCTGCAGGTTCTTGAGCAAATGCAGAAAGATGTGAAGTAAAACCGTAAGTAATGCATAATTTGGATTTGTCAGGGAATTAAAGGGGCTTCTGAAGCAGCCAGCTCAGCACACACTTCTGTGACATGATTAATCACCTATGCAGCCCCACCAACACTGGAGGGTGTGCTGCATGGGGAGATCAAGGAGGGAAGCAGGAATTGGAAAACAAGAACTTGATGTGAAAAGCCATGACTTTTGTCCAAGACTCCTTTAGTATGTGTAATTTAGCTTTTTTTCTTTTTTTTTTTTTTTTTAATTCTTTGTTCTAGTTGGAAGGGATCTACAATGACTGTCTACTTCAACTACCTGACCACTTCAGGGCTGACCAAAAGCATAATATTAAGGGCATTGTCGAAATACCTCTCAAACACTGACAGGCTTGGGGCACCAACCACGTTTCTAAGAAGCCTGTTCCAGTGTTTGACCACCTGCTCAGTAAAGAAATGTTTTCTAATATCTAGTCTGAACCTTTTCTGATACAGCTTTAAACTATTCCTACTCATCCTGTCACAGGATACCAAGAAGAGATCATCATCTGCCTCTCCACTTTCCTTCCATTCAGCTGTCACTGTTTTAGGTTCTTTGGGTGAAACCTGATGTTCCTTTTTCATATAAGTTGGCTTTACAGTTTCAAACTCAGCAATATTAAAACTGAGAATAGCTTGTTAAATTATGTAAGTCTGTTTCTGTGCCAGTGAATCACTGTTGTCTAAACTTTCAAGCATTGTGTTAAGTTTAGTTTTAAAATTTAAGGTGATTTTTTTTCTGCCTGTGTTGTGGGTTAATGCTGGCCAGATGCCAGGCACCCATGAAAGCTGCTCACTCACTCCTCTCTGCACCTAGACAAGGAGATAAAATTTAACAAAGGGTTCATGGGTTGAGATAAGGACTGGGAGAGATTGCTCATCAAATATCATCATGGGCAAAACAGGCTCAACTTAGAGATACAAAGTGAATTTATTACTAACAAAATCAGGGCAGAATAATGAGAAGTAAAATGAACCTTTAAAAACACCTTATCCCCACCCCTCCCTCCTTCCCAGCTCTACTGCCTACCCCAGCAGCACAAGGAGACAGGGAATGGGGGTTATGGTCAGTTCATCACCCGTGGCTTCTGCTACTGCTCAGGGAGAGGAGTCATTGCCCTGCTCTACTGTGGGGTCTGTCCCATGGTAGACAGTTCTTTGTGAATTTCTCTGATGTGAGTTCATCTCACAAGCAAAATCTCTCTGTGAACTGCTGCAACGTGAGTTCATCCCACAGGCAAGAGTCCTCCCCAAACTGCTGCAGTGTGGGTCACTCTTCCATGGGGTGCAGTCCTTCAAGGACAGGCTGCTGCAGCCTGGGAGCAGGGCCTCTCCCTCCACAGGTCTCCCACAGGATCACAGTCTCCTCCCAGGTGGCATGGGGCTCTTCCATGGGTTGCGGGTGGATCTCTGCATTACCGTGGTCCTCCATGGGCTGCAGGGGGACAGCTGCTTCACCATGGTCTTCAGTATAGGCTGCAGAGGAATCTCAGCTCTGGTGCCTGGAGCACCTCTTCCCCCTCCTTCTTCACTGACCTTGGTGTCTGCATAGTCGTTTTCCTCGCATGTTTTCACTCCACTCTTCTCTGGCTGAAAATTGCAACTGTGCCACAACTTTTGTTTTGATTTCTTCTTAAATCTGTTATCACAGTGGTGTTACCATAATTTCTAATTGGCCCAGCTTTGACCAGCGGCATGTTCATCTTTGGAGCCCCCAGGGATTGGCTATGCCAGACACTGTAGAAGCTTCTGTCAGCTTCTCACAGAAGCCACCTTTGTGGCCTCCCCCCTACCAAAAACCAGGCTGTGCAAAACCAATACAGCATGTTCTTTACAATACTGTTTAACTGTCTCATACATTTCACTAATAATATGTCCTGGTATACAGACTCAATTTATAATGCATAATAATTCCAGTAATATCACTTCTACTTAAAATGTACCATGGAATACATTTGCTTTTTTTTTTTTAAACATGACCCTTCCTCCAAAAGCCCCAAAATGCAGTGTTTCAGCAAAACATATAAATATTGGGCACTTAACATGAATTCAAAAGCTTATCTTCATGTACTTTGTCCTCTTTTAGTTTAAAACAATTCCCTCTTGTCCTATTACTATCTGCCTGTGTGAAAACAATAAGGTCTTTCTATTATTGTGCTAACTTTTTTAATTAAGCTACTATGGTGCTTTGACTTAGTAAAGCTTTCTATGAGGCTTACTGTGGTTACCTTTTTAAGCTTTGCTTCAAACTTTTGAAAACTAGATAGAGTTTATATCAGAATACATTTTCAATGACATATTTCTTATGTTCTAGTGTTATGATTTCCGATATTTCTGTTTCACTGAATATTTCAACTGTACTTTGGAGCATTTTCTGATTCTATTGGACTGTATTTTTCAGTTGAGTCTTATTTGGAAAGTATAAATTATGTAAGGTTTCAGAAAGGAATGTTAGGGGATCAGCCTGGCCAAGGAAGAGGAGTTTGCTGCAATAATTTATATAGACTGAAAAGGTGATGCATACGTAGTGAAAGCCAGTGCAGATGATTCTGCAGTGATTAGGACGGAATATGAAGGAGATACTGTTTTAGAGAGAAAAGGATATATGATAAATCAAGTGTTGAGAAAAGGTCAGGAATTCTAAAGGAATTGAATGTGTCAGGCAGCAACTGACAGAATGAGAGGACACAGTCTTTTGCTGCACCAAGGGAAATTTAGGTTGGATGTTAGGGAAAAGTTTTTTACTGAAAGAGTGATCAAGTACTGGAATTGTCTGCCCAGGGAGGTGGTGGAGTCACCCACCATTCCTGGATGTGTTTAAAAAAAGACTGGATGTGGCACTCAGTACCATGGTTTAGTTGAGGTGTTAGGGCATGGGTTGGACTCAATGATCTTAAAGGTCTCTTCCAACCTTATGATTCTGTAGGGTAAGGAAAAGGAAGAATCAGTAGTCCAGCCTGATCAGCAGCCCAGAGCTGTGTCAGAGCTTGGAAGCTCTTGTGAGCCAATCAGACAAGGAGGGGTCATAGCCAGGTGCACTGGGAGATTTAAACAACTCCAGAAAGCATGAGCAACCCAGAGAGCATCAAACAGGGCAAGCAAACAGGATGTGGCACGTCAGAAGGATGTGACATGGCAGTTCACATGGGTAGGGCATATGGGGAGGGTGCTGCAATCTGAAATAGGTCCACAGCTCAGGTAAGTGCTAAGTGCTCTAGGTCTCAGCCATAATGGTGGGCACATGTCTCAGAGCCAAAACCAGTGTGTCTACTGAGCTAGCCCCTAAAGAAGTTTGATGCTTCCACCCAGATGGAACTGGTAATGAAGGAGATGTCAGTACAGGTGGTAGCTCGCAATAGACGCCCAGATACTCCTGGAAAAAAGGCTGGTACCTGTACAAAGCATGGACAGGTTAATGACCTGTTGCAGTAGGTGGCTGAATTACAAGAGACAGTTAATAGGCTGCACAGTATTAGAGGGGCTGAAATGGAGATAGATAATGTGGCTTTGGAACTATCCACCTACAATGAATACTGATGGTGGACTCACACCAAAAATGGTGGCAAGCATCAGCCCTTTACTATCCTACAGTAAAATTCTCATACATTTTCTCTGTGAATGCCCTCAGACAACATCAGACAACACCCTCACCTCACAGCTGGGCAACCCCGTCTTTTATAACACACATACTTACTGAACACAGCTGCAACCTATTAAGGGCAAGGCTGCTTCCACTCTTTGGTAATTAGTACAACTGCAACCCATCAGGGGTGAGGTTGCCCACAGCACCATCTGTTTGCTTACAATCCATTCTCCCACAGGATACCACTGAGCATGAGGCACTTTGGAACCTGGTGACCCACAAAAGCAGGGTTCCAACTCAACCTCCACCCTCCAACATCGAGACCAAAACCAGATTTGATGCTTTAAAGGCTTTAGATGTCCATGAGCAAGGCCAACAAGGAGAATCCACACCAGCAGCACTCAGCAGTTACCATAAAAAGAAACTTTGAGTGCACATAGTGTGTGACTCTATTAAAGAGCACTGAGGCCTCCATCTGCCAGCCTGATAAACAGTCATGAGAGGTATGCTGCCTACCAGGGGTAGGATCCGTAATGTTACTGAGAGGGTACCCCAACTTGTCAAAAACATGGACTAGTACCCACTACTACTTTTTCATGTGGGTACAAATGATGCCTCAAGCCAAAAAATAGATAGGATCAAGGAAGACTATAAAGCCCTGGCAAGGCAGGTGAAAAACATCAGTGCCCAAGTCATCTTCTCATCTATCCTACTGGTTAGAGAAATGGGGACAGCCAGAAGCAGACACATAGTGCACATCAATGTCTGGCTTTGTGGCTGGTGCCAGCAAGAAGGTTTTGGCTTTTATGACAGTGATTGTAGCCTGTTAGGGAGGGATGGGCTCCACCTGTCTAAAAAGGGCAAGAGAATCTTTGGCAGAAGGCTGGCCAATTTGGTGAGACGGGCTTTAAACTGAAGGATTCAGGGAATGGGGTCCAAAGTGGCGATGCTCATGCCATTGCTTCCTCATGAGGAGTAGGCCATGCCAACCAGTGCAGTGACAGATGTTCCTTGGCTGCCTCTCAGGATGAAAATCACAGGGCTAACCACACTGAGGGTGTGTATGGCTGTGGTGAGTCCTCTTGCACCCCTTCTAGGGAACCTGCATGCTTGATTACCTCACTGAAGTTCCTGTGTGCAAACACACGCAGCATGGGGAATAAACAGGAGGAACTGAAAATCTCTACAGTCGCAGGGCCGTGATCTCATTGCAATTACTGAGATGTGGTGGGATAGCTCACATGACTGGAATGTTGTCATGGATGACTATTTACTTTTTAGAAAGGACAGGTCAGTGAAGCAAGGTGGTGGAGTTGCTCTTTATGTGAGAGCAACTGGAATGTATCAATCCGGGGACAGATGTACCCAGGGACAGACTAACGAGTTAAGAGTTTATGGGTGAGAATTAAGAGACAGGCTGATATGGGTGACACTGTTGTGGATGTTTACTCTAGACCTTGTGAGGAGGAGGAGGAAGTTGATAAGGTTTTCTACGGACAGCTGGTAATAGCCTCATGGTCACAGGCTCCAGTTCTCCTGGGTGTCCTCAACCACCCTGATATTTGTTGGAGAGACAACACAGTTTGGCACACACAGTCCAGGAAGTTCCTGCAGATTATTGATGAAAACTTTTTGAGTCAAGTGGTGGAAGAGACAATGAGGAGAGGTGTGTTTCTGGACCTTGTGCTAACAAACCAGGAGTGACTGGTTGAAGATGTGAAGGCTGGGGGCAGCTTTGCCTGTAGTGACCATGAGATGGTAGAACTCAGGATCCTGCATGGAGGAAGCAAAGCAGTAAGCAGGACTAGAACGCTGAACTTCTGGAGAGCTAACTTTGACTTCTTCAAAGACCTACTTAGAGGTATCCCATGGGTTAGACCCCTAGAAAAGAAGGGGATCCAAGAGAGCTGGTCAGTATTCAGGCATCACTTCTACCAAGCTTAAGACCAGTGAATCCCCATGAGCAAGAAATCAAGCAAGAGGGGCGGGAGACCTGCATGGATGAACAGGAAGCTTCTAGCAAGTCTCAAATGGAAGAAAGAAATTTATGGGATGTGGAAAAAGGGACTAGCCACATGGGAGGACTATAGGAATATCATCAGAATATGCAGGGATGTGACGAGGAAGGCCAAAGCATACTTGGTTCAAAAAGAGCAAGTGTAGGGTCCTGCACCTGGGGAGGAATAACCCCAAGTACCAGTACAGGTTGGGGGCTGACCTACTACAGAGCAGCTCTGCAGAGAAGGACCTGGGAGTCTTGGTGGAAGACAAGTTGACTATGAGCTGCCAGTGTGCCCTTGTGGCCAGGAGGGCCAATGGGATCGTGGGATGCATCAGGAAGAATGTGGCCAGCAGGTCAAGGGAGGTGATCCTCCCCCTCTACTCAGCCCTAGTGAGGCCACATCTGGAGTACTGTGTTCAGTTCTGGGCTCCTCGGAACAAGAAAGACGAGGAACTACTGGAGACAGTTCAGTGGAGGCCACAAATATGATTAGGGATCTGGAGCATCTCTCTTATGAGGAGAGAGAGCAGGAGATGATCCTGGTTAGTCTAGAGAAGAGATGACTGAGGGGATCTTATTAATGCATATAAATATATCAAAGGCAGGTGCCAAGAGGATGGTGCCAGACTCTTTTCATCGGTGCCCAGCAACAGGACAAGGAGCAATGGCCATAAACTAAAGCACAAGGAGTTCCATCTCAACATGAGGAAGAATTTCTTTCCATTGAGAGTGGCAGTGCACTGGAACAGGCTGCCCAGGGAGGTGATGGTGTCACCCTGTTGTGGTTTGAATGACAGGTGTCTGCTAAGGAAGGCAGGAGCCTCCCTTGGAATGGAGAATTTAAGCCCCCTCCCTCCGAATTATTATAACTTTGAATTTAAGGGGCTCTCAGGCAAAGATATGGGAATAGCAATAACAGTTCTTTATTAGGGGAACTAAAATAAACAATAAAACAAAAAAAAAACCCACCTACAGTAAGACAAACAAATAAACAAACAAACCCCACTGACAGAGTCAGGATACAACGTGACACCCTGTGGGTCAGGGTGTTGGTGGCAGTCCCATTAAATGGTGGCTGCAGTCCTTGTAGCAGATGTGGCTCTGTTGAAGTGATGGTCCTGT
>JAGMWU010000027.1:11780423-11823650 GCA_018697195.1 Certhia americana | reverse complement strand
TCAATGGCCCATTAGCAGAAGATCTCTCCTTGGAGGGAGGCTGGGTTATGGAAGAGATAAGAAAACTGCCCCAGCAGGTTTCTTGACAGTTGGCCCATTGACAGACAATTACACCCCCACACACACCCCCCAGTTTCATCAGCTGGTGATAGAATACAGAGTTTTGGTTACATTTTTCCACTGTAACCCATTACACTCCCTCTCTGGTGACATTCAAAACCCACCTGGATGTGTTCCTCTGTCACGTGCTCTAGATGACCCTGCCATGGCAGGGGGTTGGACTGGATAATCTCCAGACATCCCTTCTAACCATAACTATTCTGGGATTCTGAGAAGAAGATGTGAATCTAGTATAACACTAGGAAATGTGATGAAGAATGTGGGTAAGATAGGTACTTGTCCACTGTAGGAAAAGAAAAGGCTATCAGGCATTAAAATAATGTCTTTGATGAAGAAGAGTGGCATTGCTCTGAAAAAAATTAATGTATATATAATATTTATGTCCACATACTTTAGGAACAGACTACTTTTGGTAAAAAATGTAAAATTCAGAAGAAATTATTTTTTAAAATTCTTTCTAGTAGTTATGAGGGGAATAATTTTTCAACATCTAAATTATTTTCTGCTGAAATAAATTTTTTATTTTCACATTGACAATATAACTATGGCTTTCATGAAAGTTTGATATGGTGCTTCAAATGAAGAAAAAAAGAAATGTCCTTATAGAAAAACTAAGATTCCCTTCTGAGTGTAGTGACAGTAGTTTCACAGATGTTTTCAAATGACACAGCAATTCTCATTTTTGGAACCTTGAATTGGTGAAGGGAGAAACCTATATATATGCAAGTAAAACGTAGAAAAAGTAAGGTGAAAAAGTGATAAGCATAATTAAATGCCATTTAACATCTTGTGCAATTTTTCTTAGTCTTAGTTTTCCTCAAATATGATTTTCCACTTATGTATCATTCCTGTTTTAAAATGCATTCTTAAGCATGAGGTAGCAAGCTTATGAGGATTTTAAATTAATTTCACTTGACCTTAAGATTTATGTCGCGCAGTACAGAAGGATTCAAAGAGTAAAATTAAAAACAAGTGTCTAATCTATTTCAGAAGGTGTATCCATGCATCAAAGGTTGCACAAAACAAATCTTCCTATTCATCATAGACTGTGACCATAGCATTCAGAAATAAATGTATCATTCAACTGGACATACAAACTTCTGCAAATGAAAATTGGAGCTTAATGAAAAATCATTTTTAACATAAAAACTAGTCATGAACTTATATTGGTCATTTATCTAAATATCAACATTACAGCATGAGTTGCTTTCCAGAAGTATTACAGACTAATTAATTTATTAAGGGGATTTTTTTTTCTCTGAGAACAGAAATCTTTGTGTATACAGGTCTGATTTTTTTTTTTTTTTTTTAATTTAAATGGGGTTTTGTTGCAGTTTCAGTTTGAAACCGGACAGAAATATCAATTATGTCTAGTGGTTTAGGTTTGTCAATTTGAGATTTCACAGCCAACGCACCAATGAATGTGGTGGATTTATTTTTTGCTGTGAGATAGGATTAGGAGAAAAACAAAGCATGTTTAAACTTGAAAGGGTATAAAGAAAGCTTTCTTAACAGAATTAAAAGGAACAGAATAAGAAAATCAGCATAAAACCTTCAGGACACCTTTTTTCTCTCTCCCTACACTTCTTTCTTTTCTACTGACATTATAAAGAGACAAAACTTGGGACTTTTAGTCAGTTTACTACTTCTGAAATAGTTTCTTTAGTTCACTTAGGGAGAAGAGTTTCTCTTGCCATACTATGGAGACTTTTTTACAAGAAAACAATTTTCTTGTGGCTTTAATGTCACAAAGCAAATCCGCCACACAGGATATAGAAAAAATCTGTTTGCAGTGTGAAAGTCATTCCCACGTTTTGCAGTTTTCTTACAGCTGCTTCATGCGCCATTTCACTTCATTGGGGTGCTATTTTAAGGATGAGCTATTCTAGCATAAAGCAAAAGTTCTCTTTGTCCATGTCTGGGACTAGAGGTTTTCTTCTGCTATCTTTAGGGCAAGGTTTCTCATTTCTTCATGTTCAAGTTTCTCACTGAATCTACAGCAGCATCTATTTGCTTCAACTACTGGTGCCTCAGCTCACAGCTGTGCTAGAATGCTACATCCCCCCAGTGCATTTCTATGAGTCACAAGGGAAAAAAACAAAGTCTGATATACCAAATATATCTTCACCATAGCTTTACAGGGTTTCAAGTCAAGCTCAAAGCATCTCTTCAATCCCCTCCATCTAGAATTAACTTTTCTTTACTGACCTCAGACTCCCATGTTATTGTTTCTATGTGTTCACCTTTTTTCCTTTTTCTAATTCAGGAGAGAAATGATGTTTGTAGAGTCATTTGTTCTCAAGCTTTACCATTAATTGAAACAGTTTTTATAAAGTCTTGTAACGCTGAAAGGTTGATCTGGTCCAAACTCTGCATCAGGAACATGGCTTGCCGTGCCTCTCTGTTTGCCACATGTTCTCCATTGGTACCATGCACACCATGCCAGCCTGACTCTGCTGGCGTGTTGAAAACAGAAAAGCTGTCGCCGACACTTTTAACTTTCTGTCCATAGTAAAGCTGGCTCAAAGAGGCTGAGCAAATAAAGTTCATTGCCAGCCATGCTGAGGTGGCTTTGCGAGATCGCCCCGGACCCTCCAATCCCGGCCACGTGGCCATTCCTGGTCTGTAATGGCGGCGGCCACATGGCTGCTTCTGGCCCCCAGGCCACTCTCTTTTATGCTGCACCTGGTGCTAATACAGTGTCTGACTGGCACAGTCCGGCAGGCTCTGCTGGGAAAGGGCTTGTCCCTGCTGGCAAGGAGCCCCAGCCTCCTGCTAAGACCGGGCCTGGCAGACTCGCCAGTGAGGGGCTCGGCAGCTCGCTCACCACCCCTCCGGGGGCAGAAAATCTTGGCCAGGCTGCAGGGCTAGCCCGGACCCAGCCACGTGGGCCGAGCCGGGACTAGCCCGGACCCAGCACACCACCTCCTCCAAGGCTGGAAGCCAAGAGCTATTCCCGGTATTTTTTCTCTTATAATGTGTATTTACAAAAGGCATATCCACCCTTTTCATTGGTCCAATCAGGCATTAATATTACAAAATTGTCCAATTAGAGCCAAACCAGGACAGGTTTATAAATCCTCACATATTTTACCCTGGTATTATTCTCTTAAACTTATTAGTACTTTTAATGCAAAGACTTGTATCTAAAATCAAAATTCTGTACAATTTTATCTTGCTTAATAAGAAGACATATTTTTTGAATTTGAGAAATTATAGTTCAGGAGCACTGATAAGGGATGGCAGGCCAATGTATCATGGTTTGAACGACAGGTGTCTGCTAAGGAAGGCAGGAGCCTCCCTTGGAATGGAGAATTTAAACCGCCTCCCTCCGAATTATTATAACTTTTAATTTAAGGGGCTCTCAGGCAAAGATATGGGAATAGCAATAACAGTTCTTTATTAGGGGAACTAAAATAAACAATAAAACAAAAAAAACCCCACCTGCAGTAAGACAAACAAATAAACAAACAAACCCCACTGACAGAGTCAGGATACAACGTGACACCCTGTGGGTCAGGGTGTTGGTGGCAGTCCCATTAAATGGTGACTGCAGTCCTTGTAGCAGATGTGGCTCTGTTGAAGTGATGGTCCTGTAGAAAGAGTGGAGTTCTTTCGCTGAAGGTCCAGAAGTGATAGATAGGCCTGATCTTCCTCTGAGAATCCAGTGGAAAGGCTGCTTGGTGTTCCAACTCCCAGATTTTTATCCAGGTAGGAATGCTTGGCTCCTCCCCCTGGTTGGAGCATTTCCCAGTGGGATGATGTAATTCTATCAGTGAGACTCAATGGCCCATTAGCAGAAGATCTCTCCTTGGAGGGAGGCTGGGTTGTGGAAGTGATAAGAAAACTGCCCCAGCAGGTTTCTTGACAGTTGGCCCATTGACAGACAATTACACCCACACACACACACCCCAGTTTCATCAGATAGTGATAGAATACACAGTTTTGGTTACATTTTTCCACTGCAACCCATGACACAATGTCAATTTATGTAACAGTTAACACGTGAAATCAGCAACCTGCTGAATTTTCTATTTAGTCATCAAAAAGTGTACATATCATTACTACTGATTGACAGAAACTGTTTTTCTGTCACACTTGAACAGTCTTTTTCAAAGTAATGTATTCTTTTCACAGTTAAGGTATTCTTATAATTTTTTCCTTAGGTGTCGTGATTTAACCCCAGATGGCAACTAAGCACCACAGCCATTTGCTCACTCAGTCCTCTCCTCCCCCCATTGGGAGAGAATTGGAAGGGTAAAAATGAGAAGGCTCATGGCCTGAGATAAAAACAGTCTGTTAATTAAAAAATAATTTAAATAGATTGTAAGGAAAAGAGGGGGATAAAAGACCCAAAGACAGAGAAAAATAAAATCCAAGAAAGATGAATGTTGCGAATGAAAACAATTGCTCACCACCAACTGACCAATGCCCAGCAGTCCCCTGGCTAACCTTCCCCCTAATTTTTTTGCTGAGCATGACATCGTATGGTATGGAATATCCTTTTCAGCAGTTGGGGTCAGATGTCCCAACTGTGTTCCCTCTCAACTTCTTGAGCACCTCCAGACTATTCCCAGTAGTTAAAAATGAAGTTTAGAATCCTGTTTTGAAGTATATAAGTTAATGGTGGAAAAGGAGAGATAGGAGTTTTAGAGAGTATAGAGAGGATGATGAATGTGTTCTAACTAAAATGTTATTAAAGAGCTCTTGTAGATCATAGAATCAAAGAATAATTTAGGTTGGAAAGGACCTTTAAGATCATCGAATCCAACACTGCCAAATCCATCACTAAACCATGTCTCTGAGCTCTACATCTACACATCTTTTAAATACCTCCAGGGATGATGACTCAATAATTTCCCTGGGCAGCCTGTTCCAGTGCTTGACAATGCTTTCAGTGAATAAAGTTTTCCTAATATCCAATCTAAACCTGCCCTTGCACAACTTGAGGCCTTTTCCTTTTCATTCTGTCACTTGTTACCTGGGAGAAGGGGCCGACCCCCATCTCATCACAACCTCCTTTCAGGTAGTTGTAGAGATCGATAAGGTGTCCTCTGAACCTCCTTTCTCCAGGCTAAACAACTCCAGTTCCTGCAGCTGTTCGTCATAAAGACGTGCTCCAGACCCTTCATCAGCTTTGTTACCCTTCTTTGGACACACTTCAGCAGCTCAATGTCTTTCTTGTAGTGAGGGGCCCAAAACTGGACACAGTATTTGAGGTGTGGCTTTGCCAGTGCCAAATACAGAGGAAGAATCACTTCCCTTGTCCTGTTGGCCACACTATTTCTGATACAGGCCAGGATGCCATTGGCCTTGTTGGCCATCTGGGCACACATCTGGCTCATGTTCAGCTGGCAGTTGATCAACACCTCCAGGTCCTTTTCTGCCAAGCATCTTTCTGGTCACTCTTGCCCAAGCCTGTAGTGTTGCATGGGGTTGTTGTGACCCAAGTTCAGGACTTGGCACTTGGCCTTATTAAACTTCATACAATTGGCCTCAGCCCATTGATCGTGCCTGTTCAGGTCCCTCTTCAGAGCCTTCTTACCCTCCAGCAGATTGACACTCTCACCCAATTTAGTGTCATCCAGGAATTTGGTAATGGTAGGCTCCATCCCCTTGTTTAGATCGTCAGTAAAGATATTAAACAGGACTGTGCCCGACACTGATCCCTGTGGAACACTGCTAGTGTCTGGTCACCAACTGGATGCAACACCATTCACCACCACTCTCTGAGCCTGGCCATCCAGCCAGTGTTTTACCCAACAAAGAGTGCACCTGTCTAAGCTGTGGTCCGCCAGCTTTTGCAGGAGAATACTATGGGAGGCAGTATCAAAGGCTTTACTGAAGTCCAGGTAGACACATCACAGCCTCTCCCTCATCCACTAGGCAGGTCACCTGGTCATAAAAGGAGATCACATTGGTCAGGCAGGACTTGCCTTTCCTAAACCCACTAATGACCACTAATTTGGCTTGCCTCTTGAGTTGGTAGGGGGTCTGTGTCCTCCCTGCATGCCCTTCTTGCCTGAACTGCTGTGTAAACTGCCACAACTGCCTTGGCTGATGCACCCTGCCTTGGTTGATGTGCCACTGTCCTGAGTTCATCTGGGACAGGGTCAATTTTTTACAGTAGCCAGGAGGAGGTGTGGGCAGGACCATAATTTTATTCAATACCACCTCACATCACTGCCAGGGGTGGAAAAGGGACTGTCTCTTGCTTCGGGGGTGGGGAAAAGGGTCTCTCACATCTGAGGAGAAAATGTGGCAGGGGAAGCTGTACAGTATTTGTTTTATCTTGCGGGCTTTCTGTGTAAATAATTTCTTTTTATTATACCTTTTGTTAATATTGTTGTTGTTACTGTTTGTTCTAATCTTATTGCTGTTTCCAATAAATTGTTCTTATCTCAAAATGTGATCTTTGCCTTTTGTGCTTCCAGTTGAAGGGGGGTGGGGAAGCAGAAGTGTGTATTCAGTGGGAGCACTAAATTGGGGAATATCACTCCTAAACCACAACAGTCTTATTTGGCACCCAATGTGAGGCATGAAGGGTTGAGATAACAATAGATCTGCCCAAAGCAGGTTGGAAACAAATGTGATCTAAGCATTTGTTGTATTAGGTATGGAGCCACTGGTCATAATGTTGCTTGGTCTGTTCATGTGGGTGTTGTACCCAACCCTGTATATATTCCTGTATGTGCTCCTCGTGATGATCTTTTCAGAGCAGGGAGAGAGATCAGCATAGCTTTGTTGCTGTACTGTGGGATATCAGCTTATGACAGGATAACATCAAGGGCAATGAAGGTCATTCGGGATGTGTATTCAGTATTGCTCTCCTACCCTTACCTCAGACACAACCTTTGGGAGTGTGCTAATAATCATACCCAGTCTCTGGGGGGAACAGGGGAGGATGATTTTCCACACCTTTTCACCCCCTTTTCATCTTTCAAACCTGTTACAAGAGCTTTTGAGAATTTAGAATTTTCCTTGGATGTTAAGGAAAGCATGTTCTTATGGCTAAGTGCCAGGTCTCCGCAGTGCGGTCCACACCATGTTTAGAGTCAAGAAAGAGATCTTTAGGAAGGTCATTCAGAGATCTGCCCCAAGGGGGAATAGTCAGGAGTGGCATGGAATGTGGGAGAAAATTGTCCTGTTATTGGAGAAATTCTCTCCTCCAATGTTTTGGGAGTTCACCCCTAAACAACTACAGGACCCTGATAAAATGACAGAATATTTGCAAGGAGAAGGCTGTGGCAAGTCCGGAGAAAAACAACTTATTGCAGTGTGCTGGGCCCTGGTTACTATTTATCAGACACTGCTTGTCACTAGACAGCACCCTCAGAGGGAGTAGGAGGAAAGCAGACCAACAGGCACCATGGCCACTCACACTGCAGCTGAGCCAGGGGAACAACCTATGCTGGTAGCAGTCGCCCCTATACAGAAGAAAAAATCTTAGACCAAAT
Organism: Certhia americana; assembly: GCA_018697195.1. Taxonomy (NCBI): domain Eukaryota; kingdom Metazoa; phylum Chordata; class Aves; order Passeriformes; family Certhiidae; genus Certhia; species Certhia americana. Next base: position 11,816,073 of record JAGMWU010000027.1, on the reverse strand, counting down.
AATTTTGCCTAGTGAGGGCTGAAAAGGAAGCAGGGCCATCTCAAAAGAAGGAAGAGGTAGGGCCAGAGATAATCACCCAATTCCTATCCCATGTGAGCTGCGAGATATGCAAAAAGATTTCAGCTGCCAATTGGGTGAGCCCCTGGTGACCTGTCTGCTCTGATGCTGAGACAGAGCAGCCCACTATATGAAAGTAGATGGTAGTGAAGCCAGAGAACTGGGATCCTTGTCCTGGGATGTAGGCACTGACAAGGCAATTGGGAAGAAGACAAACTCTCAGCCTCTGACTGACTCAGTAACTCCTGTCAAGCGTGAAGGAAAAGTATTCTCTCAAGGATGATTTAGTAGTGAGCCCAGGCAGGTCGAACACCATGGAGAAGGGTATCCAGTACCTGAGAGAATTAGCTGTGCTGGAGGTACTCTGTAGGGATTCAAATAATGAGCAGTCCCCTCTAGATCCAGATGAGGTCCAGTGTGCACAATCCATGTGGTAGAAGTTTGTACAGAGCACACCATTGTCATACATCAACTCACTAACCTTGATGTCAATCACAGAAGGAGAGCAAACAGTGCTTCAGGTGACTACCTGACTCTCGCAGTATGAAGATCATCTTTTTTCCTCCCTACCAACCTGTGCCTTGGCTGTGGAAAGACTGTCCAAGACTATGGACAGATTTGAAAGACTCAAGAAAGTCAGAGACAAAATTTCATATGCCCTGCCAGTATGAACTAGAGTCTCTGCTATTAGGACCAAGTTCCCCCGCGCTCGAGAGAGAAGGTGCAAACCATGAGGTAACCTGTGGTTTTACCTGCGTGGCCATGGAGAGAACATGATGAAGTGAGATGGAAAACCCACCTCTGCCCTAGCAGCAAGGATATGTGATTTGAGAGGAAGAACAACCACCGCAGGAAATTCTTCAAGGATAAATGCTGCTTCAGTTTCCAGTGGGCAAGTCCTCAGACAGAATAGAAGGGCTGATGTTACTTCTTGAAGGGACCTTCAGGTCATATTTAGAAGAAGTGAGCAATAAGTACTATGACCAGGACTAGAGGGGTAATTCTCCCAGACAGTTGAAGGAAAGGGACAGTAGAATCTATTGGACTGCAGGGATCCCATGGCCTGTCACATTAGACCCACAAGACTATAAGGCTTTAGTTAACACTGGTGTACAATGTACCCTGATGCCATCAAGGTATGTAGGGCAGAATCCATCTCTTTCTGGGGTGACAGGGGGATCCCAACAGCTGACTGTACTGGAAGCTGAAGTTAACCTGACTAGAAAAGAATGGTGAAAACACCCCATTGTGAGTGGCCCAGAGGTCCCGTGCACCTTGCCATCAATTACCTCAGGAGAGTGTATTTCAAGGACCCAAAAGGGCATTGTTGGGCTTTTGGGATAGCTGCTGTGGAGACAGAGGGAATTAGACAGCTGAATGCCTTGCCTGGTTTCTCAGAGGACCCTTCTACTATGGGACTGCTGCAGGTCAAAGAACAACGGGTACCAATTGCTACCACAACAGTGCACTGTCAACAACACTGCACCAACCAGGACTATGAGACTCCCATCCATAGATGATTCATGGAGAGCCAGGGAGTGCTCAGCAAGACTTGTTCACCCTTCAATATATCCATATGGCCAGTGCCTAAGTCCAATGGAGAGTGGAGACTGACAGTGGACTATCATGACCTGAATGAAGTCACACCACCACTGAGTGCTGCTGTTCCGGACACACTGGAGCTTCAGTATGAACTGGAGTCCAAGGCAGCAAAATGGTGCTACCCATCAATATTGCTAATGCATTTTTCTCCATTCCTTTAGCAGCAGAGTGCAGGCCACAGTTTGCTTTCACCTGGAAGGGCGTCCAGTACACCTGGAGCCAACTGCCCTAGGGGTGGAAACACAGCCCTGCTATTTGCCATGGACTGATCCAGACTGCACTGGAAAAGGGTGAGGCTCCAGGACACTTACAGTACATCGATGGCATCATCCTATGGGGCAACACAGCAGAGGAGGTTTTTGAGAAAGGGGAGAAGATACTCCAAATCCTCCTGAAAGCCGGTTTTGCCATAAAATAAAGGGAGCCCTAAATTGGGAAATACTGTTCCTAAACCAGGACAGTCACACCCAAATGTTTGTCTGCCCTATTTGCCCCACTTCTGGTTGCTTCTTGGGTGCATCTTTTGTACCTGTGGGAGTTGGTCACCTTCACTCCTGGTGCTGCCCACACTGAGCTAGACTTGCCACTTGTCTACCTTTTAATGCTTTCTGCTCTGGCTGAGGCTGGTGTGCCCTCTCTCTCTGCACTAGGGTCACAGTTTTGCTAGTTTTTGGAAAGCTCTCTTAGCATGATCCTCTACTCCAGAGCATGTTTACCAGAGCAGTTCACCTCAGAGACATATGATGATGCATCATATGCATGAGAACCAGACTCTTCTAGGATTACACTGAATTTTTTAGGACCTGTCCTTACAGTTCAAAGTTTGCCTTTTAACAGCACATCTAAGTTGTGATTTAGAGGCTTGTATTGTATAGAGTTAAACTGGAGTTAAAAAAAACAAACAGAAAATCAGCATACAGATGACCAAATAAAATTTTCTTCTTTCCTAAGTATAGTTTCTAAGCTTGGCATCAATCATATAGTTCTTGATATTTCTAGATGGTTCTTTCTTTTGCATTGAAAATACCCATACTCACAAGGACCTCCATCTCTAATGATAGCACTTGTGGTTTGACACTGGCCAAATGTAAGTCATTCACTTACCTTCTTTTGCTAAAGCTGAGCAGAGGGGAAAAGAATTAATGAAAGGCTCATGATTTAAGGACTGGGAGAAAACATTCTAAGGACAAAACAGGTTTAAATTTAAAATATAAAGTAAATTTATTATTAACAGAGTTAGAGGTGGATAATGAGAAGCAAAATAAGCCTTTAAAACATCTTTTTTCCCCCCCATCCCCTCTCTCTTTCCCATCGACAGCGCAGAGTGACAGGGCTTGGGGGTCTTGGTCAGTTTATTATTTGAGATCTTTTTCTGTTCGCTCAGGGAGAGGAGTCTTTTGTCTGCTATGCTGTGGAGTACCTCCCACGGGCAGTTTCTCCAAAACTGTTGTGGCGTGGGTCACTCATCCATGAGGTGCAGTCTTTTAAGGCTAGGCTGCTCTAGTTTGGAAACAAGGGCCCTCTCTCTCTATTTGTGTCTCCCACTAGATTACAGCTTTCTCTGGCATCCACCCACTCCAGCATGAATACTTTTCTCATGGGCTGTGAGTGAATCTCTGCATCCCCCATAGACTTCATGCATTACAGGGGGACAGTTTGTTTCACCATAGTCCTCATAATGGCTTGCAGAGGAATTTCAGCTCTGACACTTGGAACACCTCCTCCCCCTCTTTCTTTTCCACTGACCTTGGTGCCACCATGTTGTTTTCCCTCACGTCCTCACTTCCTCCTCTTCTCTGACTAGAAGAAAAACTGCTGCTTGTAGGTACCATTGCCAACAAGTTCCACTAATTCAAAGATTCTTGCAGGATCCCACAGTGCCGAGAAGTTGATTTCATCCAGGTACCGCATCGGGGAGTCACCCACCACATTTTCACTGTTGGTCATGCAGCTCCACCACCACCATGAGGGCAGTGGCAGCAGCCATGGAGCTGGCGTTATTTAACACCTCTCTTCATGCAGGGCACTGGGAAGGAGAAGCCACAGCCACTGCCCTTCTGCCTGCAGCGCAGTTGGCTAGGGGCAGCCAGGCAGGCAAAGCTCACTGCTGTCTGTGCTGAGATGGTGGCAGCCACAGTAGCAGCGATGGCACCTCCCCACCTCTGGGGAGAAAACTGTGCTTGCACTGTTTTGATTTTCTTCTTAAATATGTCATCACAGAAGCATTACCAACCTCTCTAATTGGGCCAGCAGCATGTCCATCTTCAGAGCCATCAGAGATTGTCTCTGTCGGACATGGTAGGAGCTTCTAGAAGTTACCCCTGTGGCACTCCCCCCACTATGAAAAAAAATAAAAAATCAGGTTCTGCCAAACCAACGCAATACTCCACTTAGCATATTACAGACTTGCAGCACAATATTGCATTGTGTCATTTAGTAACTGTGAGAACAGGGATGTCCCAAAATTGAGAGTATTGTTTAGAAACCATTAGATGCACTAAAGCACTAGTCATTCTTTTTATAATGTTAACTATCCTATGTTTCTGGTGTTCTTGCTTGCAGGTGCAGCAAGTACAGACTGTGCAACAGGTACAACATGTCTACCCAGCCCAGGTTCAGTATGTGGAGGGAAGTGACACAGTTTACACAAATGGAACAATGTAAGTTGGTTATTCATCTCAATTAGTGTTTACTAAAATATGAAGTTAAATGCACACTCTTTTCATGACATCATATGGGCTGCTATGTTTTAATTAGCAAAGAAAAATGTTTGAACAAAAACTTTATTTTTTGTCATATTAAATCATTATTTGAGTGAAAACAAATTGGATTCATATCACTTGAATAAATGTAAAATGAATTCAGGAAATTATTACAGTTGGACAGTGTGAAGCTGTATATCCAGCATTTTGTTGCTTGGGGAAAAAACTTGAGTTTATGGACAAGTTTTAAGTTATGCTGATAGGAAGTATGGTCTAAATTTGTCATAATAGGATCATCTGTGTAATAAAGTAGTCTTCATGTGGGCCTCTGTTCTTCTAGTTGAAATTATACTGGCAAGTTTATAAATTTTTGAGGCAGTTGTAGTCATTACTTACAGAAAACAATTATATAATTTCTTTATTAAGTGCAATGATATATATATATATTTTTTTTTTTTTTCCAAAGGAAGGAAAGTAGAGAAAGGAGAATATGTCCTTTTGCTTCTCTCTCACTTCTATTTCCTGTGCTTTTCTTGCTTCGATGAACATGGGTTTCTACCCTCTAATTACTTTCTCCCATGTTCGAACTTAGAATCATAAAATAATTTAGGTCAAAAGAGACCTCTAGAGGTTATATGGTAAAATCCACACACAGAGTCAGAGTAGGGATAACTTCAAAGTTGCTCAGGGAGAACTTTCCCTCCCTCTTTGTCTGGTTAAGTCTAAATATATCCCCTGAAACTTCTGATATAAGGTTAAGGAAGAAGCAAAAGGCCTGTAGAAAACTTTTTTGATGCCAGAAAATATGTCTATTTATGATAATCTGGCATTGACACAAAAAAATTCAACAACACTATTGGGTTCTGAGACTGATGTTAACACTTGCAGCATCCTCTTCAGTGACATATTTTGCCAAATTCATTCTTCAGATAAACTTTTTCAACACTCTCTTGTTCCCTCATTTTCTTTGCTTTTGTAATATCTAAGCAATCTTCTGTCCTAAATGGGTCTGTTAAGAATGACCAATGTGTCCCTGTTTAAGATACTGTAAAAGTGGTAAGTCATTCATCACATTGTTAAACTGTAATCTAAGACTGAAAATATCTATGTAGAATGTCTGATCAGGCTAGCTTCTATTTGAAAAATGTCAGCCAAAGATACTGAACTGTTGGGACAAAAGAAAACATTTCTTCATCCACACTTGTTTTTCTTTTTAAAGCTCTAGTGCTTCTACTCATTAAATTATGGGTAGTGATATTGGGAATGTATAGTTTATTGCAGTTCATGACAGTTTACCTGACTATAGCTCAAATATATTAAGCAGAGGATTGTTTGGTTTATCCTGTTTATATGTTAATTGCTCCAAAGACCAATGGATGTCCTCCAGATGACCCTAAATGGGGTATTTCCTTGCACCTGCTGCTTTTGCTATTAATTATATGAACTCTGGTTTCTAGTACCTAATCTATTAACAAAGAGTCTATTCCATTCCATATACAAGGCCTAGGATATATGGTTGAAGGAAGTTATGCTATTAAAACAGAGAAAGCAGCAAGTACTAAACCTATGGTAGGAATGGAAAATGTTCTATGACAAGCAACATGGATATTCTTTCTTTTTTTTTTATGGTCATGTGGTAGCCTGATTCTAATGCAGCCCTCAGGACCTCCCAAGAGATCATTTGCTCATGAAAACAGCAACTAGGCCCAGTCAGTGAGGAGGAAAGGAACACATGAGTTGTCTGATTCAGAAGAGTGAAACTGATCCAGTGAGCAGAAAAGGGTTCTGGTCTTAGATAAAGAGCTGGTGGAAGTGCCTGGAAAGGCAAGAGCCAAGAACCAGTGGATGGAATGAAGGAAGTATGGTGGCAGACATAGAAATCTAACAAAATGTCAAAATGCATGGTTGTCTGGGAAACAGAACTTTAAAAAACAAAACAAAACAAAAATTAAAATATTGACTGGATAAACAGCCCAGAAAAGTTGTCTCCATACAGGAGATGATGCCTGTATGATTTTCCGGGTATAACTCCTTACAATTTCATTTGCAGATAGCACCTTAAAAGGATATGAAAGGAGGAGCTGGCTGATGGGACATAGCTTGTAGCCCTATTTCATCCACCAGTAAGCTGTATTTTAGTATGGCTGATAATTTACCATTGAAAAATTTAGGTCATAAAGGACTTCCAGAGGTTATCTAGTCCAACCGTCTGCTCAAAGCAAGTCTAATTAGATCAGGTTGCTCAGGGACCTGTCCCATAAAGTCATGTACAGCTACAGGGATAGAAGTTGTGTACACCTCCAAGGATAGGGGAGGTTCCTGATGACTGGAAGAAAGCAAATGGCATTTCAATCTTCAAAAAGGGCAAGAGGGAGGGTCTGGGGAAACACAGGCTGGTCAGCCTCACCTCTATTCCTGTGAAGATGATGGAAAAAATAATCCTGGAAGCCATTTCCTGGCACACAAAGGACAGGGTGATTTGGAGTAGTCTCCATGGATTTACAAAAGGGAAATTATGCTTGACCAACCTGCCAGCCTTCTACAATGAGTCAACTAACTTGGTGAATGAGGGGAGAGCAGCAGATGCTCTTTATCTTGACTTTAGCAAGGCTTTCAACGTTGTCTCATACAACATCATCATAGACAAGCTGACAAAGTGCAGGTTAGATAAGTGAACAGTGAGGTGGACTGAAAAGTGGCAGAACTGCTGGGCTCAGACAGTTATGATCAGAAGCCTAAAGTCTATCTGGAGGTCAGTATCTAGTGCTGTTTCCCTGGGCTGATCCTTGGGCCAATCCTGTTTAACAACTTCATTAATGACCTGAACATTGTGACAGAGAGCACCCTCAGCAAGTTTTCAGATGGTAGAAAATTGGGAGGCGCGTTTGATAGACCAGATGGCTGCTGTGCCTTCGGAAGGATCTCAACAGACTGGAGAAATGGGCAGACAGGAACCTCATGCAGTCTTCCAAAGGGAAATGCCAAGTCCTGCCCCTGAGTAGGAATAACATGATGCACCAGTTAGGGGCTGACTGGATGGAAAGCAGCTTTGCAGAGAAGGACATGGGGTCCTGGTGGAAAATAAGCTGAGTGTGAGCCAGTAATGTGCCCTTGCATCAAAAGAGGTCAATAGTATCCTGAGCTGCATTAGGGACAGTGTTGACAGGAGGTTGAGGGAGGTAAACCTTTTTCTCTACTCAGCACTTGAGAGGCCACACCTGTAGTACTGTGTCCAGTTATGGTCTCCTCGGTACAAGAAAGACATGGAAATACTGTAACAAGTTCAGCAAAGAGCCACTGCAGTGATGAAAGGATTGGAGCATCTCCTACAGGAATAGATGGTGAAAGAGATGGGACAGAATCATAAAATCATAGGATCATTGAGGTTGAAAAAGACCTTTAAGATCGTCCAGTCCAAGTATTAACCTAACACTGTTGTCTAGCACTAAACCATGTCCCTAAGTGCCTTGTCTTTATGTCTTGGCAAATGCCTTCAGGGATGTTGACTCAGGATCATGGAATCAAAGAATAGGTAAGGTTGGAAGGAACTACAGTGGGTCATCTGGTCCAACCTCCCTGCTCAAGCAGGGTCAGTCCAGAACACATGGCAAAGGATTGTGTCCAGATAGTTCTTGAATATTTTCAGTGAGGAAGACTCCACAAGCTCTCCAGGTAATCTGTTCTTGTGCTTGGTCACCCACACAGTAAAGAAGTTCTTCCTCATGTTTAGGTGGAACTTCCTATGCATCAGTTTCTGCCCATTGCCTTTTGTCCTATTGCTTGGTACCACTAAGACCCTGGCTTCATCTTCTTGGCACCCTCCCTTCAGATACTTATATACATTGATGAGGTCCCTTCTCAGTCATCTCTTCTCGAAGCTGAACAGTCCTGACCCCCTCAGCCTATTCTCACAAGAGAGATGCTCCAGTCCCTTAATCAATTTTGTAGCCCTTTGCTGGACCCGGTCCAGGAGGTCCAGGTCTGTCTTGTACTGAGGAGCCCAGAACTGGACACAGCCCTCCAGGTGAGGCCTCACCAGGGCTGAGTAGAGGGGCAGGATCACCTCCCTCCACCTGCTGGTAATGCTCTTCCCAATGAACCCCAGGATGCCATTTGCCTTCTTGGCCACAAGGGCACTGATGGCTCATGGACAGCTTGTTGTCCACCAGGACCCCCAGGTCCTTCTCTGCAGAGATGCTCTATAGCAGGTCACCCCCAGCCTGTACTGGTGTCTGGGGTTATTCCTTACCAGGTGTAGGACCCTGCACTGGCCTTTGTTGAATTTCAGACAGTTTTCTGCCCATCTCTGCAGCCTGTTGAGGTACTTCTAAAGGTCTGCCCATCTCTCTGGAGTATTGGACACTCCTCCCAGCTTTGTGTCATCAGCAAACTTGCTGAAGAGGCATCTACCCTGTCATCCAAATCACTGATGAATAAGTTAAACAATACTGGTCCCAGTATTCAACCTTGGGGGACCCCTAGTGACAGGCCTTCAACTAGACCCTGTGCCAACAATCATCTCCCTCTGGGATCTGCGTTTCAGACAGTTGTCAATTCACCTCACTGTTCACCCATCCAGTCCACACTTCCTGAATTGTTTAGGATTGTTTAGTCTGCAAAAGAGAAGGCTCAGAAGGGATCTTATCTGTGTCTAAATACACTGTGCATTAAAGATTATTGTGGTTTAACCCCAGCCAGCAACCAAGGCCCATGCAGTCACTTGCTCACTCCCCCATCAGCATGACTGGGGAGAAAATCGGAAGGGTAAAAGCTGAAGAACTCATGGGTTGAGATAAAGACAGTTTAATAAGGAAAGGAAAAGTCACTCACACAAGCAAAGCAAAACAAGGAATTAATTCACTGCTTCCCATGGACAGGCAGGTGTTCAGCCATCTCCAGGAGAGCAGGGCTCTGTCACGCATAACAATGACTTGGGAAGACAAACACCATCACTCCAAACATCCCCCCTCCTTCCTCCTTCTTCCCCCTACTTTATATACTGAGCATGATGTCATATGGTCTTGAATATCCCTTTGGTCAGTTTGGATCACCTGTCCTGGCTGTGTCTCCTTTCAGCTTCCCATGCACCCCCAGCCTCCTTGACAGCTTGGCAGTATGAACAGCAGAAAAAGCCTTGTCTCTGTGTAGGCCCCGCTCAGCAATAACAAAAATATCTCTGTATTATCAACTCTGTGTTCAGCACAAAACCAAAATGTAGCCCTGTACCAGCTACTGGGAAGAAAATTAACTCTACCCTAGCTGAAACCAGCACAAAGATGGAGCCAAATTCTTCTCAGGTGTGCCCAGTGAAAGGATGAGAGATAGTGCACACGAACTGAAATGCATGAACTTCCATTCAAACATAAGAAAAATCTTTTTAACTCTAAGTGTGGTCAAACACTGGATCAGGCTGCCCAGAAAGGTTGTGTTCTGAGCCCCTCAGTTTAGGAAGGATGTTGAAATGCTTGAGCACATCCAGAGGAGGGCAGCAAGGCTGGTGAGGGGCTCGGAACACAAGACCTATGAGGAATGCCTGAGGGAGCTGGGGTTGTTTAGCCTGGAGAAAAGGAGACTCAGAGGTGACCTTATCACTCTCTACAACTTCCTGAAAGATGGTTGGAGTCACGTGGGGGTTGGTCTCTTTTTCTAGGCAGTAACTGACAGAACGAGAAGGCAGAGTCTCAAGCTGCATCAAGGGAAAATTAGGTTAGATATTAGGAAAAAGTCTTCTGCGGAAAGAGTGATAAAGTACTGGAATGATCTGCCCGGGGAGGTGGTGGAGTCACCATCCCTGGATGTGTTTAAAAAAAGCTGGATATGGCACTTGGTGCCATGGTCTAGTTGATGTGTTAGGGCATGGGTTGGACTCAACCTAGTCATTCTGTAGATTCTGGTTAACTCCCCCCCAGTTTTTCACTGAGCATGATCTTCTATGGTACAGACTATCCCTTTGGGCAGTTCAGGTCAGCTGTCTGGAGTATGCTCCTCCCAGCTTCTTGTGCAGCTCCTCCCTGGCAGAGCATGAGACACTGAAAAGCCCGTGAGTCAGGGTAAGCACTGCTCAGCAACAACCAAAACATCTGTGTGTTATCAGCATTATTCTCATACCGAATCCAAAACCCAGCACTGTACCAGCTACTGAGAAGAAAATGAATTCTATCCCAGCTGAAACCAGGACAGTATGTGTGCTGCAAAGAACAGGTGCCAGCTGCTGGTGAGACCTGTGTGTGTGAGTGAAATTTGGTGCCCAGCTACTGGAGTCAGACTGGGGGGTGTAGGCACCCTGAGGCCTGTGGTATCAGTACCATCAGTAGTTGGACAGGCCATAGCTTTCTGAATCATCATCATATGGTTTTGGTTGGGAGGGACCTTTAAAGGTCCAACCCTGCTGTCATGAACAGGGAATCCCTTTACAGTCAGGTTGTTCCTAATGCCCTTCAAGATGAGATTTCTCTTCTTGGTTGCCAGGGCTCACTGCTGACTCATATTGAGCTTCCTGTCAACCAGCACCCCCAGATCCCTTTCTGCAAGGCTGCTCTCCAGCCACTACTCTCCCAATATATAATTGTGCCTGGCATTAGTCTGTCACAGGTGCAGAATCTGGCATTTGGACCTGTTAATTTTCATGCCATTGATGATTGCTCCAGTCTATCCATATCCCTCTGCAAGGCCTCTTGTCCCTTGAGAGATTCAGCAGCTCCCCCCAGTTTGGTATCATCAGCAAATTGCTAATGGTGCATTCAACTCCTGCATCCCAATCATTGATAAAGATATTGAACAGAACTGGCCTTTAAATTAAACCCTGAGGAATACTGCTAGTGCCCAGTTGCCAGCCAGATCTAGCCCCATTCACTACAACCCTTTGAGCTCTGCTATCCAGGCAGTTCTTCACCCAGAGCACCATGAACCTGCTTATTTCACAGTTGGGCAACTAGTCCAGAAGGATACTGTGAGGGACAGTATCAAAGGCCTTACTAAACTCCAGAAAAATTGCATCTAGCTTATTATAGAAGAATACCAAATTAAACAGGACTTTCCCTTTGCGAACCCTTGTTGATTGTGCCTGACAATTGCATTGTTCTTTAAATATCTTTCAGTAGCAGCAAGTATTATCTTCTCCATAATTTTTCCAGGTATTGAGGTTAGACTAACAGGTCTGTATTTCCCTGGGTCTTCCCTCATACCCTTCTTGTAACTAGGAATAGCACTGGCCATCTTCCAGTTAGCAGGGACTTCCTCGGACTCCCAAAACATTTGGCAGATGATTGAGATGAGTCCTGCCATAACATCCTCTAGCTCCTTTGGAACTCTGGGATGAATCCCATCAGGCCCCATCAACTTGTGAACATTCAGCTGATACAAATGGTCCCTTACAATTTCAGTGTCCACAAATGGAAGGCCATTCTTCCCTCAGTCATGGTCCTCCAACTCAGAGGACTGGGCAGCCCAAAGTCTATCAGTATCATTAAAAACTGAGGCAAAAAAAGAATGCAATGCATCTGTTTTTTCTTCATCCCTATTTCTCAGGTGGCCATCTTCAACAAGTATCAGTCCAGTGTTTTCTTTAGACATGCTTTTGCTATTAATATATTTTAAAAAGTCTTTCTTGTTATCTGACACAACACTGGTCAGTTTCAACTCTACTTGAGCTTGACTTTTTGTGTCTTCTCCCTGCAAATATGAGCCACAGCTCTATAATCTTCCTGAAAAGCCTAACCTTGCTTCCAGTGATTCTACAATTTCTTTTTCCTCTTGAGCTCTACGAGGAGTTCCCTGTTCACCCGATTTGGTTTTTTGCCCCACTTGCTTGACTTTTGACACAGTGGAATTGCCTGCTCCTGTGCTTCTGAAAGGTGGTTCTTAAAGACTGACCAGCACTCGTGGGCCCCTAAATCCACAAAAGAAGATTCCCAGGGTAATCTTCTAATTAACTCCATGAATAGCTTAAAGATTGCTCTCTTGCAATCCAGGGCAGCAACTCTGCTGATGTTTTTTCTCATTACACTGAAAATTTTAAACTCAACCATTTCATGGTCACTGAGGGCAAGACAGCCACCAACCATCACATCTCCCAAGAGTCTTTCTTTAGTCACAAATAACAAGTCTGTGAGCCTAGTTGACTCACAGAGTACTTGTGACGAGAAATTACCTCCCACAAACTTCAAGACTTCCCAAGGCCTGCTTGTCACAGCAGGATGATATTCCCAGTTGATGTCTGAGAAGTTGGAATCTCTCATAAGTACATGGGCTACTGATCCAGAGATTTCTCCTAATTGCTTACAGAATAACTCATCACTGCTTACATCCTGGCTGGGCGATCAGTAATAAACACCCACTATATTATCTCCTTTGTTTTCCATCCCCTTAAGCCTCACTCAGAGGCTCTCTACCACATCACTGCCAACTGTAAGGGCTGTACAATCAAACCTCTTCCTTACGTATAGTGCCACATCTCTATCTCACCTGCCCTGCCTATCCTTCCTAAACAGCCTGTAGTCTTCCATCCCAGCACTCCAGTTGTGGGACTCATTCCACCTAGCAAATATAGCACTACCTGCTATATCAGTTAGACATATACAAGTCTATGGGATTTGATGGGATCCACCCAAGGTGGAATGTTTTGGAGCAGATCACCCCTACAAAGAGGGGTCTGGACAGGCTGAATTGATGGACTGAGGTGAATTGTATGAGGTTCATGAAGGCCAAGTGCCTGGTCCTGCATCTGAGTCACAACAACCCCATGCAGCACTACGGGATTGAGGAAGAGTAACTGAAAAGCTGCCCAGTGGAAAAGGACCTGGAGGTGTTGGTCAATAGTCAGCTGAACATGAGCCAGATGTGTGTCCTGATGCCTTCTCGAGGCTGACTTGGAACAGAGACTAGACAGAGCAAAAAGATAAAGTAAGTATTTATTAAAAGGCCTCAATGGGTACACCTGGGTTGCACAAGAGTCCAGCCGGACCACACCCAAGATGCACCCCAAAATGGTTACAAAATAGACAACCGATCATGAGGTTTTACACTTTTATAAGTTCTGGCTCATTAGCATATTAGAATCAATTGTCCAACCATAGCTTCAGGTTATGAAGCTCCATCTTCCTTAGGTTTTTGTCTCACTTCACTGTTCTTTTTGTTCTTGGGCTTGAAAGTTGTCCTTGGTATCAAACTAGAGAAGGAATTGTTTTGTCCATCTACTCTGTGAAGAGAGCTTAGTAACACTTAATATGAAACTTAAAACTACTCACCAAAACAGCAGAGAGTCTAAAAAATATAATAGCTAAAACTTAAGGCATCACCCAGATAGCCAAGAAGGCCAATGGCATCCTGGCCTGTATCAGAAATAGTGTGGTCAACAGGACCAGGGAAGTGATTGTCCTTCTGTACTCGGCACTGGAGAGGCCACACCTCAGATACTGTGTCCAGTTTTGGGCCCCTCACTACAGGAAGGACGTGCAAGGACATTGAGATGTTGGAACATGTCCAAAGGAGGGCAACGAAGCTGGTAAAGAGTCTAAGGCATGAGTCTTATGAGGATCAGCTGAGGGAACTGGGGTTGTTTCGTCTGGAGAAAGGAGGCTCAGGGGACACCTTATCGATCTCTACCTGAAAAGAGGTTGTGGTGAGGTAGAAATTCACCTCTTCGCCCAGGTAACTAGTGACAGTACAAGGGGAAATGACCTCAGGTTGCACCAGGGGAGGTTCAGGTTGGATAGTAGGGAAAATTTATTCGCTGAAAGAGTGGTTAAGCATTGGAGAAGGCTCCCCAGGGAAATGATGGATTCACCATCCTTGGAAGTGTTCAAAAAATGAGTGGACATGCACTTTACAATATGGTTTAGTTGACATGGTGGTATTAGGTCAAAGGTTGGACTTGATGATCTTGAAGGTTTTTTTCAACTGTGATGATTCTATGATTCTGTGATTCTATGACTACCGTGTCATGTTCATCTTCTTATCTGACAACACCCCCAAGTCATTGTCCTCATCACTGCTCTTGATCCATTCTCCACCCACCCTGTATATTTGCATGGTATTCCCTCACACAGGTGCAGGACCTTACATGTGGCCTCGTAGAAATTCATGAGGTTCACACAGGCCTACCTCTCTAACCTGTCAAGGTTGCCTTTGATGGCATCCCTTCCCTCCAGCTTGTCAACTGCACCACTCAGCTTGGTGTTATCTGCAAACTTGCTGGGGCTGTGCTCAGTCCCATTGTCTATGTCATTAATAAAGATATTAAATAACTCTGGTACCAAAATGGACCCCTGAAGGACACCACTTGTTACTGATCTTCATATGAATATTGAGCTGTTAACCACTACCCTCTGAATGAGACCATCTAACCAATTCCTCATCCACCTAACAGTCCACCCACTGAATCCATCTCTTTTCAATTTAGAGAGTAGGATGTTGTAGGGGATCATGTCAAAGGCTTTACAGAAGTCCAGATAAATGACATCTGTAGTCCTTCCCTTGTCCACTGATGTAGTCACTCCATCATAGAAGGCCACTAGGTTGATCAGGCAGGACTTGCCCTTGGTGAAGCTGTGCTGGCTGTCATGTATCACCTCCCTGTCCTTCATGTGCTTTAGCACAGCTTCTAGGAGGATATGTTCCATGATATTCCCTGGCACAGAGGTGAGGCTGATAGGCTAGTAGTTCCCAGGGTCTTCCTGTCTACCTTTTTTTTTAAATGGGTGCAATATTTCCCTGTTTCCAGTCACCTGGGATTTCATTTGACGTCCATGTCTTTTCAAATATGGAGAATGGCTTTGCAAGTACATCAACCAATTCCCTTAGGACTGTGATTCATCTCATCAAGTCCCATAGACTCATGTCTGTTCAGTTTCTTCAAGTGGTCCCAAACATGATCAGTGCTCTTCCAGCCCCTGGTCTTGCAATCCATCTACTCAAGATGTGTGGGAGAGGTTGCCATCAAAGACTCTGGCAAAAATTTTTTTGAGTACCTCAGCCTTCTCGTCTGTTCTTACCCATCTGCCAGCCTTGCTTATGAGGGAAGGGGGGGGGGAAAGATACATCTTCTTTGACCTTCTTTTTCTGTCTGACATACCTGAAGAATCCTTTCTTCTTGTTCTCTGGCCATTTTCAATTCTAGCTGAGCTTTAGCGTTCCTGACTGCATCTCTGCATACCCTAGCAAGGTTCTTATAGTCCTCAATGGCTATTTGGCTATCTTTCCATACCTGGTATGTTTCTTCTTTTGCTTTTAAGCACACCTATAATCTCACTGCTATGCCAGGGTGGCATCTGGTTCTGCCTTCCTTTCTCGTTGTAGGGGATGGACTGTTCTTGTGCTTCCAAGAGACCGTTCTTCAATAACTCCCAGCACTCACAAACTCCTTTTTCCTTCATGGATGATTTCTATTGAATGCCTCACACCTGGGCTCTGAGCATCTTCAAGTTGTCTCTTCTAAAATATAGGGTCTTTGTCCTACTACTGGTTTTCAGCGTGCTAGGCAGGATATTAAATTTCACAATGTTGTGATTGCTGTATCCAAGGCTACCATTGGCAGTTATCTTGTCAAGTAAGTCTCAGTTTGAGAGCAGGAAATCCAGCAATGAACTGGTCCTAGTCAGCATGCCTAGTATCTGTGTCAAGAAGCAGTCTGCAGTGCATTCTGAGAACCAGATGGTTGACTTGTGCCCTGCTGTGTTGTTTTCCCAACAAATGTCCAGGTAATGAAGCCACCCATGAGGACCAGGTTTTGTTGGCCTAAGAATTCCTTGAGTGACCGAAGTAAGGTTTCATTAGTCTCATCATCCTGCTTCGGAGGTCAATAACAGATATCTACCATAAAATCCCCCTTGGTGACAATCCCTCCAGTCTTGATCTAAAGTTATTCAATGATAGAACTTTTGTGGTCTCCACAGCTCACCTTCATAAATTCAAATTTATCTTTTACATAAAGTGCAACTCCACCTTCTCTTCTTCCCTTCCAATCTTTTCAAAAAAAATTGTAGCC
This sequence comes from Certhia americana, assembly GCA_018697195.1. Taxonomy (NCBI): domain Eukaryota; kingdom Metazoa; phylum Chordata; class Aves; order Passeriformes; family Certhiidae; genus Certhia; species Certhia americana. The sequence continues at coordinate 11,799,729 of JAGMWU010000027.1, read as the reverse complement.
ATCCATTGTGGTCTGCCAATTATGTGAGTTTTCCCCCCAAGCTTCTTTAACTCCTATGACATCATAATTTTCATACTGGGCATGGAGCTCCAGTTCCTCCTGTTTGTTGCCCAGACTATGTATACATACACTTGAGGTGGCTGGACTTGGGGTTTTTGGCTTTGTAGAGGGTTGGGGAGCATTTCTCACTAGTCTGGTAGGTATGCTCATCCACCCTGATGCTCATGGATATACAGGTGTCACAACTTTCGACCCCACCCCCCCAAGTTTATTAGTTTAAAGCACGATTCACTAAGTCAGTCAATATGCTGGCAAAGATTGTCTTGTCTCTTCTAGATAATAGATTCCAACTCTTCCCAATAGGCTGTATTCATTGAAAAATATCCTGTGACCATAGAAACCAAAGCCTTGGGGACAACACCATCCACAAAACCAGGTATTGATATGCATGATGCATTGACTTTTGCCTGCACCCCTATCCCTGACTGGCAAGACAAAGGAGATCACTTGGGCCCCTGTCCCCTTCAATTGAAGCCCCAGGGCATTCAAGTCCTGCTTGATCTTGGCCAGACAATGCTTTACCATGTCATTGGTGACCATGTGGAAAAGAAGTAGTGGATAGTAGTCTGCACTTTTAGCCAGTTGTGGCAGTTTCTTTGTGACATCCTGGATCTTGGCTCCTGGCAAGCAGCAAACTTCCCTTGACTGTATTTCAGGCTGGCAGATGGGTGCCTCTATGCCTCTCACCCACTCTTAGCACTTGCTTTCTTTTGCAGCTTTTAGTATGTCCTGCTGTTGCAGTTTCTCTCTGTGAATCTTGCCCATTGGTTTTGTCCACTGCTAAGACTTCATATCTTTTGCTGGTTGGTACATACAAGGAAGGGGAGTGAAGTAATATCCTGTTTCCATGGTTCACCAAAGACCATGGTGCCTCCTTCTCCAAGGTGCTGTCTCTTTGGCACTGCAGCTCTTTGTCTGGTAGTCCCTGGAGGTCACTGACACAGGGTCCTAGTATTTATTCTTGCAACACCTCAAATAGTACTCTGTTTCTTGTTCCCCCTTGTAAAGGCCCAGAGAAGCTGACTTTAGTCATGGGGTGCATACAGGGTCGAGTATATTCTTGCAAACACCCTCAAATAGTACTCTGTTTATTGTCACAATGTACAAGGCCCAGAGAAGGGACACTTAGCATGGGGTGCATCCTCCTGGCCCGCCCCCCCCCCCCCTCCGTCCCTCAGGCTGCACTATGATCGGATCAAGATCATTAGGCCTGGACTTGACTAACTGTACTTGGGACTAGACCCTTTTGGATTATGAGAAACACCGGGTCTGTTCCCAAGGAACAAACCAACTCCGTTATTCTGTGATTTCTATTTTTTAAAAAACAGCCTGGGAAAATTATTTTTCTTGACGTGAATAACAAACCCAAGTGGAATAAATTTTGTTTAATGGACCTTCAAAGAAAGTTACTGACTCGAATTACAGCCAGGATGGAAAATTACGATGACTAAAGCTCATTATCCAACAACACTATAAACAGCAGTCCAACGTGAGACCCTTTGAGCACTTGATTCCCAGAAGATAAGAAAATAATGTGTATGTCTCAAACACTGATAACCGGATGGCTGTGGAGCCAACCAAGGACTGGCCACCATGAGAAAAAACAATGTTTGGCTTGAGAAGGGGGGCCATGCAGAGGTAGGGCAGCACTTTTCTGGGATAAACATCCTTGTAGTTCCTGGAGATAAGCAGTACAGTGCAACCACAGGAATGAGGCCAAGAAGTGGGCATGGATTACAGGGGGAGATTAAGACCGCAAAAGACCCCCGAAGCCCTCCGGCCCATTTCCAGAAAGGTCTGAAAGAATAGACTGTGCATGAGAATTAATTAGCATAGAAACTGAGAAATCTGTCTTCAAGGCAGAGAAACATATCCATAGAAATGTACCCACCCCTCAAGCCCAGGCAGTGCCCTCCAGGACCCTGGACATCTCATCAGCTGGACCAGTGCTGCTGGATTGATGCTGAAACCAGGACTGGTGGTCTCTTTTTCTCTTTTTCTTTTTCTCTCCCCCTCTCTAATCTCTTCTGTCTTTTCTTTCACCCTACCCCTTTACCTATAACCCACTGCCGTGTGCTTATATAGTAGGTCAGGGTCTAACATACCCATTTCCATGCCAAGTGTGTAATTTACTAATAAAATTTTCTCGTTTGCAGACCCTCTGACTTTGGTCATTCTTTTTGAGCACGAGCATTTATGAATCTTAGGCGCTCCCTTCCCCTTAAGGGTGGGTCTTCACACCCCTCCCTAATACAGCATAACCTAGTGACTTCTTCCTGCATCTCCTCTACCCAGGAGCATGACGTGCAGTCTTTACAGTCGTCCACCTGGACAGCAACTTCCCTGATAGGAAGCTCTGTCTGGGTGGCTGCCTCCACTCATTCCAGGCTAGCCTGGCTAGACAGCCAATTCCTGTCTGCTGCAGAGTGCAGCACTCATCTGGTCTCTACCACCATGCTTTCAACAACCTCAAAACACTGCCTAATAAGGTCCTATAATTCCCTGGACCTCAAGACGCTGGATAGGTTTGCACAGCCAACAGCTATTTGGGGTGACCATTGGGGTTGCAGTGTAAGGTTGTGTTAGAAGAGCAGGCAGCAGTCCAACAACTAGTAGGATGTGCTGCCTTCCTCTTGCACCCTTCTGCTTGAACTGCTGCACAATCTCTTGAGCCATTCCTCTTAGGCAATGTTTCCTACAGCACCACACCCTGGTCACTGGCACTTCCTAGGGGCCAATTACACGTGGATTCCTGTGATTTGAACTGGCTGCACCAACAGCGGGGACCACCCAACTCTCTCATGCCCCTCTTATGAGACCTATTGACTGCTGGCCAGTCCCTACACACACACACAGCCCAAGGGTATTGAGGGCCCAGAAAGCTCCTCAAGCACCCTTCAGGACTTCATAAGTATCACACTCTTCTCAGCACACAGCAAATACTACTGCTGCTGCTACTGCCATTGCTGCTGCTGGTATTGGCTTCCCATGGTTGGAACTGGCTGGGGAACAGCCACCACCACCCAAGCAAATGGAGCTCCAAACTGAAATCAAACATAAAAAGGAAGTACACAGAATATGGAAGCAGGGACAGACTACTTGGGACAAACACAAAGATATTGCCCATACATATATCAAGAAAGCTCTCAAGATTGTGTAGTGCACCCCCCCACTCCCCCTGCCCAGCTCAAAGGGGGTAGAAGAATATATGCACTAGTTTTATACTTTTTTGGGCAATAGTGGATGCTCTGTGAATCTTAAAAATTCCTTACTGAAAGGCACTGAAGGACCCATTTGCCATCCAGACAAACAAAACAGAGGCCACTGCTGTGTTAGAAATCAACAGAAAGACACCTGTGAAATGCCACAAAGGAATTAGGTTGTGTTCTTCTAAAAAGCTGGCAAGGTTAATAGGCCCACTAAAGTGCCTCTGTAGCAATGCATGCAGGATGGGTAACAGACAGGAAGAGATAGAAGCCACTGTGCACCTCGAAAGGTATGATTTAATTGCTACCACTGAGATTTGGTAGGACAAATTGCATGACCAGAGCACTGCAATCAATGGCTATAAACTGTTCAGAAAGCACAGGCAAGGAAGAAGGGGTGGAGGGATAGCCTTCTATGTAAAAAAATTGATTGACTGGAGAGAGCGATCTTTGAAAACCAGTGCTGAATGGGTTGAGACCATTTGGGTAAAAATAAGGGAAAAGCCAACAAAGGAAACCTCGTGGTTGATGTTTGCTGCACGCTGCCTGATCAAGGTGACGATGTCAATTAAGCATTTTCACTTCAACTGCAGGAAGAATCATGCTCACAGGCTCTGATCCTCCTGGGGGACTTCAACCACCTTGACACTAGCAATGTCTCTTCTCACAACCTGAACCTCAAGGTCTGTATCCAAGACAGGGGGGAAGCAGTCCCTCCCATCATAGGAGAAGATCAGATTTGTGACCACCTAAGAAACCTGAGCATACATAAATCCACGGGACCACACAAGATGAATGCCAGGGTCCTGAGGGAATTTGCTAATGTGGTTGCTAATCTATTCTCCATTGTATTTGAGAAGTTATGGCAGTCAGAGCACATCCCCGATGACTGGAACAAAGGAAACATTGCGCCCATTTTTAAAAAAATGTTAAAAGGACCACCCTGGGAACTAACAACCAGTAGACCTCACCTCTGTGTCCAGTAAGATGGTGGGATGGATCCTTCTGGAAGATATTTTGAGGCATACGGATAACAGGGAGGAGATTAGCACAGTCAGCATGGCTTCGCTAAAGGCAAATTGTGCATGATCATATTAGTGGTCTTCTACAATGGAGTGATTACATCAGTGGAAAAGGGAAGAGCTATGGATGTCATCTACCTGGACTTCTGTAAAGCATTTTGTCATGGTTTTTATAATTTTATAATAGTGACACCTGATTAAACCAATGAAAAGTGTGGATGCACCTCTAGTGAATACACATTTTAAGGTGAAAATCCGGAAATAGAGTTCTTCTGGTTTCCGGAGGGGGTGAGTTGCAGAGCCTCGGCCCAGCCGTTCCCCATGGCCAGGCCAGGCCGGGCTGAGGTTCCCCCCTTCCCTCCCCCAGCACCCCTGGCAGGCAAAGGAGAAGGAGAGGTGGGGGAGCAGGGGGAAGGAAGGCACAGCCCAGCCTTGGATGCTGAAATCTGCTAATCCAGGACTGCCCATGCAGCAACCAGGGGCTGAGCCAGGCCTGGCAGCAGAGAAAATGGGGGGTATTCAGCCCTGGCATGAGACATCAGAAGCCTGACCGGGCTGGAAGGGGGATCCTGGTCTCTCTCTCTCAGCACAGCTGGAACTGGAGAACATTGGCAGGTCTTGGGGATCCTGGCCCAGCTCCAGCACCACTGCAATGCATCATGTGACTGCCCTGTACCAGCAGCAGCCTGTGTGAATTTTTTTCCTTGACCAGATGAAACTTCCAAAGCATGAATCTTACCCAGAGAAAAAGAGGAGACTGGATGAAATGTAGGAAGATGCAGCATGAGACTTGATGTCAGAAGAAGTGAGAAAAGAATTTCAAATAGAGAGGAAGATTAAAGGAGTGGCCTGGTTAGGTTGGACTTCTCTTGTGAGGCCATAGAGAATAGATGTAATACCCTGTAACCAATGGAGTATTTTTAGGGAGATGCAAAGTTCTAGACATAGCTGTGAGCTGCTGGAGAAAATTGAACAGAAGAAGACTAAAGAAGTGAGAGATGAAGTCATGCTCATTGAGGGAAGATGACCTCTGTTCCTTGAGATGAAGAGAACTTCTGTTTTATACTAGAAGAGGCATCCTTAAACTGTATCCTAACAAACTGATATGGCCCATGAGCTGCTGTGGCAGGCTGTTTCATGGGAGGGACTTCACAAATGGCAATATTTCTTCACCCATGCGGGCCAATTGTGAAGTGTGGAAGCAAGAGAACTGTTATCTTGTGGAAAATCTCTGTGGTACCCAAGAGAGACTCCTTTCTCCTTGATGAATTGAGAACTGATTATTTTAAAGATGATAACTGACTGAGAATCCCAAGTTTTGTCTTTTTACATTGGAGTAAAAAAGTGAATAGTTGGTGGGGGGAGGAGAAGTGTTATGAAGGTTTTATTCTGATTTATTTTTTTTTTCTTTTTGTGTTAGTTAATAAAGTTCTGTTCCTTTTAAGTTTAAGCCTGCTTTGCTCTTGATTGGGAAATTCTGAATTGGCAAACTAAAACTGAGACATAAATTGGTGTTTCTGCCTGGTTTCAAACTGAAGCCATGACACCTTTCAAACGGTCCCCCAAAACATTCTGACCACTAAATTGGAGAGATATGGGGACTGTTAGATGAATAAGGAATTTGCTGGATGGCCATGTCCAAAGACTTACAATCAATAGTGCAGTGTTCAAATGGAAACCAGTGACAAGTGATATCTGTCAGGGGTCCATATTGAGACAAATACTGTTTAATATCTTCATCAGTGGCATAGTGATCTTGAGTGCACCCTCAGCAAGTTTGCAGATGACACCAAGCTGAGTGGTGCAGTTGACATCCCTTCCCTTTGTGCTCCTCTAAAAAGCTGACAAGGTCAATATATTAGTCCACTAAAGTGCCTCTGTAGCAATGCATACATCATGGGTAACAGACAGGAAAAGGGAAGGAATGGGATGCCATCCTGAAGGATCTTGACAGGCTAGAGAGGAGTGGGCCCATGCAAACCTCATGAAGTTCCCCAAGGCCAAGTACAAAGTACTGCATCTGCATATGGGCAACCCCCAATATCAATACAGACTGGGGATTAATGGATTCAGAGCAGCCCTGAAGAGAAGGACTTGGGGATATACTGGTAGATGAAAAATTGGCCGTGGGCTGGCAATGTGCACTTGCAGCCCAGAAAGCCGATCACATCCTGGGCTGCATAAAAGGCAGCATGGCCAGCAGTTTGAGGGAGGTGAATTCTCCCTTTCTACTTCACTCTCATGAGACCCCACCTGGAGTACAACATCCAGTTCTGATGCAGAAAGTCCAAAGGAGGCCACAAGGATAATTAGAGGGCTGGAACACCTTTCATAAGAGGAAAGATTATGCGAGTTGGTGTTCAGCCTAGAGAAGAGAAGGGTCCAGGGAGATCTTATTGCAGCCTTTCAATATATAAAGAGGATAGAGAAGCACTTTTTGCCAGAGCTTATACTGACAAGACAAGGGGCAGTAGTTTTAAACTGAAAGAGGGAATGTTTACATTTAGATTTAGGGATCAGGAGCATAGCTGAAATGCTTGTAAACCAATGCATTCAGTATGAGAAACAAACAGGATGAACATGTTGTAGGGGGTTGACTTTGGCTGAATGCCAGGTGCGCACCAAGCCACTTGATCACACTCCTTCCCAGTGGGAAAGCGGAGAGAAAATAAGATGGAAAACAAGTAATAGGTTGAGATAAGGCAGTTTACTAAAGCAGAAGCAAAAGTTTGCATGAACATAAGCAGAGAAAAAAAAGTTGATTCTCTATAGTGAGTGATGTTTAGGCACTTCCCAGGAAGCAGGGCTTCAGCATATGAAGTGGTTGCTCTGGAAGGCAAACATAAATAATGAATGCCCACCATTCTTCCTCCCTCCTTTAGGTTTTATATTTAAGCTGACATTATATGGTAAGGAATATCCCTTTGGTTAATTTGGGTCAGCTGGCCTGGTTGTGTCCCCTCCCAGGATCTTGTCCACTCCCAGCCCCTTGATGGGGGGGAATGTTGGAGAGACAGTGCTGATGCTGTGTCAGTGCTGCTCAGCAGCAGCCAAAATAGTGGTGTGTTATCAGCACCTTTCTAGCTCCCAATGCAAAGCACAGCACTGGGAGGGCTGCCATGGGAAAATGAATTCCAACTCAGCCAGACCCAAAACACGTTTGACCACCCTTAAAGTAAAAAAGAGAAATTATTTCTTAGCAACTGTACTAAGGCACATGGAGGACAGGGAGATGATTTGGGACAGTCAGCATGGCTTCCCCAAGAGCAAGTACTGACTGACCAACCTAGTGGCCTTCTATGATGGAGTGACTACATCAGTGAACAAGGGAAGGACTAGAGATGTCATTTATCTGGACTTCTGTAATGATGCCTTTTCTCTGGCCCTAAAATCATGAGCTAGACACAGGGTGATAAAAAGGGGTTACCTTTATAATGATCCTTTGGTGCACAATTCGCCAGGTGGAAAACACTGAAGATGCACACACGGCATAACGCATATGCAATGTCTATAGGCTTTGCAAATTAGCATATCTGACAAGAATCGCCAATTAGAAGCATAACTGGTGAGGTAATTCCCCCCCAGTTCAACCCTTTTTTGAATTCCCCCTCCTCTAGATAGGGACTAAACTGTTTATGAAAATGTGTCTTGAAGAGCTGGTTTCAACCTTGGTTCCCAGGAGGAACCAAGATAGGAAAGGAGCCTTGGACCCCCAGCTTGGAGCTTCTGGAATGTGTTTTGTATTTCTGCCTATGAGGCTAGGGGAAAAAATACTGGAGCTAACTAAAAATACAATAACAGGCTAGAGAGCTACAAATATATGTGTAAAGAATACAGAGAATATATTAAAAAAAAAAGGCAAAGAATCAATTTGGCATCAGTAAAGACTTTGACCTGGTCCCCCATATCCTTCTCTCTAAATTGGAGAGATGGTTTCAGTGGGTGGACTGTTAGGTGGATAAGGAATTGGTTGGACAATTGCATCCAAAGGGTAGTGATCAATGGCTCAGAGTCCCGATGGACATTAGTGACAAGTGGTATCCCTCAGGGGTCCATAATGGGACCAGTATTATTTAATATATTCATCAATGACAGACAAAGGGATCGAGTACACCCTCAGCTGAATTGCAGAGGACACTAAGATGAGTGGTGCAGTTGACACACCTGTTATAAATTACATCCATCAAGATAATCTTAATCAATTCATTTATTAGATATCAGGCAAATACAAAGCAAGCAAACAGGCCTGGGTGTACCAGGGAGTCACCGCTCCACCAATGGCACACACCTTGGTGCAACAGTTGTCTCTATTGAGTTTCTAGTTTCCATTTCCTCAGAGCCCCCTCCTCTTTCATTTCTCTGTCTTTACACGGCATCCTTGTTTTTCGTGGCTGCGCCTGCTCGGTTGGTTGCAAGGGACTCGACTGTCCTTTTTCAGGAGGAAGGCTCTTTTTCCTTTTCAGTGTCCTTTTCCTGACCTCTATTTTACACTTGTGTCTAAGTTATAATCTCGCATAAGCGATTTCCTAGCTATACATTTTGCAAGAACAGCTGTCTCCTGTGATTCATCTTTTACAAGCAGCTTATAATAGTTTTGCTTCATGCACAATTTTAGTCATATTGTTCACAAAAACAATTATAATTTGCACTGTGTCTACAAAAATGGTTACAATTTGCAATAATTTGTAAAAGCAAATGCATAATAGCTGAAGCCCACTGTTACATAGCAAATTGTAATATCTGATAACTTTGTCAACTCAATGGTGCTGTGAGTCCTACAAAATATATTTTATGATTGGATAACTAGAAATATCCTGTTATTTTGGTTCCATGCCTTACTTGGCTTTCCTCCTTTTGTTTGCTAAAGGTTATCTTTATACCGATCCCATGCAATAGATCTGTATTGACACGAATCACACCGATATTTCTCGCACACCTGAAGAATGGGATGACATCCAGAGGAACCTGGACAAGCTTGAGAACCAGGCCCATGAGAACCTCATAAGCTTTAAAAAGACCAAGTGCTGGTGCTGCACCTGGTTCTAGGCGAACCCCGGTGTTAATATAGACTAGGGGATGAACTGATTGAGAGCAGCCCTGCTGAGAAGGACTTGAGGGTGCTGGTGGATGAGAGACTGGGCATGAGCTGGCAATGTGTACTTGCAGCTCAGAAAGCCAACTGTGTCCTTGGGCTGCATCAAAAGCATTGTGGCCAGAAAGTCGAGGGAGGTGATTCTGCCCCTTTACTCCACTCCGGTGAGACTGTTTTGGATCGAGTGAGAGCTTTAGACAAGCCCTGCCTTAGGCTCAGATTTTTGGCAGCAGCTCTACTTAAGTGACCCTCACGTAAATCATTCTGGCTTGAAAGTCCTTAAGAATTGTCAAATTAAGTCCATTGTAAAATGAGTTATTTATTGAATAGCTATGAGATAACAGACAAAAGGGCTTAAACAGAGTTACTTACTACACAGGATAAATTAAAGGAACTACTAGTAGATTACATAAAACAGTGCATGACATAAAGGTACCTATATTATAGCTAGCAAAGAAATAGTATAGATTAGGAGTCAATGTAACTTACCACTGAATTGACAATAGTGTACACAGAGTTCTTTCACTCAGCTGCCAGGAGAGTAGCCCAAAACTCATGGAAGGAAAAAATAGTAGGAGATGGAACTCCGCAGTGGTGGGGAATTCTTCCCACAGCGACCACAGCCTGTCTCCCCTTCCATCCCCCAGCCAAAATCTCTCTCGTGGTATCTCTGCCCTTCCCAAGAGAAAAACCCCTGGCTAAGGGGCTGCAGCCAGCTGCACCCCTTCCCCCCACCTTGGACACTTCTTTTGTCTCTCTTAAGTACCGGTCATTATTATCTCTTAGCAACAAATGGGAGAAAATTCCCTGAGAGAAAAAGAAAAAAAAAAAAAAAGAAAAAATCCTAACCTCCCACAAAGATTAACTGGCTAATGAGGCCCAAATGTTTAATAGAAAGAATTGTGTAAAATTGTTGCTGCTCCTTTGACTTTTCTATTGCCCTTGTTGCCTTTTACCCAACCTGGAAATGAAACTCGAGATAATTTTAGTAAGGAGGTAATATAAAAGGGGATCTTTATTTGGAGGCCTCCAGGAGCAGTTATGGAAAGATGTCCACAAAAGCCCACCCCCAACCCCCAGGGGTGAGCACATTTTATAGGTTTTAGGAAATCAGCATAATTGATAAAAGGCACCAATTAAGAGGACAAGTGGTGATGCAATTCCCCCCCAGGTCAAGCCCCTTTTCTGCAGCCTCCCCTCGGCACTAGCTCTACTTTGTTCATGAGAATGTATCTCGAAGAGTTGTTCTCAGCCTTGGTTCCCAGGAAGAACCAAAATAACACTGGGGCTTCATACCCCCCTGGGGCTTGGAGCTCTGGAATTTGTTTTGTCTTTCTGCTTAAGGAAAGGCCATGGGAAAATACTGGGAAAACTAGTCACTAATACAATAGACTACAGAGCTACAAATATATGTGTGAAGAATACAGAGAACATATAAAAGAAAAATAAAGCAAAACCTAAACGGCATCACCTTCACAACTCCTTTCACAAATTGTAGTTCTATTTTAGTTTTTCCTTCTTTTTCACAACAACACCATACATATTGCTGTCAAATTTAAAATTTCACTCTGCTAACTGAATGTCTTAAAACACAAATTGATTTATTAAAATATGAATATCGATCTAATATCGATATCCAACTGTGACGGACAAAAGACTGTCTAACAGTTAAGTTAGAAAGTGCATGTTTATTGACGGCCGGGCAGCTGCGTGGGATAGCTCCCTAATACGCACTGCAAAGATCACAGGTAATTACAAAGCCTTTTATCCACAAGAATGTTGAATACACAAAATACAAATGCATATTCATACCCTTGTCACCTCCTCTTCTCCGCTTCGTATGCTAATTGACAAAAAGGCTATTAAGCATGCGTAGTTTGTTTTCTGAAATGGGTCGGGGGTCTTATGTGGGGAGTGGTCACCAAAGGGAGGATGTAAAACTAGTCTTCCTCGTTCTAAACTTTTAACCTTTGATGGATACGTGATAAATGACTCCTTGGAATTTCTTGTTCCCAGGACTGTTTCTGGAGATAGAGGGTCTGCAATCGTCTCGTGTTTTTACAAGCCAAACTTACATAAACATAAGCTTGACAGGCAATGAGTTATCAGCTCCGGGATTAGTTTATCTAAATCCAGTCTCTCTCTTATCTATTCTCTAAATTTTAACTGGTTTCATCAAAGCTTCTTTTTCCCAGCAGCAATATCTTCAAAGTTAGTGTCTCAAAATGAGCTCTGTTATAAATTACTCACCACAATCGTGTTGGTCAATCAATAAGGCAATTTATTAATTCATTGATAAGGAACAAGCAAGCCAGCGCTGGGGACACGGGGAATCTCCGCTCCACCAACACGTCCGCCCTACCCTTGATCACTGCCCCTTTTAAAGGCAGTTTCTCATTGGGTTGTGCCATGCTTACTGCGCTGGGGTACAAGTCTGAACAATCCTGAACATATTGGCTAGCTTACAGTCTTGTAAGCCAGGACCAGCGGCCACAAACCCCCACCAGGTCTGGGCAAGACCTGAACACATCACGAGGCCACACTAGGCAGCAGCAGCAACAAGTCTCTACATGTTCGCACAAACCCGCAGTTTTCCTTATACATAAAAGTGGGTACAATTCATAATTATTTGTTGCATAGTGGCAAAAATACATAATAGCAGTCAGTAATTCACAACAAAGAGATTTAAAACATAATAATGAAATTATATTTTATTTTGTCTTATGTTCATATTTTTACTTTAAGCTCAGTATTTTTGTTATAAGTTTTGAGAGCAAATAGCCAAAGTCAATGCCAATGTAACAATTTATATTTATTGTAGCAAGCAAACAACAAGCAAACAGCGCTGTGTGGCTGGCAGGGTCTCTGCCCTTGCAAAACAGCCAGCCGCTTCTCTCCCTGACCCCGGAGTTCTTGTAGTCTCTCCATTTCCAGCTTTACGTCTCTTTGGTTATACTCTGCGTCTGCACGGCTGGTTGCTAGGGGATCGTATTCTGCCTCTTGGTGGTCATAGGGAGGAAGATGCTCTTCTTCCTCACAGCTTAGTTCATGTGTCAGCAATGCTTTCAATCCCATATTTGTCTAATGCAGTGAGTCTATAAATTATGCTTAAGTCAGCAAAGTTGCTTAGCAGGAAGCCTTGTGGCTTCTTCTTATCAGGCTTCCTTAGTTCCCAACATCTCGCTTAACCCTTTCATTCCCTCGTTTTTATGAACAAACTTTTAGGCATCTATTACATTCTTGTTTATACAGATCCCATGGTTTGTTTCCATAATGAAACAAATCACCATGTAACATCTCACAAGCTCAGAATTTCAAGCTTCAGCCAGAGAATTTCAGTGAATTTGAAATCAAAGCAAAGCATTTATAGGACTCTTGTATATAGGACTCTCTTGGCTGACATTCTTTTGTCATGTTTACAGTTTTGTAATGTACACAGTTGTTGTGGTTTAACCCCAGCCAGCAACTATGCACCACACAGCTCTTCATTCACTCCTCCCTCCCTGCAGTGGGATGGGGAAGAGAATTGGGAAAATGGTTTGGCAGTTGGACTTGACAATTCTTGAGGTTGATGGCTGGACTTGATGATCTTAAAGGTCTTTTTCAACCTTGATGATTCTAAGATTCAGTGATTCTATGAATAGTAAACCCCATGGGTTGAGGTAAGGAAAGTTTACTAGGATAAAAAAGGAAGAGAAAAAATAGAATATACAAAACAAATTATGCAAAATGCAATGGCTCACCACTTGCTGACTGATGCCCAGCCCATCCCTGAGCTGTGATTCCAGCCCCCTGGCGAGCATCTCCCAGTTTATATGCTGAGCATGACATTATAGAATGTTAAGGATTGGGAGAAGCCTTAAAGATCATCTAGTCCCAAGTCCCCTGCCATGGGCAGGGACACCACCCACTAGATCAGATTGCTCAAGGACTTATCCAACCTGGTCTTGAACACTGCCAGGGTTTGGGCATCTACAACCTCCCTGGGCAACCTGTTTCAGTGCCTCACTACCTTCACAGTAAAGAATTTTTTTCTTATGTCTAACCTAAATTTCCCCTCTTTCAATTTCTACCCATTACTCCTGGTCCTATCACTGCAGTTCCTGATGAAGAGTCCTTCTCCAGCTTCCCTGTAGGTCCCCTTCAGATACTGGAAGGTGCTATGAGGTCTTCACGCAACCTTCTCTTCTCCAGGCTGAACAGCTCCAACTTTCTTAGACTATGTTTGCAAGGGAGGTGCTCCAGTCCTCTTATCAACTTCATGACCTTCCTCTGGACTTGCTCCAACTGTTCCATGTCCTTCTTAAGTTGGGGGCACCAGAACCGTACTCAGTACTCCAGATGGAGGTCTCACAAGAGATGAGTAGAGGGGGAGAATCACCTCCTTCAACCTGCTGCCAATTCTCCTTTTGATGCAGCCCAGGATGTGGTTGGCTTCCAGGGCTGTGAGCTCACACATGGAATATCGTTTTTGTGATTTTGGGTCAGCTGTCCTGGCTGTGCCCCCTCCTAGCTTCTTGTGCACCCCCAGCCTTCTTGCTGGCTGGACATAAGATGCTGAAAAGTCCTTGACTTAGTATATGGATTATATAGCAGCAACTAAAACATCAGTGTGTTATCAACATTATTCTCATCCTGAATCCAAAACACAGCACTGCACTAACTTCTAGGAAGAAAATTACTTCTATTCCAGCTGAAAACCATATACAAAATAAATGTCATATAAATAAAAATCCAGCTTTGACTGGAGGATTTTAAGTTACAACAGTTTTTTTAAATTACTGTATAATATAGTAATACTTGAATAAGATCCTACTCTCATATCTTCAATTTTTGTTATACTTTTCTCTACCCATCTTCAGATGGAGCTAAAACCATTTCCTGTTAAGTTTAACAAATATTTATTTTAACACTGAGTTCAAGTTAATTACTCAGTACTTTGACATATGAAATGTTATTTTGTGTAGATGTGGGGGTTTTTTGCCAGTCCTGTTAAGTTTGGTTATAGCAACTGTACACACTTTTCTACAATGATGTTTCCCTTACTTTAAAAAGTCAAATAAATAACTACTACTTCTTTTATTTTCTTTTCCTGAAGTCGAACAACTTATCCTTACACAGAAACCCAGATGTATAGCCAAAACACTGGAGGAAATTACTTCGAAGGAAGTTCTGCACAGGCAACTACAGTGGTCTCCTCTCATAGTATGGTGGGCACCGGAGGGATTCAGATGGGTGTTGCAGCAGGACAGCTCATTAGCAACTCAGGAGGGACCTATCTGATTGGCAATTCAATGGAAAGTTCTGGTCATTCAGTGACTCATACAACACGGGCCTCACCAGCTACAGTAAGTACTTCAGAACTATGTTAAATCTTTGGGGGTATTTCTTAATCACTATGATGTTCTGGCATGCTGACGTTTCTATAGCAAAAAGCATATTATGTTGGCAAAATCAGTAATACATGGGTTTGTCTTGCAAATATTTACATTTAGTTTAACTGTAGATGTAAATAACATAGTGCTGTCATGGTTTAATCCCAGCTGGCAAACTAAGCACCACACAGACACTCTCACCCAGTGAGATGGGGGAGACAATCAGAAAAATGAAGAGAAAACTCATGGGTTGACATAAAAACAGTTTAATAATTTTTAAATGGAAACAGTAGTGATAATACCGATAGGAATAAAAAATTATAAGGAAAAGAAAAAAATAAAGAAAATGCAAATAAAATCCAAGAAAGACAAGTGATGAAAATGAAAGCAATTGCTCACCAACCAACTGAGCCAGTCCAGCTGCCCAGTCAGTCCCCAAACAGTGGTCTCCCTGCCAATGTCTCCACATGCAGGTGGAAGGGACTTCTGGACACGAACCAATATGATTACGCAGAAGCCATTTATTGTTTACATTACCACCCAGTTATACATTTCCAACACCATTGTTTACATTATCACCCCATACATAATTGGTTAATCGATCCCTTTCATTCCAACCTCACGAGGGTCTCTGGAAAAGTGATTGGTTAAAGTCCAGGTGCTCCTTTATCAAGTGATTTCATTCTTTGCCGCCAACTTCTCAGCATCTCTGCTCTCGATTTAGCCCAACTGTTGTTTCGGTGGCCTTGAAGATTACTCAGTCTAGCACTATTATTGTTTTCAGTGACCTTGATGAATTCCAGAGAATCTGACAACACACCTAAAGATAATTTGGCTGGGGCACCCCTGGAACCAAGTTGTTCAGACATCGCAACAGTTTCCCCCTTTTCCTTCTTTCACCAACCAAATTCTCTTCACTGTCTTTTCCACCAAGGGGATCACCAATTTTATAATACACGGAATAACACAAAGCAAAAAATAATAATAGTAACGCCAAAATTCCCTTTACCATGTCTTTCAACCACCCAGTTATTCCCCACCCTGTAAACCATTCATCCAAACCCCAGTCATTCATTGTCAATTTTTTCATGTTATCTTGCAATCTCTTGAGTTTTTTGTGAATGGATACAGAATTGTCAGAAAGGTTCAAACAACATATCCCTTCAAATTCATCACACCTCTGTCCATGTGCTAACAACAAAAAATCTATAGCCGCTCTATTCTGGAGTGTGCCGTGTCGGATACTGTCTATGTCGGTGAGCATCTGATTTAAAACAGTTGAAGTTATGTTCATCTGCTTAGCTGTCCAGCATCCTTATTGATTGTTGCCAAAGCCTGAGCAGCAGCAACACCTGGAGCAAGAACTGATGCTATTATTCTCGCTGGAGCACCCCAAAACTCTACATTATCATTGCAGTTCGGATTCAAACTTGTAATAGCTCTTTTAGGTCTTCTGCTATGTCCTGCTTTCCAAATAGTCCAATTCAACATCTCACGTATACTAGGGGCAAACATGGTTAGCTTTCCCAAGTAACAAGATCCACCATATGCATTACTCGGGATATCGGGCCATGCCCTATCCCCACAGATCAAAAATACACCTGGTGGAAATTTCCTAACCCTTGTATTTTCTCCAGCACTTCCAAGGTAAGTCCAATTATGGCAATATTCAGCCACATTCGTATACCATGGAGAATTTGGATTGACAATGACACTATTGTTTTTGGGACGAGGAACTATCACATTGCTCAGGTCAGTTGTTTTTAAATTTAGAAAGTAATTAAAAATAAACAATAATTTCCAGGTACTGATCCTAACAAATCTAATTCTTGAGGCTTTAGTCCCTCTTCACTTAGTGACTGGGTTCTCATACCTGCTTGAAAACATTCTCCATTTGGCCTAATCCCCAATCTTTCACACATATCGACCCTTTTATCACCTCTAATTATGTTGCACCAACGATTCTCTGCCTCAACTTTACTGGCTTCCACAAATGGTCTTCCTTTAATTCCCACCCATTTCTTTAAACCTGTAAAATTGGTTAATGGGATACCAATTAAACAGGTATGAAAAAGGTCTCCTGGCATAGCCAGAGACAAACAACAAGAATCCACTCCAGTGGCATTGGCCCAAGCAAGCCATATATTTTGTTGAGGCCATCTCAATGGGCTAATTTCTTCTGCTCTACAGATCCTAACATATATCATAACCAAAAGAAAAAAACTCCCAAAAAGTTGCATTTCCTTTAAATTATTCTTCATTCTGAGGATTGGTGACTGATCCTTCCTCTAAACTGATACCATCTATCAAAACCACACTCTGTACATAGTATTCTCACTCAGGGATAGCAAGAGCGTTTAGAGTTTCTTTGGACATTGGATGTTTTCAGGTATCACTGGCTGTTGGTTCATTGATAGTACTAGGAATCAGATTATCCTTCTCAAGCCAGGGAGGATCCCACTTCTCAGGTATCCATCGGGGTTCTTTGTCTGTAATGACACAAGCATAACCCCTTCCCCACATTAATAACTCTGCAGGTCCCTCCCATAATCCTGTCATAGGATTTTTAAACCTAACCTTCGGACGATGCTGTACCAAGTCCGAATCCTCCTGCAAAGCTGAATAGTGCGTCAGTGCTGGTGGTTCATTACGATTACCTACTAGTTGTAGATGATTCATAATGTAAACTACTTTTAACACTCTATCCTGTGGGCTCAGCCCTTCTTCCCCCGTTTTTTGTTTATCAAGTAGTCCTTTCAACACCTGATGTGTCCTTTCAATAATGGCTTGACATGTGGAATTACCTGGAATGCCTGTGATATATTTCACTCCCCAACGCACCAAAAATTCTTGGGTGCATTGGGTTCGATATCCTGCCCCACTGTCTGTTTTAATTTCCCTGAGGCAAACCCATCACAGCAAAGCATCCTCGCCAATGTTGAATGACGTAGTGAGATCCTTCACTTGTCATAGGAGTTGCCCAAACCATGGCAGAGAATGTATCCACAGTTACATGTAGGCATCTGAAACAACCAAAAGACATGTAGATAGTTACATCAGATTGCCATAATTGCAGTGGTCCTTGGCCACGAGGGTTAACCCCAGGGCCTAAACCACCTACGTCATGACACTGTGGACTGGTTGCAACAAATCCTTGAGCATCCTGCAATGAAATTCCGAATTGTCAGTGTAAGACTTGCACCTTGGTGGAAAAACTCACGTGCTCTCCTACCTTGGCTAAATTTATCAATGTTAGGAGAAACAGTGGCTCATAGTGGTGCCACCAACTGGTCAGCCTTCTCATTTCCCAAGGCCAGACCTTCTGTTAAACCAGAGTGACTCTGGGTGTGTATGATAAAATATTCATGTCTGTGAAAATTGAGTAATTGCCATAATTGTAAAAAGAGTTGCCACAACCTGCGGTTCTGAATCTCTTTCAGCAAAGCTCATTCCATGCGCTCAACAACACCTACTACATAAAGAGAATCAGAAACAATGTTAATGGGATCATCTGACCATTTTTCAAATACTCTGATAACTGCACATAACTCAAGTACCTGTAAAGAATCTCCTAGACCCTCAATGACTTCACTGAGCCACTCGCCTTTGTCTTGCCGAGTAAGGCCTGCTTTAGAAGTTTTGCAACTGGCATCAGTAAACACAGTGAGGCCTTCTACAGGTTGCTTTGAAAGCCAGGGGACTTCCTCAACCTGTAGGTGCAAAGAAAAAAGTTTATGAGGAGAAAATTGAGTGCTAACGCATCCTAGAAAATTTAGCAATGCCCATTGTAAGGACTCTGAATTCTGTAATGACCACTGTAAATAATCTTTGGTCAATGAAAGAAGAACATTGTGAGGTTCCATTCCTGCAAATTCTAATGTTCTTTTATGGGCCTTAATTACAATTTTAGCTAAAGCTTCCATTCTGGTAGTCAAAGATTTATTTAAATTGAATAGAAAAAATACCCATTACAGTATTTTCAATGGCTGCATTGCTTGGCCATCCCATTGCATCAATATTGCCATCACACGTTTCTCCTTATTCAGTACTGCTACAGACAATGGCAATTTTGGAGACCTATGGTCTGCAAAAGAATTATCCAATTTGATGATAATCTGAGTTAGAGCTTGCTGTTGTTTTTCTGTCAATTCACATAATAGATTGGCGTGATGTCCGCCCCTTAATAATGACATTAAGGGTTCCAAATCTTCATTAGTTATGCCACAGATACTGCGAATCCACTGTATGTCCCCAATTAACTTCTGGGCATCAGACAAAGTTTTAATCTCTGTACAGATTGTTAATTTCTGGGGCCGAATTTGGGCTTCAGTGATAAGCATTCCCAAATATTTCCAAGAAGCCTATTGCTGAATTTTTTCAGGGGCAATTTGAAGGCCTGCCTCTTGCAGTTGCTGCTGTAAGGCAGGTAACAAGTTCTCCGTGTCCAAATGTTCATCTGCTATCAAGATGTGTCTTGGTTTGGAAAGACAGGGGTGTCTGCTAGGGAACCAAAAAAAAAAATGGAAACTTCCCTTGGATTTTTTTATAATC
>JAGMWU010000027.1:11707813-11772243 GCA_018697195.1 Certhia americana | reverse complement strand
TTTTAGTGTTAGTTAATAAAGTTTGATTCCTTGTAAGTTTAAGCCTGCTTTGCTCTTGATTGGGAAATTTCAAATTGGCAAACCAAAACTATGACATAAAATTGGTGTTTCCGCTTGCTTTCAAACTGAAACCACAACACAAATTGGTGCATTGGCTGGGAAATCGAACTAAACCCATGATAACATAGCACTACAGATGTGGCCTCACAAGGGCTGAGTAGAGGGGCAGGACCACCTCCCTCCACCTGCTGGCAATGCTCTTCCCAATGCACCCCAGGACGCCATTTGCCTTCTTGGCCACAAGGGCACTGCTGGTTCGTGGACAGCTTGTTGTCCACCAGGACCCCCAGGTCCTTCTCTGCAGAGCTGCTTTCCAGCAGGTCACACCCACCACCTGTACTGCTGCCTGGGGTTATTCCTTACCAGGTGCAGGACCCTGCACTGGCCTTTGTTGAATTTTAGACAGTTTTCTGCCCATCTCTGCAGTCTGTTGAAATACTTCTGAATGGCAGCATAGCACTCTGGAATATCGGCCACTCCTCACAGTTTTGTATGATCAATAAACCTGTGGTGAAGGCACTCTATCCCTTTATCTAAGTTATTGATAAATAAGCTAAATAATACTGAACTCAGTACTTTTCAGGACAATGAATTTCATGATCTTACCAGGCCGGAGGTGAGGCTGACTGGTCGGTTGTTTCCAGAGTCCTCCTTTTTACCTTTTTTTAAAATAGGTACGATGTTTCCCTTTTTCCTGTCACCAGGGTTGTTTCTGGACTGCCATGAGAAATATAATGCATAATGATTTGGCAACTGTATCAGCCAATTCCCTCAGGACCCTGGCATGCATCTTATAGGGTCCCATGGACTTGTGTGTACTCAGGTTCCTCTGGTGGTCATGAACTGATCTCCTATGATGGGAGGGACTTCTTTCCTCTAGTTACTGCCTTGAGGTTCTGGGCTTGAGATCTGTGGGAAGAGAGATTTTCATTGAAAACTGAGGCAAAAAAAAAAATGTTGAGTATCTAAATCTTTTCCATGTCAGTTGCTACCAGTTCTCCTGTGCTATTTATCAGGCTGGAGAAGAGAGTATATTTTCTTTAATCTTTCTTTTCTGGCCAATGTATCTGTAGAAGCCCTTCTCATCCCTTGCCAAATTCAGTACCAGCTATGCCTTAGCTTTCCTGATCCCATCCCTACACATTCAAGCATCATCCTTATATTCTTTCCATGTTCCCATGTCCCTGTTTCCACAGCCTGTGCATTTCCTTCTCATACTTTAGGTTTGATCAGGAGGTCCTTACTAGGTCATTCTGGTTTCCTGCCTTCCTTGCCTGATCTCTTGCATGTGGGAATCAAGAGCTCTTGTGCTCTAAGAATAATGTCCTTGAAGAGCTGCCGACTCTGTTCAGCTCCTTTATCCCTGAGGGCAGTTTCCCAGGGAGTCCTATCCACTAATTCCGTAAACAACTAAAATTTTGCTCACTTAAAATTCAAAGTCCTGACCCTACTCTTCACCTGGCCCATATCACTCAAGATTGTGAATTCCACCAGGGCATGATCGCTGCAGCAAGGGCTGCCACCAGTCTTGAGAACTCTCTTGACATCTGTAATTAATTTAAGGCTCTTGATATATAGGGTTCAACCCATACAAGCAACAGTCAAGTGAAACCTAAACAGTTCAGCTTAAACTGTGACATCAAACACACGTTGTTTTAAATTTACTAGAAGATTTAAATAAACCAGGTAAACTAGAGCAACACACCAGTTCAATTTTTATTGTTTTTTACCTGGTACATTTCACTTTTAATCTTAATTCTACCTGCACCATCATAATATTTTTTCATATTTGTATAGACAATTTAAGAGATCACAATAAAATATAGCCAAACCTGCTTCTTAATGTAATACTCATCAAATGTATTCAAATATTTTGAATAATTTAGGATAATTTTCACATGAAGACAAATAAACCAGTCATGGGCTTTTTATAACCTCTGACACTTTTTCCATATCAAGATTTAGTTCTGTTTCACTGTTTCCAATAAGCAACTTCATTTTGTTTTATTCACTGTCACTAATCAAATAATTGCATTTTTGTAACTAGCAAATTAGTCATAACATTGATAAGATTTTAGCTCTTCCTGATAATTCTACTAATACATTGTAGCAATTTGAAAATATATCACATGTATCCTACTTGAATGATGAGTCTGGGTGGGTTACTGACAATTCATGTTAGAAGATGGGCAGCTACAGCAAAGACAAATTAGAAATTTAACTCCCTTATGAATAACAGAATTTAAATCACCCTGCACTTTTTCCTATATGTAAATGCTTTAAGGATTGTTCTGATAAAATTTGCATTGTAATACCAATGTTTCCTAATGTCAAAAGTTTCAAAATGTGTATATAGTTATTAAATTTAAAAATGTATTATGATTGTCAGCCTGGAATGAGCTCCCATCTATTAGTTCTGTTTTTTCTAGCAAGCATTAGGGTTGATCTGCAATCACTGTTATTCATCAGTGATCACTATCCATAGGAACTATTTACTCAGAAATGTATCCTATTTCAGTCATGCTTGTGCGCATCAAAAGGTACATGGAAATAAACCCAAAGACAATATGAATTAATTAATTAGTTAATACTTCTGAATTAATTAATGAATACTCCTGGTGCTAAATACAGTGTGCTAAGCATTCTCCTGATGGAAAAGAAAGCATGGCACCTTTCTAAAATAAACCATTTGATAATGGAGTGGGAGAAAAAGAATAACAGCCACAAGGCATAAGGAGGGCCAATGGTAATGTCAAATCCTGATATAGTATAGTTTTGGAGGAAGTATAGTTCTTTTAAGAGAAAAAAAAAAAAGTAAGTTTCCATAGCCTTATTTTAAGCTGGAGTAGTTGTGATTTGGAAAGTAGTTTGAAATTAGGTTTTATTTATTCAAGCAGCCAGCCTCTTTCTAGGTAAAGGAATTTTTTTCCTTTTCTTCTCACCCCTCTGGTAATTGGCAGAGCAATTTTTATAGCTGAATTCATCCTAAAATGAACAAACTGTTTCAGATTAAAAAATCAGAGATACATGGATCTTTATGTTATATTGGAAAATTAAATCACCTAGTCTGACCTTTTAATCTTACAGGCCTGACATTTTTATTCAAATCTGAACACAGTGACTTGTTTGGTGAAAAAGGCATTCAGTCTAGGTTTCCAAACACGAGAAGATGAATAATCTGTTTAACCAGTCAGTCAAATGTTCAAGTTAAAGTTCAAGTTCACTGTTAAAAATGTTGGTCAATTATGAATTAACCAGTGGGGTGGAAGTTTAGAGGACTTGGGAGTTCTTATACTCTCATTAACCTTTGTCCCCCAAGACTCTGCCTCCTGATTTGTTCTGCTCCATATCTGTGAAGCATCATGGCTTGTTTCTATCCCTTCCCAGGAAAAGAGATAAGTTTCACTGTTGCACAATAGACAGAATTATCTATATGTCCTACTCTGCCCCTGGGAGCCCCATACAGCCTCCACTGGATTTCCAGAAAATCCCCATGAAACTAAGGTCAGACACACTTGCACCATTTACATTCTGGCCTCATATGCTTATACTGCACATTTCTCTCTAGCTTTCAGCCATTATCTTTTGTTGTGCTAAAAATTTTAAATTGCATTTAAAAATTAAGTTTAAAAAGCCCTGTAGCACCTAGCATTTTGTTTCTAGTTTTACCTCTTAATGTATTTATTCAGTAGATCACATACCTACACCAGCATGCTATATTTAGTGTATTCATTACAAACAAATTGTTTCTGAAATAACTCTTTGTGGTGGGTTGGCCTATCCACCAGGTGCCCACCAAGCCATTCTCAATCCCACTTCTTAACAGTCTGTTTTGCCTCTGACCATAATTGGTAAGTGAGCTCCCTGTCTGTATTTCAACAATCAAGCTTTTTGTCATTTTTTTTTCCCCCTGTCCAGCTGAGGAGGAGTGTTAGAGCAGCTTGGTGGGCACCTGGAGGCCAGCCAAGGTCAACCCACCACACTTTCAAAGGCAAATCAGACTTGGTGAAATTATTTTAATTTATTGCCAATTAAACAGAGCAGGATAATGAAAAAGAAGAACAAATCTAAAAACACCTTCCACCCACCCCTCCCCTCTTCCTAGGCTCAGCTTCATTCCCAGCTTTTCTACTTCCTCCCTCAGAGCAGCACAGGGGGACAGGGAATGGGGATTGCCATCAGTTCATAACATTTTGTTTCTGCCTTTTCTTCCTCTTCATGTTCTTGTCCTGCTCTAGCATGGGGTCCCACCCACAGGAGACAATCCTTCATGAACTTCTCCAGTGTGGGCATTCCCACTGGCTGCACTTCTTCACAAACTGCTCCAGAGTATTTTTTATTTCCATGGGGTGAAGTCCCTAAGGAATAGACTGCTCTAGCATGGGTCCCCCACAGGGTCACAGGTCCCGCCAACACTCTTGCTCCAGCATGGGCTTCTCTCCACAGGCCACCATTCCTGCTGGGAGCTTCTTTTAGGGCACATCCACCTTCACTATTGTGGGGTCCTCCATGGGCTGCAGCTGGATATCTGCTCCACTGTTAACCTTCACGGGCTGCAGGGAAATCTGTTCAGAAGCCTGGAGTACTTGCTCCCCTCTTCCTTTACCAATCTTAGTGGTTGCATAATTTTATTTCTCACATTTTCTCACTTCTAGCTGCCATTGTGAAGTTCTTTTCACCCTTTCTTAAATATGTTTGCACAGAGGCTCTAGCGACATCACTGGCCCAGATTTGGTCAGTGGCAGGTCTGTCTTGGAGCTGGCTGGAATTCTCTGACATGAGAACAGCTTTTAGTGTCTTCTCCCAGAAGCAATCCCTGCACTGCCAGGTCTACTAAAACCTGGCCACGTAAACCAAATACACTCATATGGAAAACTATTCTCATTATTAAAAAATTCGTCAGAGGAACACAATGATGTGTTGGTTTTGAAGTATTCAAAATTTGATATTGGAGATGCCTCTGAATCTCTGAAGTGAATTTCTGTCTGTTCTTTTTCTTTTCTTCTGTAAAAATGTATAAAGTAGGTTGTCTTAGTTTGGAAGACGGGTGTCTGCTAGGAAAACAAAAACAGAAGCCTCCCTTGGACTGGTGAATACAAAACCTCCTCCCTCCAAATTGTTATAATTCTGAAATTAAAGGGGTCTCAGGCAAAGATGTGAGGGTAGGAATAACAGTTCTTTACTAGTGCATCTAACAAGGTAATTTAACAACAATAACTATAGTGTTGACAACAAACAGAACCAGAGAGGGAAAAAACCCCAACAACCCAGTTAGTTTTCCTCTGGCACCTTCCCCCCTCCTATACCGTCACAAGCCACCAGAGTGAGCAGCAGTCCCGGGGGATGAGATGTATCCGAAGCTCGGCAGCCGTGGCTGGAGATGTAGAAAATGTCCCGACTAGGCAGGGGGTGCGGAACACGGCGTGGGGAAACCCCGAGCAAAACTGAAGAAGCAGCAGGTGCAGGGCAACAGGGCAGGAGCTCTCGGCAGGGCAGGGAGAGACCAGGTTCTGGAATCCCGGGACACACACGAAAAGACGGTGATGGGTCACTCCTAGCTGAACTCTAGGTGAAGGCCAGTGAGGTCTCTCTGCAGTCAAGAACTGAGCAGCCTTGTCAGTTCCCTCCAAAAGCAAAAACTCCCCAGAGCGAAGTGAAGTCCGGGTGCCACCCTCTCCCTGATTTAGCTGCTTCCTTTGTCTTTCCCTCTCGAGCACCCAGCAATCAGCTTCTTAGCAACTTCTGGGAAAAAAATTCTATAAGAAAACAACCCAACCCCCAACATAGGTCAAACATGACTAGCCACTGCTATTATTGCACTTCAAATATTAGTGGCATGGTGTTTGCACTTTTCTAGAGTAGTGGATTTCTGTGTGTCTCTTGTGGTTTAACCCCAGCCAGCAACCAAGCCCCATGCATTCACTTGCTCACTCTCCCACCAGCCGGATCCAGGAGAGAATCGGAAGGGTAAAAGCTGGAGAAGTCATGGGTTGAGATAAAGACAGTTTAATGAGGAAAGGGAAAGTCACTCACACAAGCAAAGGAAAACAAGGAATTAATTCACTGCTTCCCATGGACAGGCAGGTGTTCAGCCATCTCCAGGAGAGCAGGGCTCTGTCACGCATAACAATGACTTGGGAAGACAAACACCATCACTCCAAACATCCCCCCCCCTTCCTTCTTCCCCCTACTTCATATACTGAGCATTATGTCATATGGTCTTGAATATCCCTTTGGTCAGTTTGTATCACCTGTCCTGGCTGTGTCTCCTCCCAGCTTCCCATGCACCCCCAGCCTCCTTGACAGCTTGGCAGTATGAAAAGCAGAAAAAGCCTTGTCTCTGTGTAGGCCCTGCTCAGCAATAACAAAGACATCTCCATGTTATCAACCCTGTGTTCAGATGTCAGGGTATGACACTGGTTAAAATGCCAGGCACCCACAAGAATCATAATGAAGGGCTCATGAGTTGAGATAAGGACTGGGAGAAAATAGTCTGAGGGCAAAACGGGCTCAAACTTAAAGGTATAAAGTAGATTTATTATTAACAGAGTCAAAGGAGAATAATGAGGAGAAAAATTAGCCTTTAAAACACCTTCTTCCCCCCCCGAACCTCCTTCTTTCCCACCGACAGCACAGGGAGATGGTGTAGGGGTGTTTGGTCAGTTCATCATTCGAGATCTTTCTTCAGTTCATTTAGGGAGATGAGTCTCTCTCTTCTGCTGTGCTGTGGGGTCTTTCCCATGGGACACAGTTCTCCATGAACTTCTCCAGCGTGGTTCTAATTTCACTAGTAGCAGTCCCACCCAACCTGCTGTAACCTGAGTCCCTCCCACAGGCAAGACAGTCTTCCTAAAGCTGCCATTGAGTGGGTCACTAGTCCATGTGGTATAGTCTTTTAAGGATAAGCTGCTCTAGTGTGGAAGCAAGGGCCCTCTTTCTCTGTCTCTGAAAGCAAGAGCCCTCTCTCACTGGGTATCCCACTGGATTAGAGCTTTTTTAGCATACACCTGCTCTAGTGTGAGCACCTTTTCCCACAGTCTGAGAGCAGATCTCTGCATCCCCCCATGGACTTCATGGATTACAGGGAGACATTTTATTATAGTCCTCACCACAGCTTGCAGAGAAATCTCGACTCTGATGCTTGGAGCACCTCCTCCCCCTCTTTCTTTCCACTGACCTTGGTGCCACCACGTTTTCTTTTTCCACGTCTTCACTTCCTCCTCTTTCTCCGACTAGGAGGAAAAAACTGCTGCTCGTAAGCACCATTGCCAACAAATTCCATCAATTCAAAGATTCTTGCAGGATCTCGCAGCACTGAGAAGTTGATTTCGTCTAGATTCTGCATCGGGGAATCACTTGCCATGTTTCCACTGCTGGCCACATGGCCCGGTCACCACCGTGTGGGTGGTGCCAGATGCTGTGGCGCCAGCACCATTCAATGCCTCTCTTCATGCAGGGAGACAAAAAGAAGCCTCCACCACCAGGATCACCCCCGGTGGCAACACCTCGCCACCCCTCAGAAAAAGCTGTTTTGATTTTTTTTCTTAAATATGTCATCACAGAGGCGTTACCAACCTCTCTAACTGGGCCAGCAGCATGTCCATCTTCAGAGCCATCAGAGATTGGCTCTGTCGGGTATGGTGAAAGCTTCTATTAGCTTCTCACAGAAGCCAGTCCTGTGGCTATACCCCGCTGCCAAAAACCAGGTTGTGCTAAACCAGCACATCTGCACAAATCCAAAACACAGCCCCATATCAGTCACTGGGAAGAAAATTACCATACCTCTGGCAAAACCAGCGCAGTGTCTAATTAAATAGAGAGTTTGTTCTAAAAGTGCCAATTAATCTCTTGCAAATTCTGTCTTATTTTTTTCTGAATTTAAAAGAAATTATTATCTAAACTTTCTGCTTTGTTTCTCAATCCTGATTTCCTGATGGAACTAACTCTTGTGGAAGCATACAGCTCTTGCTAAATGCTTTTCAGTTCAGTGGAGTGTGCCTGTTTTAGAGATTGTATGTAAGCTTGTCAAGGTTTTGGGGAGATTTTTGAGTCTGTACCATAACTGGCAGATCAACTATAAGGCAGTTTAGGGGTTTAGAATATCAAGTGCATGAGAAAGGTGAGGTATACAGATTACTTTTTCATTTATATACAGGGATTGTAATGAAGGCAAAGAGTGGAACTGATAATTTTACCAGCCATTTGAAACATCCAATAAGGAAATAAAAATGGACACTGAATTGTCTTTTGAGAACTTAGGGACAAGGGAGTCATCTGGTATAAGCACCAAACATTTTGAATTTTTACCAAGTCATGGATGTTATATATGCTTCTGCTCCATATGTTGGCCCCATATGTTGTTTTCTGATCATAAGGAATATTTATATTCATGCATACCCTGTGCACATGCAGAGTACTGAAGATAACTGTGATGTGTTTATTTTATGAAATTTAATGGAATGCTCATAGCATCTGAAATATCCTCACATCAACATCAGAAAACAAACAAAATAATTAATGCCCCTATTCATTTCTCCCAGCTTTCCTATATGATTAGGGACAGAAAAGAAGTCCTCAGACTAATTAAACATTTCAGCTGGGAATGGTGTGAATTTTGGAGGCCATTATTTTCTTGAACTTGTCCATCTTCCCCTTAATTATTATAAATATATTAGTTACAGTATTCTGTTTTGGAAGGTAAACAGAAATAAAACAAGTGATACAGTAGCAGAAACCACAACTATGTCTAAGTCTGTCTGTGGATTACCATAAATTTCAGTATTTTCGTTATTTGACTGCTGTTCTTACTGAAGGGGACAACACTGTTTCAGTAATTCATTATTTTCTCTCTTGTTCTCCTTTGAATATGAGCTATCTCCTGCTATTTGTTCATCTAGTCCAATATAAACACTTCTAAAGCTTTTCTGAGTTCTTTTAAAGTTAGCATATATAAAATATCAGATATATTTAATGATCTTTTTGTGTATATGTCCAAAACTTTTTTTTTCACAAAAACTTAAAACAATTGCTTTTTTTTTCTTCTGTCTTCCAATTACTTTTTCATTCTCTCGAGCAAAATCTAGTATAACCTAGTAAAAGCTCTACTACAGCTGCTTAGTCTGTGAGAGCTTTCAAGAGAATCTTTCACATTTTTCTGGGTGTTTGACCAGTGAGTTCTCTTTAGATGTTCACTGATGCTTCATTTTCAAGTCTTTGCATCTAAGCAAGTTTGTCTGCCCAATTCAAGGCTCTGGCATGAACACCTTTTCAGAGGACAGTAGCATTTGTATGAATGCACTGTTTTGAAATATAAGTGGAAAGGATGCTGGAGTTCTCATCCATTTATCATATAGCACTTTAATATAGTGATGTGCATAGACCTTGTTTTAGGATTGTCAATGAGAAAGTAAGAATTGTTACCAGGAAAAGCTATAACAGCAAATACATTTATTACTAGTATCCAAGACTTAATTAGCTGTGCTGAATTTAATTTTTTAATGCACATTTGCTGAATTAATAATTTCTTCACAACTTTTGTATTTCACTTGGCTTAAAGCCTACAATGGCAACATTTTTGAAACAGATAAAGCTAAAATTTGCTAAATATATAGCAGATAAAAATTAAAGGGAGCAGATGAAGTTAAAAATAGGTGCCTGTGTAGAGACATGGACTTCTTTTGAACATGAAGCAGCAGATGTCTTAAAGTTTAAGATATCATCAAAAGTAGTCTGCTTGACTGTCAGTGAAAAGGGGTTTAGAAAGGGAAGCAAATATAGATAATGAATTAGAGGATGTCCATGTTATTTTCAGTAACTTAGAGCTTAAATTTCTAAAGATTTTTTTTTTCCTTATATCCTGACCTCTTCAGAACAACTTAAGTATTTTGTGTCAAATACTTGAATCGTGAAGAAAATAAGTTTTCCTTGCCATTGACTTTTAGGAAGGAAGTTTTTCAATGTGAATTGGGGATTTTTTTTTAAGTGTTTTTCTATGTATATACTATAGAGACATCTGAAATGTTAATGCATATGTTCATCTGATAAAATGTTAATGGACAAAAAGACTTTAAAAATAACAGCTTATAAGATTACATAAAGGTTGAACATTGTAGGATTTAGCTGACATATAATAATCACAATTTTGAATTTATTATCCACAGAAATGTTCTACCCTTCTTAACCATTAATGACTATGGCAGATAATAAATTAGCATTTTAGAAGGTAAACTGAGTGAACTGACATTGAAGTCTAAAATCACAATTCCCATCATTATCATGCTGTAATTTCCCCACCCATGTTTTTATTAATATGTACACTCATGATTATATGTATTAGCAATTAGTAATGCAGATATGTTTAACATGCTTTGGTAGGGGCTGCTGTGGGAATGATAACTTTTTTCAGTTATCAGTCAAAACATTTTATTAAATTACTTTTCATATAGAAATGGTTTTTCAGTAAGAAGAAATGTATGACTGATCACACATTCAAACTAATGGGTGTGTGGGTTTTTTTGTCAATTAGCATTACAGTTGTAAATAGGCCTGTAACTTCTGATTGATTGTCCTTAGAAATGTAAGGAATGTAATTAATTAACCTCTATATGTACATAATATAATTTCAACTATATGTGCATAATTTCAAATGTTCAACTTATTTTTGTAATTTGTCCAAAATGTCAAGGCTACAATTAAAAAAAAACCCCCTCACTATTTGAGATAACCACTATTTAATTTGGGTTATATGATTAAAAATGCTTGCCATTAATGTTTTTGTTACTTCCCCAACATGCAGGGGACTGTTTCACATAGAACATTTTGAAAGCCTGAGCACTCAAGCCTGTCAGAAGCTTGGGATTTTAAAAAATAAAATAAATTTGAATGAGAGAGAACCCAGAAGTAGCTGAAATTTTTCAAAATGAGCCAGACAAATGATTCATTGTCTAGAAAATCTGCCTTCAAATTAAGCCATTAACTACATGTTAGAGAAGGTTAAGAGCTGCTTTGTCTATGGTTAGGTCCCTGCATGGGAAAAAGTTATCTGATGGTAAAGAGATATTTCAGTAGCAGGTTGTCTTGGTTTAAAAGACAGATGTCTTCTAATGAAGGCAGGAACCCCCTTGGAATGGAAAGATGACCCTCTCCCTCCAAATTATTATGACTTTGAAATTACAGGGCTTCCAGGCAAAGATATGGGAAAAGGAATAACAGTTCTTTACTAGACTATATATATAAAAATCAAGACAAAACAAACAACAGCAACAACAAGAAAAAAAGAAAACCCAATGACAGCCTTTTCCCACCTGTTGTTTCCCATTGATGTAGTTATTAACAGAACCAACAGGGGGCACTGTTGGCTCATGTCAAGGCAGAGGTTATAGTGACTCCCCTGCGACTTCAGAGGGCACTGTTGGCTCAGGCAGCTTCAGCCAATGCAAGCCCTGAGTACATAGGCATGCCCTGCTCTCAGCTCAGCCAGCTGGTTCCCTCAGCAAGCTAGTGCTCATCCACCCCCACCACCCCCACCCCCTCCCTCCCCAGAAGCTTTCACTGAAATGGAAGGGCCGTTGGCCAGTTCTTTGTACCTTAATTGCCCATCATTCATTCTCCCCGGCTGTCAACCACCCTTTTCCTCTCAGCATCCCCCTTTTCAGGTAACAAATGGGAGAAAATTCACTGAAAAAACCAAACCTACAATACTGGTAAAGTTCAAAAGGCAACTCATCAAAATTTAGACAAGGAATGCTGCACAAAATGTTTAATAATGAAAAGAATTACTATTGGAACAAGTTATGCTAGAATATGATGAATACTTATAATTTCAAATATAGATCAAAAGTCTTTCTGGAAGACCTGTTCTAGTTCAGTAATACTTCATGAGAGTAATGAAAGGCAAATTATAGGTGAATTAAAAAAAAAAAAAAAGACAAGCTGATCATAGTAATCATTAAGATCTCTGGCTTTAAAATCTATGGATCTGTGGCCATGGGTATGCTGGCAACACCAAGATGAGTAGTGCAGTTGACACACCTGAAGGATATGGGATGCCATCCGGAGGTACCTGGACAAGCTCTAATTCTGGGCCCATGGGAACCTTGTAAGTTTTAACAACACCAAGTGCAAGGCAAGGTGCTGCAGCTGGGTAGGGGATAATATAGACTGGGGGATGAACTGATCGAGAGCAGCCCTGCTGAGAAGGACTTGGTGGATGAGAGACTGGACATGAGCTGCCAATGTGTGCTTGCAGCCCAGAAAGCCAATGGTACCCTGGGCTTCAACAGAAGCATCATGGTCAGCAGGGTAAGGGAGGTGATTCTGCCCCTTTACTTCACTCTGGTGAGACCCGCCCTGGAGGCCACCAAGATGATCAGAGGGCTGAAGCACCTTTCCTCTGAAGGCTGAGAGAGTTGGGAGTTGCTCAGCCTGGAGAAGGCTTTGGGTAGACCTTATTGCGGCCTTTCAGTATCTGAAGGGAGCCAACAAGAAAGCTTGAGAGGGACTTTTTACAAGAGCATGTAGTGAAAGGACAAGGGGGAATGGCTTCAGACTGAAAGAAGGTAGGTTTAGATTAGATATTAGGAAGAATTCTTTACTGTGAGAGTGGTGAGGTCCTGGCACAGGTTTCCCCGAGAAGTTGTGGATACCCCATCCCTGTAAGCATTCAAGGCCAAGTTGGATGGGGGTCTCAGCAACCTTGTCTAATGGAATGTGTCCCTGCCCATGGTGGAGGGGTTGGAACTGGATGATTCTTAAGGTCCCTTCCAACCCAAACCATTCTCTGATTCTATGATTTTATATATATTTATATTTATATTTATATTTATATTTATATTTATATATATTCATAATTTATGATTTTAAAAAATTGGTTCTTTGAACAGGTCACAAAAACTTGTCTCGGTGAAGTGAGAGGGTAGTGTAATAGCTTGAACGAGCAGCAGAAGGCAGGACTTCAGACCTGTAGTACTGCTGTAGAGAAGGTATTGTTAGAGTGGAGTGAGATTCAGAATTAGGATTGAAATTATGCATGATGTTATCATGCTAAGATGGGAGATTCTATGGTTGTATTATATAGTGAATTGATCTTAGTATGATAAAATCTTAACCTTTTAATTTTTAATATACAGTATCCTTTTAAATTTGACCTTTTCTGTCTGATTGAATAATTGAATAGTTTGACTTAATAGTATTTTCTACTGAAGCAAGAAAATAATCTGTGTTCAAACATTATTTTTGCAATATTTCTTGCATGCTCATCAGATCTTAGTATGCTTTTATCAAAAGGCTTATATTTCTAATAGTAAACTGTTGTAAGAAAGACTTCCTTTTTCATTGAGAATTCCTACAGTAAGAATACTATTTTGATTAGTTTATAAAAAGGGAAAAGCACATTTTATTTATGCACTAAGTGAAATATAATCTGAAATATTTTTCAGTTTTGTGCTGTATGTTGAGTGAACTCATTTTAGTAATGTAATTTACCAGTATAAGCTCTTTGGATAATAATGTAATAATTAAAGAAATGTAAGGAAGATTTATTTTAAAACTGTCAACAGTGAATATAAGTGGCTTTAAATGTACAGATGCTTTTCCATTGCTTTTCTGTTTTTTCTATTTAATGTGGCTCATTATGTGCCTTCTTTTACTGTGCATCCCATTGTCTCGATGACTTTCAATGTTTTTGCTATTCTAGATCTGCATCTAAACTACAGTTAGATTGTAATTTTATTTTTATTGTTATAATTTTTGAATTAATGAGATGTATTAATATGGAAGGGAAGAATAGGAATGGATATGGTTGTCTACTCATTTGTATTAGGAGTAATGCTACTGTATAATTAGTGGTTTATAATACTTTTTCCTTTAAAAGTATTATTTTGAACCCATCTGATTTTTTATTTTCTTTTAAGGATGGATCTTGCTGTCTGCGTAAGCCTCCAAGTTTCATTTACTTTGAGAGCTCTGGATATTCAAAGAATACTCTAACAGGCTGTAGGGGGTGATATCCTGTACAATGAAGCTAATTGCAGAAAACTTACTGAATGACTGAGATTTTACTCCATGGTTGTAGAGAGCAGAAATTTTGCTTCTTATTCACACTCAAAGTGTTCACAGTTCTTTCTCAAATACTTGGAAGAAATACTGAGGCATTTCTTAGGATTTTATTTTGGGTTTTTTTTTTCTTTTATTTAAACACTGATTGTTCAGTAACTTTTACTGTTTGCAATGTAGCCTACTAGTAAATCCACTTCTCTTATTTCACGAGAAGGGAGGAAGATAAATTGGACTTTGAAAGTGGGTTCCTGCAGTATATATGCAAGCAAAATGCCACCCTGACTTCACTAGTAGGTTTGCCTTCATGAGGACTTCAGGATGAGGCCTTAAAGTAGAAAATATCCCTTAGCTATGACCAAACTAAATATTTCTGTTGAAATTAAAGGAATCTATCAGAATTTTTCTGATTAGTCTTTTATACTGTCTTGAGTCATTTTTTAATGACATCTATTATCAGATTGAAATGGCGATTGAGACACTTCAAAAGTCTGATGGTCTTTCTACTCACAGAAGCTCTCTTCTCAACAGCCATGTAAGTTGTCTCTTCTTTCATGAAAGCTAATCTCTATCTTGTTCTGCATGCTTAGCCTGCCTCTAAATGTTTGTTTTAATTTATTGCTATTTTTTGCTCGTAATATTTCCATTTTAGTTGCTTGTAATCTACATCTTATGTCACTATATTTTGTCAGGCTGTGTCATGACACACTGTAGAGTGCATTTCTTTTCTAGGTTCTGTATTGTGTTAATGCAGCTTAACATATTTGTCTATTTTGCAGGTCCCAGTGTAAATGTAAAAATAATAACCAAATAACCCTTAAGTAGTCTGTGTTTGACATTCAAAAATAATTTTCTATAATTTGTGTACCTGATATAATAATTTAAGAACAAATAAAGGGGAAAAAAAGCAGTGCACACAGTTTGAATAAAAATATACTTTAGATTTAATTTCAAATATTTCTATTTTCCTGAATAAGTTTATTATAACAATTCTGAAGATCAAACTCATGAGATTTAAAAATTAAAACAATCTGTTAGTGTCTAAAATGTTTTATTCTTCTGCCTTTTGCTTTCTTCTGTCTTTGCAAATCCTGTAGTTAGAAATTTTCCATAATAAAAGGCTGAAGATGTTTGCATAAAAAGATGGTTGCAAATATAGTGGTAAAGCCATTAAATATAACTTTTAGATAAAGGAGTAAGGCTTAAAATTTAATTTTCAGTTTGTTTTTAAATAGTGCTTGTCTTTCCTGAAATGTTGTGCAAACAAAATGGTTTTTCCTCAGCTGGTATAAATAGTTTTGTATTTTTAATTGCTGCTAAATTTCTATACATACTGCACCCTTTTTGCTTCTCAGCCTTACTAACAAACATAAACTTACACATTTTTTTCAGATCCTTGTATTTCTTTACCACTGAAAAGTAAATATTGATTGTAATATGAATGTATTAGTATACTGGGTAGAGTACATACACTTATTTTGATTTGTTGACATTTCCCCCCCTTCCCCCCCCCCCCCCAAGAATGTGGTAATATGGAGGTGAAAACAAAAATTTTTTTTGTAAAATTTTATAATCATGGTAGAAAAAGACAGCAGGAGCCAGTACAATTTCTTGGAAGAGAATTTAGTTTTCTTAGAAAATGCTAAAATTAGGTGAAGGAAATTGAATTCTGTAAAATGTGAAGAAAGATATTTAGATCATGTTAAGACAACCTGGCAACATGCTAAAATTATTTTAGCATCATAATTAAATAGGTGATAAATTCTTTTGCAAAATGCCAAAAATATGTATTAAAACTTAGATATACAAAGAATTACTAAATCTGCTTTGAATCTGACAAGGAAATCCAGAATCTTCATAATGAAAACAATAAGAATTAAATGACAAGGTTTTCTACATCAGAAAACTGCATTTCCCTATTTCCTGTGTAATGCACTAGTTAAAAGATCATGGAACAGATCCTCCTGGAAGAGGAGGAAACATAGAACAGAGGGAGGTTATTAGAGACAGCCAACCTGGCTTCAGCAAGGACAAATCATGCCTAGCTAATCTAATGGCCTTGCACAATGGAGTGACTGATTTGATGGACAAAGGGAGAGCTATGGATGTCACCTATCTAGACATCTGTAAGGCCTTCAATACAGCCCCCTACACCATTCCTGCTGCTAAATTTGAGAGATATGGGTTTGATGTGTAGACTCTTAGATGGATAAGAAACTGGCTGGATGGCTACATCCAAAGCATTACAATAAACAGCTCAATGTCCAAACCACGATCAGTAATGAGTTGTGTCCCTCAAGGGCATGTACTAGGACCATTGCCATTTAATATCTTCATTAACGGCTTAGATAGTGGGATAGAGTGGGTCTAAGTAGGGCCACTAAAATGATCAGAGGGCTGGAACACCTCCCCTTTGAAGAAAGACAGAGAGAGTTGAGGTTTTTCAGCCTGGAGAGAGCTCCATGGAGACCTTATTGCAGCCTTTCAGTACATAAAGGGGGCTTAGGAAAAAGATGAAGAGAGACTTTTTACCAGGGCCTGTAGTGACAGCAAAAGTAGCAACAGTTTTAAACTGGAAGAGGATAGATTTAAATTTAACATAAGGAAGGAAGTTCTTTGCAATGAAGGTGGTGAGACATTGGAACAATCAGGTTGCACAGAGAAGTTGTGGCTGCCTCGTCCCTGGAAGTGTTCATGGTCAAGTTAGATGGGGCTCTGTGCAACATGATTCAGTTGAAAATCACTGAAGGTGGATTGGACTAGATGACCTTTAAAGGTCCCTTCCAACCCAAACTATTCTATGATTTTATGAAAATATCTTTCTAATAAGGAGATTTGCATCTGACTGTTATGGTAGTCTTATTCTGATGTTTCTTAACTGTTTTGAGGTATTTTCAAAACTACTGAAAGACAAATAGAGGGTTCTATTGCAGATTCTGTGGGAAAAAAAAAGAAAAAAAGACCTCCAGGCATCTTGCTGTAATAAATGTTCTTTCCTAACATCAGTAATTTTGGAAGAAATTAACGGAACCCAGATCAAACACTGGATATTTTCCATTTTAAAGAAACTTTTATTGAATTATGACTCACATAAGGACAGTAAATATAGTTTTAGTCCTATCTTCTTCCTTAAGCTGGCATTTTGTTGTCTTAATTAATACCTGTTTCTTTTAATGATTTTTAAAAATTTTTCCTTTATTTTATTTCCTTTCCTCATTTCTTTCTGTATGTGATTGAGTTGACTATAAACTAATGATTTTTAAATATTGGAGCTTCATTGAAGTTGTAGTCAATTTACCCATTCTGCATAAACCATTTCATACCATTCCAATGTTGTTAATATTATAAATCAACAAGTCAAAGTGTAGACATTTCAATTTTAGAATTAGATTTCTGCAAATAGAAAAAAGTATTTAAGGTTGTTTGCAATAATGTTATCATGTCTGCAGATTATTTACTTTCTTACATGGCATTCAGCTATTGGCATTCTTCTTTGAAGGCTGTAACCCACCAAATAATCATGTCAACCTTTTTTTACCGAAATATTTCACCCTGCAGCAAATATCCTTACTTTGTACTTATTTTTTTTGCTTTCCCATTGTTGGCTAATGCCAAGCTGTGGTTGAAAGAATATCTGTCAAATACAGATCATTAGTAAAATGCACTGAAACGGATCCTAATAACTTATAATTAATCTGGAAAAAAATCTAATTCTATATTTAGAAGTTAAATTGAAAATAATTTGGGGGTTTTGTCAATAATTTTTTTCTTTGTGAGGTAAAACAAATTGTTCATATTCCATAAACTAATTAGTAATAGTTTAAATGGTAAATTTGAAGGCTATAATCAAGATATAGTAAAATGGTTTTGATAATACACTCATGTAAAGGTAAAAGTTTATAATATTTTTCCCTAGGCTTTGTTTCAGAATTGTAAATGCTCAAGTTAATAAAAAATTGTGAATGTTAAGACTGCATTTATACCTAAAAGTTGATATAAGGATGATGGACTGCACTTTTTAATGTTTATTTAAAGTGCAATATTATCTACAGCCATCTTGCATACAGATAGATCATGCTTCTCCTACATCTTTACACAGAGCTCTTGTTTAGAAACCTAAGCATGATAGTTCTGGTGATGTTTTCTGTAAGAAAGTAAACATGAAGATGTTCTTTGAAAGGTCTTGAGTAAATGTTTCCTTAATTTTTTTTTTTTATTATTTTTCATGTATTGTGTTTAGTAAATTGCTCAAAACTGACTTAAACAGAACTCTATGTCAAATATATTCATTATAATCTGATTTTTACAAATAGTTCTGCAATAAAGAAGAGTCGTAGTGGAAACTTATTTCAAGAGTAATGGGTACTAAAATATTGATATTCTTGTTCTGTAAATGACAAGTTATATGGAACATTACTAGAACAGAATTTGTTCAGTGATCTATTAGCAAGTAGCTCTACAAAGTAGCATATTCAATGTCATATAATTATATTTTACTGTATTTTAAACACATAACTTGGTCATATTAATTACTTTGGCAGATGAAAGTGAAATGGATTAAACAGCATAGTGGAATAAAACTTTGTTCCAAATGCCAAAATCAAATCCATGGTTTGGGGATTTATTGGATGCTCAAACTAAGTCCAAACTTTTTGTAAGATTTGTGAACCTGGAAAATTTGGATGTGCATTCTAATTCATTTTGGCATAATTACTTTCTTAAGTAATTAGTAAATACAAGATGAAAACAAAATTTGGAAATTCTTCAAGTGGAAATTAAAGGGAAATTCCAAGGATATGAAACCATGGGGGAAAGAAGGGGTAAGCTAAGTAAAATGATAGTATCCTCAAAAATCTGAAACCCCATAAGTTAAATATAGAATCATAGGATCATTTAGGTTGGAAAAGACCTCTAAGATCATCGAGTCCAACTAATAACACTGCCAAGTCCACCACTAAACCGTGTCCCTTAGTGCCACAGCTACATGTCTTTTAATCACATCCAGGGTTGGTGCCTCAACCACTTCACTGGGCAGCCTGTTCCAATGCTTGACAACCCTTTCATTGAAGAAAAATTTCCTATATTTCCATTTACTCTTTTCCTATTGCTTGTTACTTATGAGAAGAGACTGACACCTACATCACTACAAGCTCCTTTCAAGTATTTGTAGAGAGAGTGATAAGGTCCCCTCTGAGCCTCCTTTTCTCCAGGCTAAACAACCCCAGCTCCCTCAGCTGCTCCTCATAGGACTTGTGCTCCAGACCCTTCACCAGCTTCATTGCTCTTCTTTGGACACACTCTAGCACCTCAGTGTCTTTCTTGTAATGAATGGCCCAAAACTGAACACAGGATTTGAGGTTCAGCCTCACAGCTACCCAATACAGGGGGACAATCACTCCCCTAGCCCTGCTAGCCACACAATTGCTGATACAAGCCAGGATGCCATCAGCCTTTTTGGCCAACTGAGCACACACTGGCTCGTTCAGTCAGCTGTCAACCAGCACACCCAGATCCTTTTCTGACCAGCAGTTTTCCAGCCACTCTTACCCAAGCCTGTAGTGCTGCATGGGGTTGTTGTGACTCAAGTGCAGGACCATGCACTTCACCTTGTTGAACCTCATACAATCTCTGCAGAGCCTTCCTACCTTCCAACAGATTAACACTCCCACCCAACTTGGTGTCATCTGCAAACTTACTGAGGGTACACTCAATCCCCTTGTCCAGATTATTGATAAAGATATTAATTAGAACTGGACCCAATACTGAACCCTGGGAAGCACCACGTGTGACCAGCCACCAAATGGATGTAATTCCATTCATCACCACTCTTTTGGCCCATCCATCCATCCATCCATCCATCCATCCATCCATCCATCCATCCATATTTTTACCCAGCAAACAGTATGCCTGTCCAAGCCATAAACAACCAGCTTCTTCAAGAGAATGCACTGGGAAACACTGTCAGAGGCCTTACTAAGGTTCAGGTAGACAACATCCACAGCCTTTCCTTCATCCACTAAGATGGTCAACTTGTCATAGAAGGAGACCAAGTTAGTCAAGCAGGACTTGCCTTTCCTAAAGCAATGCTGACTGGGCCTGATCACCTGGTTGTCCTGTATGTACCATAGGATGGCATTCAAGATGATCTGCTCCATTGCATTCCCTGGCACTGAAGTCAGATTGACAGGTCTGTAGTTCCCTGGATCCTCCTTCTGACCCTCCTTAGAGGTTTACTAACTTCTAGTCAAGTGGGACCTCCCCCATTAGTTAGGACTGCTGATAAATAAAAACTATAAAAATACTTCTATTTTATTTTTTTTGTTCTCTTATACTGGTAAATGTCATTAAAATGACAATTTAACTTGAGTTTTGTGTGCATGACCCTGACATTAGCTCAGTTGGTTAGAGCATGGTGCCAATAACACTAAGGTTGTGGGTTCAATCACTGTATGGGCCATTTACTTAAGAGTTGGACTTGATCTTCCTGGGTCCCTTCCAATCCAGAATATTCTGTGAATCTATGTTAGTTACTATTTGTTCTATACAAAGGTACAGTCATGTATTAGAAACTGTCTGCCTAAATGCTTCCAAAATTACTCACCAAAATTCTGCAATAAATTACATAGGAAAAAAAATAATGTTAATTCTGTTCCTCTTAGAAGTCAAAAGCAAAGAGGCTACAACAGAAAATGATTGGGCCCATGATGCTTTAGAGCTATGCAAGTTATTTTTCATGTCATCTAGATTGCTTTTTACCTTATGTTTGATAGTTTCTTCTTTGTATTTGAAAGACAATAAACCCTAGTCAGTTAAATGCAGCACTGGGTTTTTTATTTGTATTTTTTAAATTTCTTAATAGTACATCATTCCAGAATTAAAAATGAATTAACTTAGTTCTATTAGGATTTTTTCATGCAATTAATATAAATTACATTGGTTATTTTATTTCTTTGGAGTTCCAGAAATTTTTCTCCAAAGAACAAATGACTTCATAAAATGTTAATGTATGGTACTGAATCTGAAATATTTTTAGAAGTGAAGCTATCTGAGCTCACACATGCCATGAGTCTTGTTATTTCCTCGTAAACCTAAAAAAAATTTCCAAAACTAAGGCATCATGGCATTTCAAGCATTGAAAGAGATTTAAAGAGATTATATTTGCTTGATGAACAAAGTCACTGTATTGAACAGGCCTTGAGTGGTCTAAAAAATATCAGAGTTCTGTGCTGTACAATTAAGTGGGGGTTTTCAGGAGAGTAATACTGAATTTACATATGTTCACTCTTTCATATTTGTCATAGCTCCAATGGCTTTTAGACAACTATGAAACTGCAGAAGGAGTGAGTCTCCCCAGAAGTACCCTTTACAACCATTACTTACGTCATTGTCAGGAGCACAAGTTAGATCCGGTCAACGCTGCCTCCTTTGGAAAACTCATACGGTCAATCTTCATGGGATTACGGACCAGAAGACTGGGAACCAGGTTTGCGTTAATAAAATCCTAAAGTTTAACAGAAAAATATCAATAATCATGAACATGAAGCTGATATATTAAAAACAAGCAAGGAAATAAGCAAATAAAAATATTTAAAACCTTTCTGTTAAGGGAGTTGCCAAATCCAGCAGACTTCAGGACTCAGAACTCCTGGTCTGCTATAGCCAGATTCTGTGTACTCTTATGACCCAGATATCTTCCATCTGAGTCCAATGGATGCAGCTACTGCTGCTTCCATTTGCAGTTCCAGATAGTAGCAAGACTGAACATGTGTTCCAAAGATGCAGACAAACACACACATGACACTAACACAGCTAACCACAGAAGCTAACAGGGCAATGCCTTTACCAGCACCCATATAGACATGCTCATAAACGTGAACACAGATAGCCCAATTCTGTTCTTTCTTTCCAGTTGACTCGGACTGAAGTTGATTAGTGAAACACTCACAAACCCTCATTCACAAGCATACCCCATTTACGGAATTGTTTTATTCACCACGACTGCATAAGTCATTTAGTTGTTTTTTTTATTTGCCTTATTCAATTTAAATGAAGCCCAACAGTAAAGTGCTGGAAAATATAGTTTAAGTGAACTGATTTTCAAAAGCTGGTGGAGTTATATCAGTTTTATATCAGAGTGAGAGGAAAGACAAGCCTAACTTTTATGTACTGTTTTCCAGTCAATTCAAATGTTAACATGTGATGTATATACAAAGGAAACAATGTTATTTTTGTTCTTTCATGAAGGGGGAACTCTAAATACCATTATTATGGGATTCGTGTCAAACCAGATTCTCCCCTTAATCGGCTACAAGAGGACATGCAATATATGGCTATGAGACAGCAACCCACGCAGCAGAAACAGAGGTATAGTGTTATATGAAACTACTTTTTCATATTTCTAGTTCTTGGAACCTTACCTGTTTGCATTTATGTGGCAAAGTTGAATCTCTAATGGAAATTGTTTAACTTCTCTTGGGAAAAAGAAAGGTTTGTCAGTTCAGCAGTTGATATCACTGAAACCTGATATCAGTAGACATATCTAAAAACTCATAAATTTTAAAAATTTATTAAAAAAGAAAGATATGATTAAATTCTTCAGAACAGACGCTTCTTGGTGGGTTTGGGTTATTTTCTCAAAAAATGGGAAAAAAAAGTAATAGGAGCTTTGTATTTCAAATTCTGCTGTTCATTTTCATCTCTTTATTCAGCACATACAAAAAATGATAGAAAAACTTGTGATTAGGTTCAGCTTTGTGTTCATGTCCTCCTCCTGGCAAGAACTGATGCATCAAACCCCTGGACTTGAGCAGAGAAGACTTGGGCCTCTTCTGGGCTCTGCTTGGAATAATCCCATGGGAGACAGTCCTACAGGGCAAAGGGGTCCAGAAAATCTGGTTTATTTTTCAAGGATCACCTTCTTGAAGTTTAAGAATGGTCCATCTCAACATACAGGAAGTCAAGCAAAGGTAGAAGGAGGCCTGCATGGATGAACAAGGAGCTCCTGACAAAGCTCAGACATATAAAGAAAGTATACAAGAGGTAGAAACAAGGTCAAGGAACCCAGGAGGAATATAGAGTCTGTCTATAGACTCTTTCTATATATAGACTGTCTGAGTGTGCAGGGATAGTGTTAGGAAAGCCAAAGCCCACCTATGAAAGATAAGAAGATTATTGGGAGTTGTCAGCATGTATTTACAAAGGGGAAATCATGCTTGACCAACCCAATAGTCTTCTAAAATTAGGTGAATGTCTCCATGGGTGAAGAGAAAGCAGTGGATTAAGCCTATATTGACTTTAGCAAGGCTTTCAAAACTGTCTTCCTGTCAGGGAGCAGCAAGGGCTGGCTTCTCTCTAAGGAATGGGGAGTTGGGAGTTGAATACCATGGTATACACAGCAGGGACCCTACCAGCCTGGGCCTAGTCCTGCAGTATCCAAGTGAAGTGAGCAGAGCAGATCTGGAGATGGTAGTCAGATTCAACCAAGAGTCCAGATCATCAGACAAATTTGTGGTGATGACACAGGTGCAAGGTCCAGCCAGGAAGTGAGTTCACAAATCAGACTCAGGTCTGGTGAAGACAACCAGGGTCAGACACAGTCCATTGATCATTGGGTAGGTCCCTAGGGGCAAGACAATTGCAAGGTCAAGACAGAAAACAAATCCATAATTTGGGGTCCAGGTCAATGGGATCCACACCAGTCACAGATGTGGGTGTGGCTGAGCTAGAAATCAGTACTCCTGCAACACAGGTATCTTATCAATGTGCATAAATACTTGGTGGGAGGGAGTAAAGACAAAGTCAGACTCTGCTCAGCAGTGCCCAGTAACAGGACAATGAGCAATGGGCACAAACTGAAAAAGAGAAAATGTTATTTAGCTGAAAGGCACCTCTGGCAATTGTCTAGTACACACACACACCTGCAACACAAAGCAGTGTCAGCTAAAGCAGGTTGCCCAATCCCATGTAAAGTTGGGTTTTGAATTTCTCTAAAGGTGGAGACTTCACAAACTTACTGGACAAACTATTTCAGTGTTCAACCAGCCCTAGAGTAAAAAAAAAAAAAAAAGAATTTTTTTATGTTTAAGCAGAATTTACGGCAATTCAATTTGTGCCCATTGCCTTTTGTCCTTTCACTGGATACTAATGAAAATAGTGTGGATCTGCTTTATTTATTCCATCCCAACAGTATCTTTATAAAGTAGTTTTGAAGATCTTTGTTCATTCCCTAAACCAATTCAGGTGTGCAAAGATTTCAGTAAAATAAATTTCCAAATCCCAGGCATTCTAAATAGATGAAATGCAGAGAGTAGGGAGCTAGAATGACTGTGTAATATTTACAAGGTGAAAAAACCTTAGTACTGTCTGTTTTCTGTGCAAAATCAGATATACTAATATACTTTTCAGAGAAAATGTGTTAATCCAACAAAAAAATAAGAAATTTTAATTGAAAAAATTGTGAATCCATGAACTGTTACCTACACAATGTTTTGTGCAAAAAATGCCAACTTTGAAGGTTTTAATGTGAATTTTTCGATGGAAAAATAGACATTTAAAAAGCAAGATCAGATGTCTTCCTAATATTTTTATCACAATGAACTGTGGTTAACATAATAGTAATTTTAAACAAAAGTTTCAATATATATATAAAAAACACCAGCATTTTTAATTCTAACATGTTTAATATAATTTTGCTGTTCTCTAGCATGCAGAAATCTTTCCTTTTACTTTTTATTTCTGTTTATATCCTTATTTTTTAGGGTTTAGGATACAGTTTGGTCAGATTTTCTTCTGAAATGTGTATGGGGGGGGGGGGAAGCTTTACCCATATAGTTGCTTGTTTATTTTAATGGATATAAAGATTCGCATGTATGTACTAGACCTCAGAGGTTAATACTTCAGGGGTGGGGGAGACGATAAAAGAAAGAAAAGAAAGATGTAAGAAAAACAAACAAACAAAAGCATTTTTTAAGCTGCATTACATTTTTTAAACACTATCTTTAGAAACTAAGACTTCTGCCACAGTTATGAATCATGCTTAGTATATATTTGAGAAGTTTGGTATATAACTGCATATTTGTATAAATTTTATCTTACAGTTTTCATAAATCTATCATGTTTTAACATGAGATAAAGGGCTTAATACTATTGCTTGAGTAATTAGGAG
The DNA here is from genome assembly GCA_018697195.1 of Certhia americana. Lineage (NCBI taxonomy): Eukaryota > Metazoa > Chordata > Aves > Passeriformes > Certhiidae > Certhia > Certhia americana. Next base: position 11,746,967 of record JAGMWU010000027.1, on the reverse strand, counting down.
CAATCTTTATTATTTACAGTTTTATGAATATTTCTAATTTTATTTAAATACTAAGAAAAAAGTTTTAACCTACATGCAATAATACTCTTTTAAGAAGATATTCAGAGCAAAGAGAATCTAAGAATCCCAAATGTTTCTTTTTCCTTTCTGATAAGCTCAGAAATGTTTTTCTCCTTTAGAATCATCTGACAACTGTGTTTGCTTTTTCTGTTCAGACATATCAATTTTGCCCTCTCTTCATCAATCACATGTAATTGGATAGGCACTTCAAGTTCTTGACTTCTTGACAAAGTGTAGGCTGAATTTATGCTACAGATCACTTTTCCTCATTCTTTCTTAATTTGAAAGGTCATGCAACTTTCCCACTTGTGTGACACTTCATTCCCAGAATCACAGGATTTGATGAGTTGAACAGGACTGACAAGGATCATCGAGTCCAACTCCTGGCCCTGAACAGGACCATCCCCAAGAGTCATACCATCTGCCTGAGAGTTTTGTCTAAATACTTCTTGAACTCTGTAAGGCTTGGTGCTGTGACCACTTCCTTGGGGAGCCTGTTCCAGTTCCCAACCACTCTCTGGGTGAAGAACCTTTTTCTCATATCCAACCTAAACCTCCCCTGACACAGCTTCAGGCCATTCCCTTGGGTCCTGTCACTGGTCACCACAGAGATCAGTGTCAGCCCCTCCTCTTTCCCTCACAAGGAAGTTGGAGACTGCAATGGGGTCCCTCCTCAGTCTCCTCTAATCCTGGCTGAATAGATCAAGTGACCTCAGCCGCTCCCCATATGGCTTCCCCTCAAGGCCCTTCACCATCTTTGCTGCCCTCCTCTGGACATTCTCTAATAGCTTAATATCTTTCTTATGCTGTGGTGCCCAAAACTGCACACAGTATTTAAGATAATGCCACGCCAGTGCAGAGCAGAGTGGTACAATCACCTTCTTTGACTGGCTGGTACCACTGTGCCTAATGCACCCCAGGACACCGATGTCCCTCCTGGTTGCCAGGGCACAGTGCTGATTCATGATCAACTTTCCATCAACCAGGACCCCCAGGTCCCTTTCCGCAGCACTGCTTTCCAGCATCTCATTCATCAGTCTGTCCGTACATCCAGGGTTGCCCCATCCTAGCTGAAGAATCTGGCACTTTCCCTTGTTGAACTTCATATGGTTGGTGATTGCCCAGTCCTCTAATTTGTCAAAGTCTCCCTGCAGGACCTCTCTGCCTTTGAGGGAGTCAAGACCTCCTTCAGTTTTGTATCATCTGTGAACTTGTTTAGTATCCCTTCCACTCCTGCATCCAAGTCATTTATGCAGATGTTGAAGAGCACAGGGATAAGGATAGAACCCTGCGGAACCCCGCTAGACACAGGTCACCAGTCTGATGTCATCCCATTCACTATAAGCCTTTGCACCCGACCTGTGATCCAGTTGCTCACCTATCACATGATATGTTTATCCAGCTGTGGGCTGGACATTTTGTCCAGAAGGATCTTGTGAAAGACAGTATTGAAATTTGGGCTGAACTCAAAAAAGATTACATCAAGTGGCTTCCCTTGATCAGCTAGCTGGGTTACCTTTTCATAAAAGGAAATCAGGTTTGACAAGCAGGACTTTCCCCTCATGAAGCCATGCTGGCTGTGACAAATGACTGTGTTGTCTTTCAGGTGTTTTTCAGTAGCTCCCTGAATAATCTTCTACACAACTTTACTAGGCATCTAAGTGAGACTAACAGGCCTGTAGTTTCCGCTGACCTCCTTCTTGCCCTTCATGAAAACTGGGACAACATTGATCAGCTTCTAGTCAGCTGGGACTTCTCTGGATTCCCAAACTGCTCAAAATTCCTTGAGATGTTTTGCAATGACATCAGCCAGCTCTTTGAGGAGCTCAACTCCAGTTCAGCTTTGACCATACAGATTTTCTCCTTAGAGTGGCGAACAGCATCTCCATATTTTTCCTATGCCCTCTGACCTTGCTTCCACTGGCCATACACTTCTTTTTTGCCTTATTTCCAAGAGAAGATCCCTGTTCAGCCAAGCCGCTCTTCTGCCTCGCCTGCTTGACTTCCAACATTTGGGAATTGCCTGCTCCTTTGCCTTTATGATGTGATGTTTTAAAAGTGACCAGCACTGATGGACCCCAGCACCTGCAAAAACATTTTCCCAGGGGATCTTATTTACCAATTTCCTGAGCAACCTGAAGTCTGCTCTCATCATGTCCAGAGTTGAGATTTGATGGACCTTTTCTCCTGTCAACAGAGATTTTAAACTCAATCTCTTTGTGGTCGCTGTGGCCAAGGTAGCTGCCAATCTCCACTTTGCTCATGAGTTCCACTCTGTTGACAATCAGTACGTCAAGGAGGGCATCTTTCGGAGTCAGCTCCCATAGGACCTGTCCCATAAAGTTGTCATCCAGATTTCTTAGGAATCTTCTGGTCATGTTTGTACCAGCTGTGTGGTGCTCCCAGTTAATTTCTGAAAAGTTGAAGTCTCCCATGAAGACAAGGACAGTTAACTTGGAAGCATCCATTAGTTCCTCAAAGAATAATTCATTGGCATCATTGTCCTGGCTAGGAGGTCTATAGTAGGCTCCCATGATAACATCTGCATTATTTGTTTGTCCTTTGATTCTTAAGGTTTTGGTAGTGGGTAAGGTGCTGCCCTGTGCTAGACACAGCTGGTTCCAGCTGGCTTGCTAATGCACCCAATGCAGGCCAAAGCTGAGTCAATAAAAAAAGCTGATGGTGCCTCTGTGAAAACATACTTAAGACAGGGCAAAACCCATTAGACATGCAGAGGAGTAGGGGGAAAAAAAGAGTGAAAACCAGCAGTATGAACAGAGGTCAGAGAAAAAGGTGGGTGTTAGAGGTTGGGTTATTTTCTTATAGAATTTTTTCCCAAAAGCTGCTAAGAGGCTGATGGCTAGGTGCTTTTCAGTACTCATGAGTGCTTAGGAATAAACAAAAGAAGCAGCTAAAGCAGAGACAGGGAGGCACCATCTTCACTTCGCTCTGGGCAGTTTTCTGCTCTCGAGAAAACGGCCAAGAGATGCTCGTCTCAGCGCGGCGGAGAGCTCTCACCATCCTTCACCTGGAACTCGGTCGAACCATGGTCTCTTCGTGTGTCCCCCAAAATTTTGGGAACCCATTCCCTCCCTGCCCTGCCAAAAGCTCCTTCTCCCTGCCCTGCACCCACAGCTTCTCCAGTTTTGTTTGAGGTCTCCCCACGCTGTGTTTTCTACAACCCATGTCTAGCCAGGACATTTTCTACAGCTCCAGCTACTACCGTCGAGCCTCGGATACATCTCGCCCCCAAGACTGCTGCTAGCTCTAGTAGCTTGTAACGGTACTGAGGGGGGCAAGGTGCCAGAAGAAAACTCTAACTAAGTTGTTGGGTTTTTTTCTTTTCTTCTCTAGTTCTATTTGTTGTCAATATTATAGTTATTATTGTTAATTTACCTTGTTAGACTAACTAGTAAAGAACTATTATTCCTACCCTCATATCGTTGTCTAAGACCCCCCCTTCAATTTTAGAATTATAACAAAATTCAAAAGAAGTTTCCATTTTTTTTTTTAGTTCCTTAGCAAGCACCTCTGTCTTTCCAAACCAAGACAAATTTTGGCGCCCAATGTGAGGCCTGAGGACATCGAAAAAAAAAGAGTACAAAAAGAATAACAGCTCGAGCAATCTAATTTTTTGTGTGCTAAATTTAAGAACTTCATTAAGTAGAACAACGTTGTCTAGTGTACCCTAGTTTAGATAGCACGTGGCCACAGCTATATTTCTTCCATTTATAACCCCTTATCTAAACATAGCTCCCATAACTAAAGCTACCGTAGCTGTTATCCAGTTTATTTTGTAAGTTAATAAAGTGAGGAATTCCTAAATTTTTAAACTTGCTCTAGAAGACAGGCTCATAGATTCAGAGCTATCGCATACTAACTAAATGTTTTTAGGGTTACTTTAATAATGGCACCTACTGTGAAGAAATGACACCAGAAAATATTTTCTCCCAACCCTTCACCTGGCTCTTTGGGTCTACCCCACCAGTTTTCGAAGAGTTCAAATTTTCTCTGTATGCTAATGATGTCATGCAGTGGCTCGTGTTGCTAACAAGCCTGCTCTATTTAGCATTCAGAAATAAGGAGAAATTGACTTAAATAACCACCGTAATACCTACCCCAGAGAACAGGGATGCTGCCAGACAGCCTAACAGTACCACAAAGCCAAACACTACCACAGAGCTAGACACTGCCCCAGAGATTAAGGATGTTGCCCCAAAACCTGACCCTGCCCCACAGACCACCTCAGAAATAAACCAGCCAGATTGGGTGGGGGTTCTGCTAAAAAAGATAAGCCAAATGCTAAAAGAACACACCTCCCCCACTAGTGAGAAGCCCTCCTGCTGCCTCAAAAAAAGAAAGTCCTGTGGTACAGCAGTGGAACCCACAGATGTTACATCTGTCCAGGCTCCAGCTGAACCACAAGGGAAATCACAGCCAGCAGCAGTCGCCCCTGTAAAAACGAGAAAAGCTAAGATGAAATCAGATAAGAAAAGAGGGCCCTCACAACATGCAAGAAAGCCAAAGGTAGAGATCGTCACTAAGTCTCTGTCGTATGAAAGTCTCCGTAACCTGCGGAAAAAATTTGTACGACAAAGACGTGAAGCTTACACAACCTAGTTACTCCAAGTCTAAAACCTTATAAGTACAGGTGTGCAGCTGAATGGTAGTGAAACCAAAAATTTAAGACCTTTAACCGAAGACTCAAGCATAAATCAAGTATTTGTAAGAAAGCCTGAGCCCCTTTCCCTCTGGGAGCGTCTTTTGAAGAGTGTAAAAGAAAAGTTTGTCCACAGAAAAAGAATGCAAGAGCACCATCATAAGATGTGCTGGAAGACCCTTGAGGAAGAGATCTAACAGCTAAGAGAAGTGGCAGTGCTAGAAGTACTCTTTGGGAGGGGTGGACAGCACAATAATGACCCCGACAAAGTCAAGTGCACAGAGCAAATGTTGTAGAGTCTAGCAAATCTAGAGCCAACCCAATACACCACCTTCATTGCAACAATTAATGCAGATAACAACCAAGAAACAGTGAGTTCTGTAGCAAACAAGCTTAAAAATTATGAGTATAGTCAATAACCCAATGCATGCTCATGTCTCTGCTATAGTTAAGAAACTTAAAAAAGAGATGAGTGAAATGAAAGAGGAAATAAAGAAGATCAGCACAGCACCAGTGCAAGTCACAAGCCCCAAAGTCAAAGTCCAACATTCCACAGCTAAAAAAAGAAGATACACCCCACGAGCTAACCTATAGTTCTTTCTCTGTGACCATAGAGAAGACATAGGAAAGTGGGATAAAAAACCCACTTCTATCCTAGCAGCACGAGTGCGTCAACTCAAAGACAGAAACAGTAATCGAAAGAGTTCCACAAAAATAAAAGTAGCCTCAGCCTCCCAAAACCGATCTGCCAAGTATTGCAAAAGGAAAGATGATTTGTCAGACCCCCTTAAAAAAACCTCTACTATGTATGCTCAAGACAGAAATAATAACCAAAGTTAAAAGTGCCCTGCCTCTAGCCAGGAAGAGGCACAAGAGAACCGAGTCTTTTAGACAGTGTAAGTCAAATAACCTAGCACATCAAAGCCACAAAAATACAAAGTGTTAGTTAACACTAGTGCACAATGTACACCAATGCCATCAAAACATGTAGGGGCAAAACCTGTTTCTATTGCCAGAGTGACAAAGGGATCACAGAAATTGACTTTGTTAGAAGCTGAAGTGAGCCTAACCAAAAAAGAGTAGCAAAACCACCCAATTGTGACTGACCCAAAAGCCCCGTGTATCCTAAGCATAAACTTCCTCCAAAATAGCTATTACAAAGACCCCAAAAAACTCAAGTAGGCTTTTGGAATAGCCGCTGTGGAGACAGAAAACATTAAACAGTGAAACACCCTGCCTAGTCTGTCAAAAAACCCATCTGCAGTAGGACTTCTAAAAGTAGAAGAGCAACAAGTACCAATTGCCACCTCAACAGTGCACTGCCAGCAGTACCAAACGAATCTAGATGCTGTGATCCCCATCCACAAAATAATCCGTGAGCTAGAGAGCCAAGGGGTGGTCAGCAAAACCCACTCACCCTTCAACAACCCTATCTAGCCTGTGCGCAAATCTAAAAGAAAATAAAAATTAACTGTAAACTATCGTAGCTTAAATAAAGTAACTCCACCGCTAAGTGCTGCTGTGCCAAGCATATTAGAACTCCAGTATGAGCTAAAGTCCAAAGCAGCACAATGGTATGCCACTATTAACATTGCCAATGCATTTTTCTCCATTCCTTTGACAGCAAAGCCTCAGTTTGCCTTCACGTAGAGGGGAGTGCAATACACCTAAAACCAACTGCCCCAAAAGTGGAAACACAGTCCCACCATCTACCATAGACTAATCCAAGCTGTACTAGAAAAGAGTGAAGCTCCAAAACACCTGCAATACATTAATAACATCATTGTGTGAAAAAACACAACAATAAAAGTATTTGAAAAAAGCGAGAAAATCATCCAAATTCTGCTAAAAGCTAGTTTTGCCATCAAAAAAGGCAAAGTCAAAAAGCCCACTCAAAAAATCCAGTTCCTAGGGGTAAAGTGACAAAATAGACAACATCAAATTCCCACTAAAGTCATCAATAAGATCACTGCGATGTCTCCACCAACCAACAAAAAAAAGACACAAGCTTTCCTAGACACCATAAGTTTTTAGAGAATGTACATTCCAGAGTACAGTCAAATTGTGAGCCCTCTCTACCTAGTAACCCATAAATAGAATAATTTCCACTGGGTCCCTAAACAACAACAAGTCTTCTCCCAAATCAAGCAGAAGATCGCTCATGCAGTAGCCCTTGGCCCAGTCAAGACGAAACCAAAAGTGAAAAATGTGCTTTACTCCACAACCAAAAGCCATAGTCTGTCCTAGAACCTTTGGCAAAAGGTGCCTAAAAAAACTCAAAACAACCACTGAAATTCTAGAGCCAAAGCTACAAAAGGTCAAAAACCAACTACACTCCCACGGAGAAGGAAATCATAGCTGCCTATGAAGGAGTCCAAGCTGCCTCAAAAGTGATTGAGACAAAAGCACAACTCCTCCTAGCACCCCAACTACCAGTGCTAAAGTAGATGTTCAAAGTTCCCTCTACCCACCACGCCACTAATGCCACATAAAGCAAATAAATCGCTCTCAGCACGCAGCGTACCCATATTAAAAACCCAAATCGCCCTAAAATTTTAGAAATAATTACAAACTAGCCTAAGAGTAAAAAATTTAGTCTCACTAATAAAAAAAAGCAAAAACAAGTAATGCAAGCTAAAAAAGCTCCACCATACAACCAACTACCAACAAAAAAAAAAAACCGCTACGCTCTTTTCACTAATAGTTCCTATCGCATTGTAAAGATAAACCAAAAGTAAAAAGCAGCCGTGTAGAGCCCCACACGACAAGTAACAAAGGCTACTAAAAAAGAAAGTAGATCAAGTCAATTTACCGAGCTCAAAGCCATTCAACTAGCTCTAGACATTACTAAGAGAGAGAGGTAGCCCAAGATCTACCTCTACACTAACTCATAAATAGTAGCCAATGCTCTGTAAGAGTAGCTAAAACAGTAAAAAAAAAAAAAACAGCTAGCAGCGTAAAAAAATAAACAATCTAAGCTGCTAAAGAGTGGAAAAACATTGCCACTCGAGTAAAGAAGCTCCCTGTAAAAGTTCGTCATATAAATGCCCATGTCCCCAAGAGTCGAGCTAATGAGAAGCACCAACACAATAAGCAAGTAAATCATGCTGCAAAAATAGAAGTGTCAAAAATAAACTTAGATTAGGAACACAAAAAAGAGTTGTTCCTAGCTCGATAGACCCATAATGCCTCAAGCCATCAAAGTAGAGATGCCACCTATAAATAGGCACGAGACCAAAAAGTAAATCTAACCATAGACAGTATTTCACAAGTTATCCACGACTGTGAGACATGTGCTGCCATCAAACAAGCCAAGAGACTAAAGCCCCTCTAATACAGTGGGCAGTAGTCCAAGTATAAAAAAGCCTAGCAAATTGATTACATCACACTGCCCCAAACCCACCAAGGCAAGCGCCACGTACTAACCATAGTAGAAATCACCACTAAATAGTTAGAAATCTACACTGTACCTCATGCTACTGCCCAAAACACCATCCTAAACCTAAAAAAACAAGTCCTGTAAAAGCATAGTACCCCTAAAAAAATTAAGTCAAACAATAAAACTCATTTCAAAAACAGCCTTATTAACACCTAAACTAAAAAACATAGTATTGAGTGAGTATACCATATTCCTTACCATACACCAACAGCTAGAAAAGTTGAACAGTGCAATAGCCTCCTAAAAACCACCTTAAAAGCACTTAGTAGAAAAACGTTCAAAAACTAAAAAATTAATTTAGCAAAGGCTACATAGTTAGTGAACACCCAAGGTTCCACTAACCAAGCAAGCCCTGCCCAGTCTAAAGCCTTAAAAAGAACAAATAAAAATAAAGTTCCAGTAGTACACATGAAAAGTATGCTAAAAAAACCAGTTTAAGTTAATTCTACCTCCAGCAAAGACAAGCCCATCCGTAGAGTTGTCTTTGCTCAAAAACCAAACTGCACCTAGGAAGTAATGCAAAGAAATAAAAAAACTCAATGCATACCCCAAGAAGATCTTGTTTTAAAGTAAGCTACTCAAAACACTATGCCTGTATCTGTAGCTGCATATATATATGTATATAATTAAGATATTGCATGTATGTACATAATTTAAAAGTTTAAATTTGATGTAACATATTAAAGTGAAAAAAAATTCGAGGTAGATGTTAGAAGTTGGGTTATTTTCTTATAGAATTTTTTCCCAAAAGCTGCTAAGAGGCTGATGGCTGAGTGCTTTTCAGTACTCATGGGTGATTAGGAATAAACAAAAGAAGCAGCTAAATCAGAGACAGAGAGGCACCATCTTCACTTCGCTCTGGGCAGTTTTCTGCTCTCGAGAAAACGGCCAAGAGATGCTCGTCTCAGCGCGGCGGAGAGCTCTCACCATCCTTCACCTAGAACTCGGTCAAACCACCGTCTCTTCGTGTGTCCCCCAAAATTTTGGGAACCCATTCCCTCCCTGCCCTGCCAAAAGCTCCTTCTCCCTGCCCTGCACCCACAGCTTCTTCAGTTTTGTTTGAGGTCTCCCCACGCTGTGTTTTCTACAACCCATGTCTAGCCAAGACATTTTCTACAGCTCCAGCTACTACCGTCGAGCCTCGGATACATCTCGCCCCCAAGACTGCTTCTAGCTCTAGTAGCTTGTAACAGTACTAAGGGGGGCAAAGTGCCAAAAAACCCCTGTAACTAAGTTGTTGGTTTTTTTTCTTTTCCTCTCAAGTTCTATTTGTTGTCAATATTATAGTTATTATTGTTAATTTACCTTGTTAGACTAACTAGTAAAGAACTATTATTCCTACCCTCATATCGTTGTCTAAGACCCCCCCTTCAATTTTAGAATTATAACAAAATCCAAAAGAAGCTTCCATTTTTTTTTTAGTTCCTTAGCAAACACCCCTGTCTTTCCAAACCAGGACAGTGGGGGAGGAGGTGTTCCATGATGCCAGAATCAGTGTTCACATAGCAGCTTATTTAACAGACCATGCTGGAGCAGTTGGATATTTTGTGAAGGAACTGCAGCCCATGGAGAATCCATGCCAGAGATGTGTGTGAAAGAAGGAGTGGCAGAGAGATTTTCTTATGTACTGACCATAACACCCTTACACCCTTGAGCTGTTCATTGCCTCACTGAAGGGGCTGCATGTAACCTGTGTCAATAGCAAGGGAAAGAAAAGATGAGTCTGGAATGAAGGCATGAGCCTTGGAAAGAAGGAAGTGTATTTTAATATTTGTCTTTTTGCTTTCTGCTACCTGAATTAGGAATTACATTTTTATTTTAATTGGTGATAAGTGTACTTAATTTTACCTAAATTGAGTCTGTTTTGCTGCAATGATTATTTGTAAGCAATCTCCTGTCATTATCTTGGCCTATAATCTTTCTTGCTCCTATTCTTCCTATTTTCTCCATCTGCCCCACTGGGACAGGGAAGGTGAGTGGCTGAGTGGGAATTTCACTGCTAGACAAGGCTAAACCACCACAAATGTGAATATATCCAAAGACCTGCAACAGGTATGCTTGTGTGAAGTGTTTGACATGGCCCTGAATTCAGGGTCTGAGATTTCAGAAATGAATTTCAGTTGAGTGGCAACAACCATTGAGCTAATTCAAAGGTTGCTGAGTCACAGTTGTGGTCAACATGAGCTATGGGAGTACTACTTCTGTATTCCAATAAGAAATTTAAAAATAGTAAATGTAAGCTACAGATGACTGTTGCTAACAGTCCTATCTCCCAGTTGAGACAGTATCTTGGACACAACAGACACAGATCACAGAATGGTTGTGGTTGGAAGGGACCTCTGGAGGTCATCTTGTCTAACCCCCCTGCTCAGGAAGGACCACCTAGACCAATTGATCAGAACTATGTCCAAATGGCTTTTAAATATCTCCAAAGAGGGAGACTCTATCACATCCCTGGGAAACTTGTTCCAGTGCTCAATCACTGTATATTTCCTGATGTTCAGAGGGAATCTCCTATGTTTCAGCTTGTGCCCATGGCCTCTTTTTTTTTTTTTCACTGTGTACCACTGAAAAAAGCTTGGGTCTATCTTCCTATCTTCTTTGTATCTTCCCTTCTGGGATTCATATACATGAGCAAGATCCCTCCGAGCCTTCTTCAGGCTAGAGTCCCAGCTCTCTCAGTCTTTCCTCATAAGAGAGATACTCCAGTTTCTTTAATCATCTTGATAGCCCTTTGTTTGAGTCTCTCCAGTATGTCCATGTCTGTCTTGTACTGGGGAGCTCAGAACTGGACACAGTACACCAGGTGTGGCCTCACCAGTGCTGAGTAAAGGGGAAGGATCATGCCTCTCCACCTGTTGGCAATGCTTTGCCAAATGCAGACAAGGGTACCATTTGCCTTCTTTGCAGCAAGGGCACAATGCTTGTTCATGTTCAACTTGATGTCAATGAGGATTGCCAGGTGCTTTCCTGGAAGCAGCACAACCCTTTGTCATATCAGCTACTCTTCCCCAGTTTTGGTGCTGTCTTCAGAGTTGCTGAGGGTACACTCTGCCTGATCATACAGATCAATAATGAAAATGTTGAACTGGACTGGACCCAGTATTGACCCTTGAGGTACAGTGCTAGTCACTACACTTTTTGCCACTGATCATCATCCTCTGGGCCTGGCCATTGTGGTAGGTTGACCTTGGCTGACTGCCAATTGCTCACCAAGTTGGTCAGTATGACAAGAAAGAAAAATACCACAAAATGCTCATGGGTCAAGATAAGGACAGGGAGATCATTCAGCAATTGCCGTCACAGGCAGAACAGACTCGACTTGGGGAAAATAATTCAATTTTTTGTCAATCAAAATTGGATAATGAGAAATAAAAATAAGTCTAAAAACCAATTTATCTCAATTCTTGCTTCTTTGCAGGCTCAACTTCACTCCCAACTCTTTTAACTCCTCCCCCCAGCAGCACAGAGGGATGGGGGATGGGGAATGGGGGTGGCAGTCAGTTCATAATGCATTATCTCTGCCTCTCCTTTCTCCTCACCTGCTTCAGTGTGGGATCCTTCACACAAGAGACAGTCCTTCATGAACTTCACCAATGTGGGTCCTTCCCATAGACTGCAGTTTCTCATGAACTCCAGCATGGGTCCTTTCCATGGAGTGCAATCCTTCAGGAGCAGACTGCTCCAGCATGGGTTTCCCATAAGGTCACAGGTCCTGCCAAAAAACTTGCTCCAGTGTGGGGTCTCCATGGGCTGCAGCTTCTTTCAGGGCACATCTACCTGTTCTGGAGGGTTTCCTCACAGGCTGCAGGTGGATCTCTGCATCCCTATGGATCTCCATGGGCTGCAAGGGGACAGCTGCTTCATCATGATCTTCACTATGGGCTGCAGAGGAATCTCTGTTCTGGCACCTGGAGAACCTCCTCCTCCTCCTTCTTTTCTGATCTTTGGTGTCTGCAGAATTTTGTCTCACATATTCTCACTTCTCTTTCCCGGCTACTGTTGCGCAGCATTTTTTGCTCTTTTAAAAATATGTTATCACAGAGGCACTACTAATGTCTCTGGCTCAGGCTTTGGCCAGTGGTGCGTCTATCTTGGAACTGGCTGAAATTGGATCTTTCTGACATGGGGACAGCTTCTGCTGTCTCCTCTCAGAAGCTACCCCTGCAGACTCCCAGTACCAAAACTGTGCCATATAACCCAATATAGCCATTCAGACAATTTTCAGTCTGAGTGTCTGCTCATCCAGCCCATATTTCATCAACTTTTCCCCCTCATCTACCAGGACAGTCATTTCATTGTAGAAGTTTATCAATTTGGTCAAGTGTGAACTCCTTTTGGTGAATCCATGCTGACTACTCCCAATTGCCATCTTCTCCTTCATGTGTTTTTAAATGGTTCCTAGGTTTAGCTGCTTCATCAACTTCTCAGGAACAAGGTGAGGCTAACTGGCCTATAAAAGCTGTTGAAACTGTTTGACTTTTATAATTTCACCTGTAATAATGCCAGAATTAAGAATTTTCCCCAAGATAAAGCAAGTGGTAGGATAATCCTGGCTCCTAGCATCTAGATTTTTTGTGTGTGAAAGTTCTTTTTAAACCCTAGAAACTCAAAGGACTGTTACTTTTATGTATTCAATGCACTTTGGATTCTACTCAAAGAGCTGAAAAATTTGTGAAATAATTAATTTTGTAGAAACTAGTGGAACTATGTGAACAGACTGATTTTGATTTAAAAATAGAAATTGATCTTCTGCCAGACATTTTTAAAGTATAATGAGAATAAAGTATAAAAAATCTTTAAAAATTAGGTTTTTGGATTGCAGATAGATCAAGTGATGAGAAGTTTATCCATAAGAGTTCAATGTCACTATTGATCAGAGTAGGGAAAAGGTAGGGAAAAGTACTGGAGCTAACTACGAATACGAGCTATAAACATATGTGTAAAGAATATAGAGAATATATAAAAGAAAAAAAGGCAAAAATCAATTCAGCATCACTGTGGTACTAGAGATTAAACTTTAGTCTTCCTAAAGTTGATTGCAGTTGTAAAATTTATTTCTGCAGGCCTGGGATTTTATCCTGGGCCTTTACAATAACTAAACTTCATATAAAAGTCATAGTGATTTAGATGATGACAAAAGTTTTTGTTTCCAAGTATTCTCATTCCTAAAGTTATCATACTTTATGGTAATCGGGCCAAAAGGTGTCTTTTGGAAAAGTATACTTCTTGCTCTTGTGGTTTGATGCTGGCCAAATGCCAGGAACTCATGTAATTTCTTCACTTTCTCTTGCTACAGTTGGGTAGAGGAGAGGGAAAAAATTAATGAACGGCTCATGAGTTAAGGACTGGGAGAAAAAAAGACTTTAATGGCAAAACAGGTTCAAATTTAAAGGTATAAAGTAAATTGATTATTAACAGTAATGCCTTCTATAGGCTGACCTGCAACAGAGACTAGACAGAGCAAAAGGATAAAGTAGGTATTTATTAAAAGGCCTCAATGGGTACACCTGGGTAGCACAAGAGCCCAGCTGGGCTACACCCAAGATGCACCCCAAAATGGTCACAAAAATGGACAACCGATCATGAGGTCTCACACTTTTATAAGTTCTGGTCCATTAGCATATTAGATTCAGTTGTCCAAACATAGCTTCAGGTTATGAAGCTCCATCCTCCTTGTTTTTTTTTTTCTCACTTCACCGTTGTTGTTTGTTCTTGGGCCTTAAAGTTGTCCTTGGTACCAAGCTAGAGAAGTTTAGTAGCACTTAATATGAAACCTAAAATGACTCACTAAAACAGCACAGAATCTGAAAAATATAAAAGCTAAAACCTAATGCATCAACAGAGTCAGAGGAGGATAATGAAAAGTAAAATCAGCCTTTAAAACACCTTTTTTCCCCCCAGCCCCTCCGTCCTTCCCACCAACAGCACAGGAAGACAGGGTGTGGGGGGTTTGGTCAGTTCATCATTCGACTTTTTTTTTCCATTAGCTCAGGGAGAGGAGTCTTTTTTCTGCTATGCCATGGGGTGCCTTCCACGGGCCAAACAGTCATCCCAAAACTGTTGTGGCATGGGTCATTTGTCCATGGGGTACAGCCTTTTAAGGCTACACTGCTTGAGTTTGGAAGCAAGGGCCCTCTGTGTCTATTTGGGTCTCCCTCTAGACCACAGCTTTCTCTAACATCCACCTGTTCTGGCATGAACACTTCCCATGGGCTGCGAGTGAATCTCTGCATCCCCCGTGGACTTTGTGCATTACAAGGGGACAGTTTGTTTTACTGTAGTCCTCACCACAGCCTGCAGAGGAATCTCGGATCTGAGGCTTGAAGCACCTCCTCCCCCTCTTTCTCTTCCACTGACCTTGGTGCTGCCATGTTGTTTTCCCTCACGTCTTCAATTCCTCCTCTTCTCTGACTAGAAGAAAAACTGCTGATGGTACGTACCATTGCAAACAAGTTCCACTAATTCAAAGACTCTTGCAAGATCCTGCAGCACCAAGAAGTTAATCTCATCTAGGTTCCACATCAGGGAATCGCTTGTCATGCTTCCACTGCTGGCCATGCAGCCCCGCCGCCATTGTGCGGGCAGTGGCAGCTGCTGTGGCCCTGGCACTATTTAATGCCTCTCTTCATGTGGAGCGTTAGGAAGACGAAGCTGTCGCCGTCACTCCTGCTCTTTTTGCCCGCAGTGCAGTTGGCTAGGGGCAGCCAGGCAGGCAAGGCTTGCTGTGGGCTGCAAATGGGATGGCAGCAGCAGCACCTCCCCACCCCTGGGGAAAAAACTGTATATCTGCTGTTTTGATTTTCTTCTTAAATATGTCATCACAGAGGCATTACCAACCTCTCTAATTGGGCCAGCAGCATGTCCATCTTCAGAGCCATCAGACATTGGCTTTGTCAGACATGGTGGGAGCTTCTAGAAGCTTCTCACAGAAGCTACCCCTGTGCCCCTGCCAACACCAAAAAACCAGGACATGCCAAATCAACACACTTGTATATCACATGTTCTATGTTATTGTATAGTTAAAGATATGTCTAGAATGACCAGGACCTTGGATGCTTGCTTTTTATGGGAACTTTCTCATAAACTAAAATCTAAATAGCTACATAAGACATTCCTGTTATCTGTTTAATAAGATCAAAATGGGAACATGCTCACATCTGTCTCAACTGCTTAAGAGGAGAATTTTCAGAGTGGAATTTATTGTTGTTTCTAAAGTTAAAACAAAGCTCTATAATCTGCAATTTCAGATTTGAGTAACAGTTGTCATGGTTTAGTCCTGATTGGACAATTTTGTAATATTGACACCTGATTAAACCAATGAAAAGGGTGGTTACGCCTCTAGTGAATACACATTTTGAGGTGAGATTCCAGAAATAGCTCTTCTGGTTTCCAGTGGGGTGAGTTGAAAACCTCAGCCCGGCTGTTTCCCATGGTCAGGCCGGGCCGAGGTTCCCCCTACCCTCCCCCGGCACCCCTGGTAGGCAAAAGGGAAGGAGAGGCAGTGAGGGGGGAGAGGAAGGCACAGCCCAGTCCTGGCTGCTGCTATCTGCTTAACCAGGACAGCCCCACGCAGAAAACCGGGGGCTGAGCCAGTCCCAGCGTCTGGCGGGCAAAGAAAAGAGAGGTGATCAGCCCTGGCGTGAGACATCTGAAGCCTGACCGAGCTGGAAAAAAAGATCCTAGCCTCCCTCTCTCAGCACAGATGGATTTGAAGACAGCAACAGGCCTTGAAATCTTGGCTCAGTTCCAGCACAACTGCAATGCATCATGTGACTGCCTTGTCCCGGCTGCAGCATGTGTTAACTTTTTTCCTGACCAGATGAAACTTCAAAAGCATGAATCTTACCCAGAAAAAAGAAAAAAGGGGAGACCGGATGAAATGTATGAAATGTAAAAAGACACAGCATGAGACTTAATGTCAGAAAAAGTGAGAAGAGAATCTTAAATGGAAAGGAAGATTGAAGGAGTGGCCTGGTCAGGTTGGACTTCTCTTGTGAGGCCATAGAGAATGGACTAAATATCCTGTAACCTATGGAGTGCTTTTTTAGAGGGATGCAAGGTTCTAGTCATAGTTGTGAGTTGATATATTTGTGAGCTGTTGGAGAAATTGAACAGAGGAAGACTGAGAAAGTGAGAGATGATGCCCTCATGCCCATTGAGAGAAGATGACCTCTGTTTCTTGAGATGAAGAGAACTCTTGTTTTATACTAGAAGAAGCATCCTTAAACTCTACCCTAATAAACTATGGCCCATGAATGGCTGTGTAAGGCTGTCTCACGGGAGGGACTTCACAATGGCAACACTTCTTCCCCCTGGGTGGGTTGTTTGTGGAGTGTGAGAGCAAGAGAACTGGTATCTTGTTGAAAATTTCTATGGTATTCAAGAGAGACTCCTTTCTCCTTGATGAACTGAGAAATTATTATTTTAAGGGTGATAACTGACTGAGAATCCCAAGTTTTGTCTTTTTATATTGGAGTAAGAAAGTGAATGGGGGGGGGGGGGGAGAGGAAGTGTCCTTTTAGTGTTAGTTAATAAAGTTTTATTCCTTTTAAGTTTAAGCCTGCTTTGCTCTTGATTGGGAAATTTCAAATTGGTAAACTAAGACATAAAATTTGTGTTTCCACACGGTTTCAAACTGAAACCACAACACAAATTGGTGCATTGGTTGGGAAACGAATGATGAAACCCACAACAGTTTCACATGCATTGCTTTCTGCATTGAGGTTTCTCTAGTTTTCTTCGGGCTACAAAGCTCCTTCAGAAGGACAAAGGTTACAAGTTCTTATCATTAAGAGCTGTGGCAGAATTAATTTTCAGTTTGTTGAAGATGGCAGGCAGAATCTTCAGCCTGTCAGTGTGATGGTTTTAACATCTGACCACCCTAAACGGACTCCTATTTGTATCTTTGTCCTTTTAATCCTTTAAAAAAGTTTTTGTGACTTAAATTATGAAGAGTTTAGAATAGAGTAGAATAGAATAGAATAGAATTTAAATTACTTTGTCTTCAAACAAATGAATTGCCCTTCTTTAGGTGATTACACCTTTATTTTGAGCTACTTGATTCCTGGGAAGACAAGTCCTTTGGAAAAGAAAATATTGTGTTTCTGTTTAGTGTAAATGAGCTTTAGATGTTAGCGGTATAGTTTTTAAACCAAATTCCACAAGAAATTGGTAGTTCTGCTGTGATATCTGCTTTATGAATTTTATGTGTTGCAAATGTTTTACATTTCCTTGCTACAGTTATTCTGATGTTACTTTTTTCTTTTGTGTGAACTAGCAAAACTGTATATTGAGACTCAGAAATCAGGCACAAAAAAGTGATCCTAAAGAATAATTTTGCATTTGATAATTTTGAAGGTACAAGCCTGTGCAGAAAGTGGATGGAGTTCCAGATGGTTTCACAGGAAGTGGTCAACAGACAGGCGCATCTGCTGAACAAACTATAATTGCCCAAAGTCAACATCATCAACAGTTTTTAGGTATGAAAAGATGCTATGCTGTCATTTCACTGATAATAGAACAGAAAGATACTCATAGGAGCTATATGTTCTGTATTGCAAGACTTCTGCAGTATTTAATATTCATCATGCAGATATAAACCAAAAAAATTGTGCAAAATCTAGTAGATTAAGAAAGAAAGGAAAGATATAGCAAAAGAGTCATATAGCTATGTCCTGGGTTCCAGCGATGTAACAGATAGAAAACTCCAAAATGAAGGTAGGGTTAAAGAACGACATGCTTGCCTTGTGGTCAGCCTTCTTAAACCCTTGGCCCTTTGTAGGCCTTCTTCCCAGGTGGGACTTCCAGTCGCTCAGCCACTCAGGGGCTGAGTTAGGCAACATTGGGGGGCTGCCTCCAGTGTGCTATGATTGACAAAGACTGTGGGGCTGGGGGGTATGGGGAGCAGGGCACCACCTCACCAGAGCAAGCCCAGACCTTCCCCCTACTATGCATATTCCAAGCATCCCAAAATGTCTCCAGACACTGATCTTTTCAGTCTCTGACATACCCCTACAAAAACAGCTCCTAGGGCACAGAGTAGGTAAACAGGGCAGGGTGTGGCAGTTCAGGAAGGTAGAATGCAGTTACCCACCAGCTCAAGAGGAGAGCTCAGCTGGTGGTCATAACCTTCTCAGAAGGAGTTCAGCTATGGTATCCACTTGGCAGGGAGCTATGTCCTCTGGACTTGCCAGAACGGATATGGTGACACAGACAGAGCTGCCATAAAAACACACAGTCACCTAGGTCTTGGGCTACAGTGAATGCCAGAGCCTGGAACTGGTATTGGATGGCAGTAAAGACAACAGCTGTGGTGAGGTGTGATGAAGTGGATGATCTGCTCAGCCCAGGGGCAGATCTAAGAGACGAGGTAGAAAAGTTAAGAAGTATCAGGGACTCTGAATGGTTGAGCCACTCTCTACCATTCCTGAGGCAAATTCACCAGCTTGCCACACCACAAGAAGAAAAGGATCCCTTACACTCTTACTACCAGGCAGAAAGAGGGGACCTAAGAGATGGGAGGGAATGGAAACAGGTCTCTACTCAAGGCAGCAGGCAAATCCCCTCCTGGCCTACCTCACCTTGCCAGCTGCAATACAATAAGTATGAAGCTCTAGAACTTGAAGACCAGGCACAGAATCATCAACATTGGAAGAGACCTCCAAGATCATCTATTCCAACCATCAACCCAGCACCCCCATAATCACCCTTAAACCATATCCCCAAGTACCACATCCAGATGCCTCTTGAACACAAATACAACATGGGCACACTACAATACAGACAAAGGTCCATCCAGGTTGGAGGAATTGCCTAGGGTGAGTAAGTCTACCCCCTGCATCACAACTGCCACAGTCAAGAAAAAAAGAGCAATTGTCATTGGTGACTTCCTTTTGTGAGGAACAGAGGCCTGATAATGCTGACTGGACCCAACCCATAAGGAAGTCTGGTGCCTCCCTGGGGCCTGGGTAAGAGATATTACCAAGAAACTCTGTAGCCTGGAACAGCCCTCTGATTATTATCCATTACTGTTTTTTCAGGTGGTCAACAATGAAGTCCAAAAAATTTTTGAGGACAATAGAGTGGATCCCCAGGGCTTTGAGATGACTGGTTGAAGGATCTGGAGCACAAACTGTTTTCTCCTCTATTCTGCCAGTTGCAGGGAATGATGGAGGTAGAAACAGAAAAATCATGCAGATGAATACCTGGTGCTGAGCCAGGTGTCACCAGCAGAATTTAGTTTTTTTTGATCATGGGTTGTTTTACGTGACACTGAGCCTGCTGGCAACAGCTGGGGTACACCTGTCTCAAAGGAGGAAAAGGATGCTTATTAGTTAGCAGGGCTCACTGAGAGAGCTTTAAAGTAGATTTGAAGGGAATAAAATCAGGAACACTGGAGATAAGCTGGGGAGTGGCACACCACTGACAGAAATTAGAGCTTCTCCCCCAGAAAAGACAGTGGATCAGTAACACAACTTAAGTGTATTACATCAATTCACTCAGCATGGGCAACAAACAGGATGAACTGGAAGCCATGGTGCAGCAGGAAAACTATGGCATAGTTGCTATCACAGAGACATGACGGAACAAGCCACACAACTGATGCAGATGGTCTTTCAGGTCCCTTCCAACCCAAACCATTCTATCATTCTATAACTTGATCTCCTTCTATGACAAGGTGACCTGCCTAGTGGATGAAGGAAAGGCTGTGTATATTGTCTACCTAAACCTCAGTAAAACCTTTGACACTGTCCCGCAGCATTCCTGACGGAATGGGCTGCTCATGGCTTGGATGGATACACTGTTTTTTGGATAAAACACTGGCTGGATGGCTAGGCCCAAAGAGTGGTGATGAATGAAGTTAAATCCAGTTGACGGCTGGTCACAAGTGGTGTTCCCCCAGGCTCAGTATTGGAGCCAGTCCTGTTTAATATCTTTATCAGTGATCTGGATGAGGGGATTGAATGTGCCTCTGTAAGTGTGCAGATGACCCCAAATTGGGCAGAAGTGTTGATCTGCTGGAGGGTAGGAAGGCTCTGCAGAGGGATCTGGACAGGCTGGATTGATCAGTCGAGGGCAATGGCACGAGGTTCAACAAGGTGAAGTGTTGGGTCCTGCATTTGCGTCACAATAACTCCATGCAGCGCTACAGGCTGGGGGAAGAGTGGCTGGAAAGTGCCAGAAAAGAATCTGGGCGTGCTGGTCAACAACTGGCTGAACATTAGATGGCAGTGTGTCTGGGTGGCCAAGAAGGCCAATGGCATCCTGGCTCTTACATTTGCTAATATAAAATTGCTTATTAAATGTGGTATTGCAGTAATTGTATATTTTCTTTTGAATTTATCTATTGGGATTTTGAAGCATCATATCTTTTGGCATAACCTTGCTGTTACCAAAATCATTGGAAACCTTAGGCTATAGTTAGCAGGTTTTTGAATTTTCCCTTCCACTGTCCCCCTAGTTGACAGTGCATTTTCCCCCCCATACCAGTATATCTGTTGGAAACACTTATGAAAATAATAAAAGCACATGTTTGCTAGAGTTGAATGGCTTTTAAATTTCAAGTAAATATATGCTACTGAGTCGACTAAACCCTAGCATGCATGTCAATGCAAAAACTCTTTGGTTGATCAAAATGAAACTTACATTATATTGATCTTATATACTGACATGAATATTCTGAAAATGAGTCTTATCTTTTTCTATATACAGATACAATATGTATGTGCAATCATTTTTATCTGCTACCTGTCAAGAATAATTTAAAATCTTTTGTTTTAAAAATAGCTAGCTGGTTTGTTCACAATATTATTGTTACTTTAAAACATATTAAGTATCAAAGACATTCCTCTTTGGGCATTATGACCTTCTAGACTTTATTTCTTTACATCATTGTTAAATGCTTTCTAATCTAACTATAATTGGCATCATTTGCAATAGCTTTTTTCTGTTATGTTGTCATGGAAACAGATGCATCTCGAGTACTTCCAGAGTTTGGAGAAGTTGAAATATCTTCGCTGCCAGATGGTACTACCCTTGAGGACATAAAATCACTGCAAAGTCTTTATCGAGAACACTGTGAGGTAAGAAAAGTGTCTTTTCAAAGAAATCATTCTTTGAGAATTCATGTCTTCTAGTGAGAATCAGTACAAAAGGGTGACTGACACAAAACAGATTGCAGCCAGCCTATTTGTATCTTATGTGATCCTCAAATATTTTGCTTATTCAGAAAGGACATTTGCAAAAAGACCCCTGAAATTTCTCTCTTAACAGGAAAAAAATAACATGTAATAGAATACTGATACTAGAATGTAATTGTGTAGTTTTTGAGAATTTTAGTTAAAACAAACTTTAGATAATATATTTTTTAATATGAGTTGAAATCAGATTAAATTATTATTTCTAATGTTTATGTTGAAAACTTACTAATGTTTTCTTCAAGTTTTAAAGAAGCGGGTTGCTTAAGAACTTAAGGCCACATTTTATATTGAATAACGTGTTTTAAAATTATTGGTGAAGGTGCTTTAAAGCAGGTAATGAAGTAACAAAATTAATGAAATAGGTTTCCTTTGTGTTTACAACAGTGTTAAAAGTTCCGTTTAAGTGAATTCACCAGATATATGTGCTTAGGCTCTTTTCTGGAGGGTTGATCTTAGTCACTTGGACTGATCTTAGTCTTTGATTACACTAGTCCAGACAGCTGGAAATTTTTTTTCTACAGAGTTATCAAAAATGATATTATATGTTTATTTATAAGCATAAATTTTAATATTTTTTCTGCAAAATAACCAGGGGCAGTTATACTCCTGGAAAGAATTGTGGGGGGACTCACTTAGAAGACTATCTGCACTGATTTTATATTTCTTTAGGCAATAGTGGATGTTATTGTGAATCTTCAGTTTAGCCTGATAGAAAAATTGTGGCAAACTTTCTGGCGCTATTCTCCCTCTGCTCCAGCTGACGATGCGGCTATTATTGAACTGAGGTCAGTAAATGTATCTTTGCTTACTGTTCACCATCGTGATATAACATCAGGAGTCAAATCAATGAAAGACTTAGTTTTACATATAGGCTAAGAACCTTTTATGATATCAATAGTTTTTCAGGTTAAATTTGTGTTGTCTGCTATTTGATATATAGGGTGTTGGTATATGTCAAACTTCATCCTTGATATGATTGTATACATCTCCTATTTTTTCCTTTGGATTACTAAATTCAATGTATCTTTTCACAATATAATGTCTGGTCTGTTTAAATTACAAGTAGCATTTTTATCATACCTCTGCATTATTTATGTTCTGGAGCAGAACTCTGGAGGCCATTTTCTCCCTCAGTTTCATATGATGAAGTTAGAGTTTCAATTGGATGTAACAGAGGCATCTATAAAATTTTCATTAAATAATCTATTTCAAAATCCACTGTACTTTTCTTATCTGTATGTAAATGCATTTCCATTTGTTACATTTATTCACAACAGCAACCTGAGTGAAATAGAAAGTCGACTTCCAAAAGGAAAACTAATTACTCTCTGCAAAAATGAGTCTATTCTGAAATGGATGGGTAACTGTGACCATGTGATGTACCAGGCTTTGGTGGATATTCTCATTCCTGATGTCCTTAGACCTATTCCTAGTAAGTTAAACACAGATGACATTTCATAAGACTGTCTTTTGTTTTGTTTTATGTGGTGAGATTTTTGTGCCGCAAGTGAAACTTTTGGGAATGATTTCAAAGGATCTAAACATAGTGTGTGTGATATTTCCATAACTCTTGGGTAGAGAGGTGTACTGGAATTGATGTAAGCATTGTATTTAAAGAAAAGCAGAGTGGATGTTTCATTGTATTTAGGAAAGCCTACAGAATTTTTAAGAATATATTTTCTTATGAATTATGCCTTTTCTAACTGCAAATTCTAAGTTTTTATTAAAGATAAAAATAGCTTGTTTTATATACTAGCTCTAGTCTAACTGACAGCTGTTAATGCACTATGGCCCTGAGCTTGAGTCCAATAATGTCAAGACAGTCTTTCTGTTGACTTCAGTAGGCTCTAGTTTAAGTTTTTTATATATAAATTCTAGTTGTTAAAAAAGTAAAATGTATATGCTTTGTAATTTTTTTTATAATTAAACATTAATGTATTATCAGTGGCTGCTAAAACCTTACCAGTTTTGATACCTATTAAACCAACATAACACTATCAAACATCTTAAGACTTGTTTGTTGTTCCAGTCTATTATAGTTTATTTTCTATTTCCAGTATGAAGGACTCATCAATTGATTCTAATATTATGGAAAACTGACCATTATCAGAAATAGAGCATTCTTTTCAAAGCTGATTTTATAGCATCCATCATTGCTCAAGCATGGTATTTTTTATGTCTGCTTTTGGTAATAAATGATTTTTAAATTGTTTTCCAGGAAGGATAAATTTTTAAAAAACATTTATTGCATATTTTGTATGGTGTGTTAAATCTTGAAAAGCAATTATAATTACATATATATATATATATATATATATATATATATATATATATATATAATATATAATATATAATATATAATATTAAAAGAAATTATATAAGAAATATTAGGAACCAACAGGGTGAAATGCCACAAAGGAATTAGGTTGTGTTCTTCTAAAAATGTGGCAAGGTTGATAGGTCCACTGAAGTGCCTCTATAGCAATGCATGCAGGATGGATAGCAGACAGGAAAAGATGGAAGTCTCTGTGCACCTGGAAAGGTATGATTTAATGCCATCACTGAAACTTAGTGGGACAAATCGCACAACTGAAATGCTGCAATCAATGGCTATAAACTGTTCAGAAAGCACAGGCAAGGAAGAAGGGGTGGAGGGATTGCCCTCTATGTAAAAAAATGGATTGACTGGAGAGAGCGATCTTTGAAAACCAGTGCTGAATGGGTTGAGATCATTTGGGTAAAAATAAAGAAAAAGCCAACAAAGGAAACCTCGTGGTTGGTGTTTGCTACAGGCTGCCTGATCAAGGGGAGCCTGTTGATGAAGTGTTCTTACTTCAGCTACAGGAAGCATCACACTCGCAGGCTCTGATCCTCCTGGGGGACCACCCTGACACCGGCAATCTCTCTTCCCACATCTTTCAAGACCCTGAATTTCAAGGTAGGGACTGAGAGAAAGAAGTCCCTCCCATCATGGGAGAAGATCAGGTTTATGACCGCCTGAGGAACCTAAGCATACACTAGTCCATGGGATGACAGGAGGAGCTGGAAGCCATTGTGCAGCAGGAAAGCTATGACATAGTTGCCATCACAGAAACATGGTGGGATGACTCACATGACTGGAGTGCTGCAATGGATGGCTATAAACTCTTCTGAAGGGACAGGCAAGGAGGGAGAGATGGTAGGGTAGCCCTGTATGTTAGGGACTGTCTCAATTGTCTGGAGCTTAATGATGATGTCTATTGGGTTGAGTGTTTACTCAAGAATCAGGGGCAAGGCCAACAAGACAGATATGGTGGGAGTCTGTTATAGACCACTCAACCAGGATGAAGAGGCAGACAAAATATTCTATAAACAGCTGTGAGAAGTCTTAATAATCACTTCCCCTTGTTCTTGTGGGAGACCAACTTATCAGATGTCTGCTGAAAATACAACACAGCAGAGAGGAAACAGTCTAGGAGGTTCCTGGAGTGTGCACAAAGGAACTTCCTGACACAGCTGGTGAGCCAACTCAGGAAGGTGCCCCGCTGGACCTGTTGCATGTGAACAGTAATGGTCTTCTGGGTGATGTCTTAGGCAAAGAGATCATGTAATGACAGTTTTTGATTCTCAGAGAAGTAAAGAGGAGTGACAACAGAACTGCTACCTTGGACTTCCAGAGAGCAGACTGACCTGTTTAGGAGACTGGTTGAGAGAGTTCTTTGGGAGGCAGTTCTGAAGGGCTGAGGAGTCCAAGAAGGCTGGACATTCTTCAAGAAGGAAATTCTAAAGGTGAAGGAGCAGGCTGTCCCCAAGTGTTGAAAGATGAGCCGGTGGGGAAGATAACTGGTCTGGCAGAACAGAGAGCTTTGGCTGGAACTCAGGGGAAAAAAAAAAGGAGAGTTTATGACCTTTGGAAGGAGGGACAGGAAACTCAGGAGGACTACAAAGATGTCATGAGTTTATGCAGGGAGAATGAGTCAGCAGTGTGCCCAGGTGACCAAGAAGGCCAAAGACATCCTAGCTTGTGTCAGAAATAGTGGGGCCAGCAGGACCAGGGAAGTGATTGTTCCCCTGTATTTGGCACTGGTGAGGCTGCACTTCATATTGTATTCACTTCTGGGCCCCTCACTTCAAGGAAGATATTGAAGTGCTGGAGCATATCCAAAAATGGGCAACGAAGTTGGTGAAGGGTCTGGAGCACAAGTCTTATGAGGAATGGCTGAGGGAGCTGAAGTGTGGGGAAAAAGGAGGCTCAGGGGAGACCTTATGTCTCTTTATAACTACCTGAAAGGAGCTTGCAGCAGGGTAGGGGTCTCTACTCCCTAGTAACAAGTGATAGGACAAGAGGAAATGGCCTCATCATGCACCAGGAGAGATTTAGAGTGGATATTTGGAAAAATTCCTTCACTGGAAGGGTTGTCAAGCATTAGAGTCACCATCTCTGGAGGTATTTAAAAGATGTAGCTGTGGCACTTAGGAACATGGTTCGGTGGTGGACTTGTCAGTGTTAGGTTAATGGTTGGACTCAGTGATCTTAGAGGTCTTTTGGAACCTAAATAGTTCTATGATTCCATGACCCAACAAGATGCATGCCAGGGTCCTGAAGGAACTGATGTGGTTCACAAGCTGTTCTCCATTACATTTAAGAAGTCATGGCAGTCAGACTACATCACCAGTGACTGGAAAAAGGGAAACATTGCACCCATTTTTAGAAAGGGTAAAAACAAGGATTCTGGGAACTACCAGCCAGTTGGCCTCACCTGTTACTTGTAAGATCATGGAGCATGTAAAGGAAACTTCCCAGTCTTACCATTCAGGAGAGTCTCTGGCAGTCACACTCTAAACGCCAGAGACTTTAACTGCTGGGACTGAAGCCTCTTCACAGTGGTGGCTCCAGTGAGCCAAAGGGAGCCCCTGCACATGCCACTCACATGTAGTCAGACCAGGTTTTCTTACCAGTTCAACACCAGGTTTCCCATAGCAGAGTTTCAGATGTCTCATTCCATAAAGCAATTTACTCGCTATACAGCAACACAGAAACAGCCTGACCTGGTGCCTCCGAGGAGTCTCGTGAATGGTCAGACTGAGTAGTTTCCTTAAGAGAGCAGATCCTCCTGGAAGCTACATTGATGATAGGGGGGACATTAGACACAGCTAATGTGGCTTCACCATGGACAAATTGTGTTTGACTAATGTAATAGCCTTGTACAATGGAGTGACTGCATCAGTGGAAAAGGGGAGAGCTACAGATGTCATCTACCTGAACTTATGTAAGGCCTTTGATACAGTCCCCCAAAATATTCTGGCCACTGTTAGATGGTGTTGTGGTTTAACCCCAGCTGGCAAATAAGTACCACACAGATGCTCTCTCCCCCACTAATTGGATGGGAAATCAGAAAAAAAAAGTAAAACTTGTGGGTTGAGATAAGAACAGTTTAAAAACTAAAACAAATTAAAATATAATAATAATATTATTAATTATGATAATAACAATAATAATAATTGTAATGAAAAGGAGAGAGAGAGAGAGAGAAAAAAAAAACCCAAGAAATACAAGTGATGCACAATACAATTGCTCTCCACCTGCTGACCGATGCCTAGCGTGCCTCTGAGCAGTGACTGATCACTTCCAGCTAACTCTCCCCAGTTTATATCCTGGGCATGATGTTCTATGGTGTGGAATATCCATTTGCCAGTTCAGGTCTCCTGTCCAAGTCATGCTCCCACCCAGCTTTTTGTGCACCTCACTAACAGAGCATGAGATACTGAAAAGTCCTTGACTTAGGGCAAGCTCTACTTGGGAAAAACCAAAACATCTGTGTGTTATCAATATTATTTCAGAATCACAGAATAATTTAGGTTGGAAAAGACCTCTAAGATTGAGTGCAACTTTTAACTAATCACCGCCTTGTCAACTACACCATAGCACTAAGTGTCACGTCCAGTTGTTTTTTGAAAATCTTCAGAGATGGTGACTCCATCACCTCCCTGGTCAGTCCATTCCAATGTTTAACAACACTTTCTGTGAAGAAATTCCTCTTGATGTCCAGCCTGAACCTCCCCTGGTGCAGCTTGAGGCTATGTCCTCTCATCCTGTCTCTAGTTTCCTGGGAGAAGAGGCCAAGCTCCACCTCACCATAACCTCCTTTCAGGTAGTTGTAGAGAGTGATAAGATCACCCCTGAGCCTCCTTTTCTCCAGGTTAAACAACCCCAGATCCCTCATTCACTCCTCATATGACTAACTCTCTAGACACTTTACCATCTTCCTTGTCCTTCTATGGACTTGCTCCAGCACCTCAATGTCCTTCCTGTAGTGAAGGGCCCAGAACTGGACACGGTACTTGAGGTGTGGCCTCACCAGTGCCCAATAGAGAGGGACAATTACTTCCCTGATCCTCCTGGCCACACTATTTCTGATACATGTCCATCTAGGCACACATCTGGCTCATGTTCAGCTGACTATTGACCAACACCTCCAGGTCCTTTTCCACTGGGCAGCTTTTCAGTTACTCTTCCTCAAGCCTGTAGTGCTGCATGGGGTTGTTGTGACTCAGATGCAGGACCAGGCACTTGGCCTTCATGAACCTCATACAATTCACCTCAGTCCATCAATTCAGCCTGTCCAGACCCCTCTTTGTAGGGGTGATCTGCTCCAAAACATTCCACCTTGGGTGGATCCCATCAAATCCCATAGACTTGTATATGTCTAACTGATATAGCAGGTAGTGCTATATTTGCTAGGTGGAATGAGTCCCACAACTGGAGTGCTGGGATGGAAGACTACAGGCTGTTTAGGAAGGATAGGCAGGGCAGGTGAGATAGAGATGTGGCACTATACGTAAGGAAGAGGTTTGATTGTACAGCCCTTACAGTTGGCAGTGATGTGGTAGAGAGCCTCTGAGTGAGGCTTAAGGGGATGGAAAACAAAGGAGATAATATAGTGGGTGTTTATTACTGATCGCCCAGCCAGGATGTAAGCAGTGATGAGTTATTCTGTAAGCAATTAGGAGAAATCTCTGGATCAGTAGCCCATGTACTTATGAGAAATTCCAATTTCTCAGACATCAACTGGGAATATCATCCTGCTGTGACAAGCAGGCCTTGGGAAGTCTTGAAGTTTGTGGGAGGTAACTTCTCATCACAAGTACTCTGTGAGTCAACTAGGAAAGATGCCCACCTAGACTTGTTTGTGACTAGAGGAGGACTCTTGGGAGATGTGATGGTTGGTGGCTGTCTTGCCCACAGTGATCAACAGTTAGACTCAATGATCTTAATGATTCTGTGATCATGGAATGTTTAAAATTTTCAGTGTAGTGAGAAAAAAACATCAGTGGAGTTGCTACACTGGACTTTAAGAAAACAAAGCTATTAAGGGAGATACGTAGCAGAGTACCCTCAGAATCTGCTTTGAGGGCTTAGGGACCCACAAATTCTGGTCAGTTTTAAAAGGTATTTAAAAGACATAGATGTGGTGCTTAAGGACATGGTTATTTGCTTTCTTCTTGTCCTCATGAAATTTCCCTGATCACCATGGCCATTCAAAGATAATTGAGAGTGGCCTTGCAGTGAAATCAGACAGCTCCCTCAGCACTCATGGGTGCATCCAATCAGGTGCATGGATTTATGTCTCTCCAATTTTTAAATGTTTCCCTAACTGGGTCGTCCTCTATTGAGGAGAATTCTTCCTTGCTGCAGACTTTTCCTCTGGTCTCAGAGGCTTCAGATTCCTGAAGGTAGTCCTTACCAGTAAAGACTCATGTGTAGAAGGCATCCTGTATCTCAGCCTTTGTCATTAGGTTCCCTGCCCCCATTCAGCACCAAGCCCATGTTTTCTCTGGTCTTCATTTTTTCTGCTGATGTACCTGTAGAAATCCTTAATGTTTCTCTTCAGTTTCAACTCCAGGTGGGCTTTGGTTTTCCTAAACTCATTTCTGCACACTTTGACAGTGTCTCTGCATTCCTCCTGGGTCACTTGCCCCTTTTTGCAGCGCCTGTGTGCTTCCTTTTCATGTTTGAGTTTAGTCATGAGCTCCTTGTTCATCCACACAGACCTGTCGCCTTTGCTTGATTTCCTGCTCATTGTGATGGACCATTCTTGAGATTGGAGGAGGTGATCCTTAAATATCAAACAGGTCTCCTAGATCCAGAGTGCTCTCCAGGACTGTCTCCCATGGGATTCTTCCAAGCAGGTACTCTGCATAGGCGAAAATCTGCTCTCCCGAAATTTGAAGTTGTTATCCTGCCATTTGCTTTTTTCCATCCTCTCAGTATACTCAACTCCACTATCTCATGGTCAATGCAGTTCAGACTCCTCCCAAGCTTCACATCACCAACAGTTTGTAAGAATTGTAAGAAAAGTTTCCTTGTTTGTAAGAATTTGGTCCAGCAGTGTCTCCTTTTCAGCCCTGTTTTGCCAATTACAAGCTCTCTCTTTTCCATAACACCCTGCTTACCAACTCATTCCAGTACTCCTTCACTTGACTGTGGGTCATCATCTCCCTCCCTCATTATTTCTGGTTTAAAGTTCTCCTCACCAGGTTGGCCAGCCTGTTAGTAAAAATTGTTTTGCTCCATTTGGTCAGGTGGATCCCATCTCTAACAGTCTTCAATCTTTAAAGAAGGGTCCTCATAGTCATAAAATACAAATACCGATTGTCATTGCCAGCTGGGGAACCAACTGTTGATCCACAGGATACTTCCATTACCCCTCAAGCTCTTGCTTTTCACTGGAAAGACCAATGAGAAAACTACCTGGGCCCCCATACCCTTGACCATTGCCCCTAGATGCATTTAGTCACACTTGATATGCTCCAGGTCTCCTCTGGCAGTATTGGTGCCCATGTGAAGATTTGCAAGGAGTAATAATCTGAGGGTTGGATAAACCTTGTCAGCATCACCACAGCATCCCAGATCCAACCCCCAGCAAGCAGTAAATCTTCCAACACAGCAGGTCAGGTTGGCAGATGTGGGCCCAAATCCCCATAGTATGTAGTCTCTCATTATTATCAGGTATCACTTCCTTCTGGTGCTGCTGCATAGTTCAGGCTTAACTAGCTCTTAGACAGAGTTCCCAGACCCTCATCTGCTGTGAGGGTACTGCGTGTCTTCTTTGTTGGAGGTATGCAGGTGAAGCAGGAGCCTTCTTCCTGTTCCAGAAGTCACAGGCTTCCAGCCTTTGACATTTCCTAATCCAATTAGCACAGATCACCTGATCCTCCTCCAATACATCTGAGACTTCAGGCTACAGGGTCTTGAAAAAGATCCAGTAGATCTTTTTCTCACCTTCTCTGACACTGCACAGTCTGCTGACTTATTCCTGCACTTCCTTGGCAACACATGTCCTGTTCCACTGCACACATTCTGTAGTCAAGGAAACTGTCCCACTCTGCCTCAGCCTCAGCAAGAGACCCCAAGCACTTGCTGTACTTTGATCTGCATCTTCCCTTAGAAGTTCGGTGTGGATTGAGGCCTCTGATGCTGTAGGGATAGTTTCTCCGATGGCTGAAGGTGGTACTCTGTGACACATTAACACCATTGCTGAGGACATGAATACTGTTCTCTCTTCTGACACAAGTATTGCATCTGTTGTCTGCCTCTGTTAGCTATACTGTAAGAAACAACTCAGGAAAATATTTTCAAGTACTGCTTTGTAGGAATACCCCATCATAGGCAGGTTTCTTTTTTTCTGGATAATCAGAAAGGTACCAACTGCAGCTGGAAAAAAAAAATTAAAAAAAAAAAAAAAAAAAAAGGAAAATGTGTTTAATTTTGTAAGGATGCAAACTCATAATTCTGTTTTTGAGTTTCATCTTCTTTTCTTCTCCTGATTTCCAGTATTTGGGGAAACCTATGCTTTCACATAACTTCCTAATAAATATTACCATAAAGGAAATTAGTAGTGAAGAAAACTTTTTGAAAAGCAAGCTCTAAGTAAAATTTGGTTAGTTGGAATTTTTGTGAAAACATTCCAGTGCCCACAAAATAAATGAAAAACTACTGTGTGGGAAAAAGCCAAATTTGTTTGTTTAAAAAGAAGCCAAACACTTTATACATCAGTCAGGGGTAAAATTTATTATTATCTAATGATTCTAGCAAAAGACCAGAGCCACTTTGTATTAATGGCAATAAATCCTTTCCCCTGAGAATAGCCCTTTTATCTCTTCACAAGTGACAGGATGGATAGCACCAAACTTGTTTGGTAGTTCCTCTTCCAGGCAGAGAAGTTATGTTCAAGTTATTTTTCATATTGTATCTGTCAATTTCAGCAATTAGAAATACCAGAAAGACTGCAAAATCTTGTTATTTGTGTAGAAGAAATATTTCAAATGAGAAACCCAAGCTTTTTGAGGGCTTATCCAAAAATACATGTTTTCCTTCTAACTTTTTTTTGCTGTATCATTTAATGTGTGTTTAGTAACACTTTGCAAACTATCAGAATGAGCTTTTTCTAATTCTGCAAGTAATAAATTAACATGAGCGAATGCTTTGTTAATTAGCAAGTGCATAAAAAAAAGTTCATGTAGCAACGTGGGTTAAATGGTTGACAGTGAAAAAGAGTGTTTGTTATTTGCCTGGAAACCTCAAGAAAAAAAAAAAAAAAGTAAAAGCCCATTCCATAGAACTAATTCAGAAGTTTTTTAAGTCCAAATTAAATTTCAGATGAGCATTCACATTTGGGGACAGTTACATAAACCAGTTATCACTATAAATTTGAAGAAAAGAATGTTTTAAAATATAAAATATTTCTTTCTTTTTAAGAAAATTGGCTAACTTTACTAGCAGAAGTTCTTATTTACAGGATTCGCCAATTACTCAAGATGAAAAAGGGCATTTCTCATATTAGGTGACTTCCATGAGCAATTAATTCTTACTCTACCAAATGTGCTGTTTTGCCTCATAAACAAAATCCACTGCTTACTTGCACTGTTTCTTCTTAGATGTAGTAAAAAAAAAAAAAAAAATCACTTATAGATAGTAATATTTACCTTTTCTGGGTTTTTTTCTTCTTTATTACTGTATCAGCATTCATCATCCACCACTAAATTTTCACACCAGCATGAGCAATCCTACCTTGTTTCTTTAATACATTCTTATATATTCCTTATCGATACTATTGTTGAATATTGCACATTACATTTCGTTCTTCAGAACTAAAAGAAAAACATGTTTGCCATGGTTCAGGGGCATACTTCGGGCTTACTTGAGGAAACTGAAGTACTGCAAGGGGTCTTAGGTGAAGTGGTCAGTTCTGTGTGTTAAATCAGAAACTAAATAATTGTTGCATAATATAGAATCAAAGAATAATTCAGGTTGGAAGGGACCTCAGGAGGTCTCTAGTCCAATTTCCTGCTCAAAGCATGGTCA
Organism: Certhia americana; assembly: GCA_018697195.1. NCBI lineage: Eukaryota > Metazoa > Chordata > Aves > Passeriformes > Certhiidae > Certhia > Certhia americana. The sequence continues at coordinate 11,714,262 of JAGMWU010000027.1, read as the reverse complement.
ATGCTGAATTCAGACTTGTTTGTTCAGGGCTTTACCCTGTCAAGTCTTGAAAACATCTAAGAATGGAAACTACACAAAGCTCTCTGAATGACCAATTGCACTGTTCAACTGTCTTCTTAGGCTGCTTTTGCTCTGATTTGTTGTCCCTCTAGCAGATAGGGACAGTTTTGCTGTTCAAGTCCCTCATGAAAACTGGAGCCTGTATACATGAAGCTTATTCCAGTTACCTGAAGAAGACCTGTATTGGCTTTACATAGCAAGCTTTTGGTAGAGGTAGGGGGGTGCATAAATGTCTTCTATGAGAAGATACCAGAAGCTGTCCCTATGTCAGAAAGGGACACTTTCAGCTGGCTCCAAGATGGACCTGCTACTGGCCAAAGTCTGAACCAATCAGAGACATTAGTAGCATCTCTGTGGTATCATATTTTTAAAAAGAGTAAAAAATGCTTCACAACAGCAGCCAGGAGAGAGGAGTGAGAATATGTGAGAGAAACAACTGCAGATATGAAGGTCAGTGAAGGAGGAGGGAATGTGCTCCAGTTGCTGAAGCAGAGATTTCTCTGCAGCCTATGGGGAAGACCATGGTGAAGCACACTGTCTCCCTGCAGCCCATGGAGGATCCCACACAAGAGCAGGTGGGTGTACCCCAAAGGAAGCTGCAGTCCATGGAGAGCCCATGCTAGAGCAGGGTCCTGTAAGGAACAGTGGTCCCATGGAGAGGAGCCCATGCTAGAGCAGGCTTTCTGCAGGAACCCGTAACCTTGTGAGAAGACAAATGCTGGAACAGTCTGTTTTTGTAGGACTTCACTCCATGGAAAAGACCTATGCTGGAGCAGTTTGTGAAGAACTGCAGCCTATGGGAAGGATCCACATTCGAGAAGGTCATGAAGGACTGTCTCCCATGGGTGTGACCCCATAATGGATCAGGAGAAGAGCATGAGGAGGAAGGAGAGGCAGAGACAAAGTGTTATGAACTGACTGTAACCCCCATTTCTTGTTGCCCTGGGACATTTGGAGAGATGAGGTAGAAGAGTTGGGAGTTAAGTTGTTCCTGAAAAAAAATGAGGGTTGGAGGAAGTTTTATTTAGATTTGTTATCTAACTCTCCAACTCTGATTGGCAATAAATTCAATTAATTTCCCCAAGTTGAGTCTGTTTTGCCTGTGATGGCAATTTCTGAGTGATTTCCCTGTCCTTATCTTGACCCATGAGCATTTCTTCATATTTTTCTCCACTGTTCTGTTGAAAAGGGAGAGTGATAGAGCAGCTTGGTGAGCACCTGGCAGTCAGCCAAGGTCAAGCCAACATAAGACTTCATCTACTTTTTCCTTATGACGTAGGCTGTATCAGATACCCATAACATCACCCATGTTGTTATGTCATCTAACCTGGACCCTTAAGCTCTCAGCTGGCTTATCATCCATCCCTAGGCAAAGCTCTATGCATTGCAGCTCCTCTTTCATATAGCGTACCTTCTTGGCTTATTTCCCCTAAAAATTCTGTATCTATCCATTGCAGCACTTCAGAGAATCCCAGTTATAGTTGCACAAAGTCTAGTTGGAGGCCAGTAAATAGCAGTGTACCCCAAAGGTCAGTACTGGGTCTAACATTGTTCAATGTCTTTATTGTTGATCTGGATGATGGGGCAGAGCATACCCTCAGCAAGTTTGCTGATGACGCAAAAATCTGAAGAGTGGCTGATGCATCACAAGGTCATGCTGTCATCCAGAGGGACCTCGACAGAATGGAGAAATGGGCTGACAGGAACCTCATACAGTTCAACAAGGGGAAGTGCCAAGTCCTGCCCTTGGGGAGGAACAATTCCATGTGCCAGTACATGCCAAGGGGGGCAACCAACTGGAAAGCAGCTTTGCAGAAAAGGACCAGTGGGTCCTGGTGGACACCAAGTTAAACATGAGCCAGCAGAGTGCCCTTGCTGCAAAGAGGGCTAATGGTATCCTGGGCTGTATTATACAAAGTGTTGCAAATAGGTCCAGGTAGGTGATCCTTCCCCTTTATTCAGCACCATTTGAGTGCTGTATACCCGAAGTCCTGTATCTAGTTCTGGTCTCCCCAGCACAAGAGTGACATGGACATACTGGAGAGAGTCTAATGAAGTGCCATGAATTGGCACTGCTTAACTGTCCTCAAGGTGAAAAAAATTTCTCCTTTCAAGTCAGGATGCCTCTTTTTTTCAGTTTATGCCCAGTGTTTATCACCCTCCTGCCATGCATAATTGTGAAGAGGCTGTCTGTTCTTGATACCTTGTAGGTATTGAAAGACTTCTATTAGGTCCCCCCTAAACTTTCTTTTTCAGGCTGAAAAACCTAGTTCCCTCAGCCTCTCCTCATAAGGTATGTGCTCCAGCTCCCTGACCATGTCAATGGACTTCTACTGAACTTGCTACAGTTTACCAACATCCTTCTTGTAATGATAGGGATCCAAACATAAACTGGATAAGTCTCTGAGCCAATAAATGCAGTAGTTCTCAATGTGGAATATTTAAATACTGAAGATGCAAAAGATTTCAAGAAAGGCACCCTGCCACCTTTTTCATTTTATTTTTATTCTTTAATGTTTAGGTGCCTTGACTCAAGCCATTCGCAATTTTGCAAAAAGCCTTGAAGGTTGGCTTTCCAGTGCCATGAACAATATTCCACAGAGAATGATACAAAGCAAGGTAAACAAAGTTGACTGCAGTTTTCTTCTCTTTCTGCAATTGTACACTAGATGTCATTCAAGATCTAAAAACAGCAGCATTTTAACTTTTATGCTAAATGTCATATTTAGGTTGAACTTCAAACATGAACCATGGGGTTGGAAATAACTTTGTTTTGCCAAAAAAAATCATAGGAAAAACTGTATTTGTTCCATTATATGTGAATTACAATATCTGAGGGCCCATAAATTAATACAGCATTTTTAAAATTAAAATAGACAAAACAGAAGATTGATTGATAATACAATGTGTTAAGATAAATGGATTTCTTCTTAGGTTGCCACTGTAAGTGCCTTTGCCCAGACTTTAAGAAGATACACATCTCTCAATCACCTGGCTCAGGCAGCTCGGGCTGTGCTTCAGAACACTTCTCAGATCAACCAGATGCTCAGTGATCTCAACCGTGTGGATTTTGCCAATGTACAGGTACCTTTAGCTTTAAAACCCAGACTTTAAAAAAATTATTTCCACACATTTTTAAAATTTTTATTGTTAGTTCTTATTCTATCAAGAAAGCAAAGTGGGAACATTTTTCTGATCTCTATATACAGTGATTCAGTCAAAACGTTCCAGCTTCTGCTTTGGCCATAAGAAAAACAGAACCTCAGAAACATTATCTATTTCCATTTTCTCTGAAGGCTTCTTATCCCTCAGACCATGCATTCTGCCAGTTTTTATTTAATGCAGATGAAAGTGTAGACTACATGTGTTCTTGGAATGAACAGCATAAACAATACTTGAAGATGAAATCTTGGATAGCATAGCTTCTGATCTTTCATTAAAAAATATTGATCATAGAGCACTATTTCTAGTACAGTTGGTTTAATTATTTTTAATGTTTCATATTTTTATTTTAAATACAATATCATTAGTATACTTTCTTTAATTGTTTGTGTTTACATTTCCAACCTTTCCTAAGTAAATGGTTAGAACTAGCTTCCAGTTATCTGTAAAACATCAATTTATTATTTTTCATTTGGTTTAGAAAAGGTTTCCCTTTTATCTCTTTCTTCTCCTTAGAAGAAATAAGTTTTTTTCTCCTGTTGCTCAGCTAACTTACATGGCCCAGATTACTGGTAGTCATACATTTGTCTTCTTTCATGAACAAACATTTTAAAACATTTTAACTTAAAAGAAGTTCAGAAGTTCACTAGCACAGCTAAATTCTTTTTGTTTGCTGCAAAGATCTTTGAATAAACAACATTTAACACAATATAGTTATATTGCATAATAGTGTGTAAACTACCTAAGATTTAGTATGTAACCAAATATATGGTATATTAAAAATTGTTCTGTGGTAAGATATAGAGTCTATGAAAGTTAAGATGTTAACTTGGCATGTGATAGCTAGAGTTTAAGAATATGGTCTTTGTTAAATCAATATTGGGTTTCTCAAATTCCATTTAACCGAAGTGTTTATATTTGTTGCGACCGGGATAGCTGTTAATATCATGATGGCAAAGAGAAGCAGGAAGGGCCTTTGCATGGGTTCCACAGAGATGTTTATTCCAGCCACACACACAGACTGTCCAGGGGAAAAGGCAAGACTCGTGGGAAAGGTCCAGGTTCAAGTCTATGGGTGCTAGGGGCTGGGAGAGCATCAGGGACCAATTATCAGGGGGCATGGGGATACAAAGGTGAGATTGGGGTATGTGAGCCAATGGGGAAATTGGGAGGGAGTGACTGAGGGACACAGGGACGGAGAGGGGATTAACAGGGCCGACTGAGGGAGCAGAACAGGGTACATTGACATAACAGAACAGGGTATAACATTTTCCTGTGGGAGAAGCCTCTTATGTCTCCTTAACATAGGCAAAGCCTCTCCACAACTCTCCCTTTCTGTATTAGTTAAGAAGGCTTTTCTTAAGGATCTTAAAATTGAACATTTGAGGCAACTGAATGAACACAAAATGACAAGAACAATCAAAAACAATCATATGACAATTTTTCAAAATGCAAGCTTTTTCTTGAGTTCTCAGTGTCTGAACAGATTTTCTGGACTGTCTTTGAGCTGGAAGGAGGGAGACAGGGTTTTCATGGCACAGCTTATCAGGAAACTGAGTCAGGAGAGTGTTTCCTCAGCAGAGGTTGGTTCTCTGCTGGCTGTTAGCAGTGTGATCAGCTGTGATGTGTCTGTATGAGGTAGTGTGGGGGTGATGTGCCTGTTGGAACTTCAAATAGAGGTTGTTAATTTTTAAGAAAAAGATTGTTACTTTAGGGGATTTTCCTTTCTTTCCCACCCTCGTTTCATCCCCTCTCTTGTGTTAAGGAGGAACTCTGGGAAAAGGGATCGTAAAGGTATGGAGAAGTGTGGCTGTGGGAGGGAGACCATGGAGGGGAAAGGGAGGTAGGGATTTGGGGGAACTTAACGAAGGGGTAATAGGATCTGGGGAAATCCCAAAAGGATTTTGACTTATCTAGTGGAGGGGAAAAGGGGAAGGTGGGAGGGAGGGAAGGAGGCAATAGGGATTGGGGGAGGGCACCTGAAGGGGTGTGACTTATCCATTTGAGGGGTCCTGCAATCACAAGGGTGAGCTTCTGGTTGCAGCATGGTTGGTTGGTGTTCTGTGTTGTCCTTGCTTCTAGGCTGCTGCTGAGGCTTGATGGCTGCTGGCTTTGGGCTCTATTTCTTTGGTAGTTGTGTGGGGGACCTTTATAGCGTGGATAATATCTTAGATGTTTGCTGAGATGTAAAAAAGAAAAGGGCCAGGAGACCAGCTCCTTTTAAATGGCCTTTATTGAAATCAGCTCTTGGGGGTGGGAAGCCCGAGGGGTTGCGCACACTGCCACTGCTCCCATAGACAACTCGGAGAAGGAGGAATATAGCAGCTTTGCCTCAGGGCAGAGCTGGGGCTTCCATCCTCACGAGAGTCTTTAGAAAGACAATAGTTCGCTCGAAGTCCAGGGGTGTCATTGTAGTCGACTCCCATTCAGATTATGGCGATCACATTCCGAATCGAAAAATGCCGTGGGGGGGTTGCTCAGCCTTTTCTCAGGTGCAGTATGTTGTTGGTTTTTCGAGATGTCATCTAGGCTCGTTGTTTTAGAGGCATTTTGTGTCAAATGGGCTCTTTCGTCTTTCACATTTGCATATTCAGTGGTTGTCTCTCCCCCACCTTAGTGGCGGGCATTGTTTTGGGACAAAGCGGTGGCGGCATTTCCCGACGGGATAGGTGAAAAGAATAAAAGAGCCAGGAGACCTTCTGCTCCCTTTTTTAAGCCTTTATTCGATCAGCCTGGGTGGGGGCTCACCGCCACTGCTCCCTGCAGACAACGAAGAGGAGGAAGTACAAGCAGCTTTGCCCAAAGGTACAGCTAGGGGCTCTAACCTCACAAGAGTCCTATAAGAGATTTCCAAGTTATGACTTGTCGAGGTCTAGGGGGTGTCTTTGAGCAGGCTCTGTTGTTGTTATAGAGAGATAACAAAATAGCTCCACAATAATCTGTTGTTTTGCCCAGTCTCCAGCGTGGTTTTGAAAAATATTTGTGCATCGGCTTTCAAGCTTCAGGGGTCTGCATATGGTGGTCTCACTTCCGGTAGTTGCCTAGATTCATGGGAGTTCACATGGTTTGCATACTGGGTGGAGCTAATTAGATCTCATGTGTAGAGGAGCAGTGGAGGCGGGACCCGATGGGAACAGGAAACAGGAACAGGATACAGGTAACTTGGGAGAGGGGATACCGGAACAGGAAACAGAATACAGCAACTTAGGGTAAAGATACAGTGGGGG
>JAGMWU010000027.1:11685185-11697303 GCA_018697195.1 Certhia americana | reverse complement strand
TTCTGGGGGAGGGGTTTTGGAGGGAGAACATTCCCAAAAGGGATACAACAGACCCGGAGTAACCAGGTTGTATAAGCTTCACGTCCCTGTCGTACAATGTCCTTCCACAGGTTACGGAGACTTTCATACGACAGAGACTCAGTGATGATCTCTACCTCTGGCTCCCCTGCATGTTGTGAGGGCCCTCCTACCTTATCTGATTTCATCTTAGCCTTCCTCGTTTCCACAGGGGCGACTGCTGCTGGCTGTGATTTCCCTTGTGGTTCAGCTGGAGCCTGGACAGATGTAACATCTGAGGGCTCCACTGCTGCACCACAAAACTCTTCCTTTTTGAGGCACCAGGAGGGCTTCTCACTAGTGGGGGAGGTGTGCTCCTTCAGCATCTGGCCTATCTCCTTCACCAGAACCCCCACCCAATCTGGCTGGTTTATTTCTGAGGTGGTCTGTGGAGCAGGGTCAGGTTCTGGGGCAACATCCTTAATCTCTGGGGCAGTGTCCAGCTCTGTGGTAGTGTCAGGCTGTCTGGCAGCATCCCTGTTCTCTGGGGTAGGTATCACAATGGTTATCCAAGTCAATCTCCCCTTTTCTCTGAATGCTAAATAGAACAGGCATATTAGCAACACCAGCCACTGCATGACATCATTAGCATACAGAGAAAATGTGAACCCTTCGAAAACTGGTGGGGTAGACCCAAAGAGCCAGGTGAAGGGTTGGGAGAAAATTTCCCCCGGTGTCATTTCTTCACAGTAGGTGCCATTATTAAAGTAAACCCAAAAACATTCAGTTAGTATGCGATAGCTCTGAATCCATGTGCCTGCCTTCCAGAGGAAGTTAAAAATCCAGGAATTCCTCACCTTATCAACCCACAAAATAAACTGGATAACAGCCACGGTAGCTTTAGTTATGGGACCCATGTTTAGATAAGGGGCTGCAAATGGAAGAAATATAGCTGTGGCCACGTGCCATCCAAACCAGTGTACGCTAGACAACATGGTTCTACTTAATGAAGTTCTTAAATTCATCACACAAAAAATTAGATTACTCGAGCTGTTATTCCTTTTTTATCCTTTTTCTCTCGATGTCCTCAGACCCCACAGTTGGGCGCCAAAATCTGTCTTGGTTTGGAAAGACAGGGGGTGTCTGCTAGGGAACAAAAAAAAAATGGAAACTTCCCTTGGACTTGTTATAATCCTAAAATTGAAGGGGTCTCAGGCAACAATGTGAGGGTAGGAATAACAGTTCTTTACTCGTTAGTCTAACAAGGTAAATTAACAACAATAACTATAGTGTTGACAACAAACAGAAGTAGAGAAGAAAGAAAAAAACCAACAACCTAGTTACAGTTTTCCTCCGGCCCCCTCCCCCCCCTCTCAGTACCGTCACAAGCTAACAGAGCGAGCAGCAGTCCTGGGGGACGAGATGTATCCGAGGCTTGGCGGCGGTAGCTGGAGCTGTTGGAATGTCCTAGCTAGGCACGGGGTGCAGAACAGAGCGTGGGGAGACCCCGAGCAAAACTGAAGAAGCCGTGGGTGCAGGGCAGTGGGAAGGAGCTCCCGGCAGGACAGGGAGAGAACAGGTTCCCAAAATCCCGGGGGACACACGAAGACATGGTGGTGGGTCACTTCGAGCCGAGCTCCAGGTGAGGGATGGTGAGAGCTCTCTACCGCGCCGAGAGGAGCAGCCCTGGCAGTTTTTCTCCAAGAGCAGAAAACTGCCCAGAGCGAAGTGAAGTCGGTGCCACACCGTCTCTCGCTTAGCTGCTTTCCTTTGTTTGTTTCTAAGCACCCATGAGCACCCAAAAGCACCCAGCAATCAGCTTCTTAGCAACTTCTGGGAAAAAATTTATAAGAAAGCAACCCAACCCCCAACAGTCTGGATAAAACTGTCCTCTATTTTGGGATGTTTTAAGGGGATGCCTTGAGTATAAGGTACCCCATATAACATCTCATAGGTGGGTATCCCTGTTTCCATGTGGGATTTGGTCTGAATATTCAATAAGGCTAATGGTAAACACTTGACACGAGACATTTTAATTTGTAACATTAACTTGGTAAGTTGGGCCTTGATGATCCCATTCATCCTCTCAACCCTCCCAGAACTCTGGGGGTGCCACGGGGTGTGGTATTCCCATCTAATACCTATTGTTTCAGTTATTTCTTTCAAAAGTTTTGATGTAAAATGTGTCCCTTGGTTGGAATCTATTACAGATATGATTCCAAACCGGGGAATCACTTCTTCTAATAGACTTTTTGCAACTGTCTTAGCTGTGGCTCTTGCCACAGGAAAGGCCTCTACCCAGTGAGTTAGTTGATCTACTATAACCAATAGATACTTATATCTCCCTACCTCGGGCAGTTCAGTAAAATCTACTTGTATCTTCTCAAAGGGTCTAAATGCAAGGGTTCTTCCTCCAGTCAATTTCTTTCTCAAATTAGCCTTATTCACTTTCTGGCATATAATATACCTGTGGACCTCTTGTTTGGATAATTCATAAATTCCTATACATCCATAAAATTTAAGAAATTGGTCCACTAGTGCTTGAATTCCCCAATGTGTCCTTTGGTGCAATCCAGCAATCACTTGTCTAGCATATGATTTGGTTAGCATTTCTCTTCCATCTGAAAATACCCATACCATCCCCTGTTGTTTTATTCCTAGTTTCTCAAACTTATCCATTTCCTCCTTAGAGAAACTTCTGAGCTTTCCCAAGGATTCAGCCTCTTTCTCTCCTATAAGTAATAAGGCAGCTCTTTTTGCCTCTTGGTCTGCTTGATTGCTTCCTCTCTTTGAAAATTTAGTACCCTTTTGATGGCCCTTTACATGTACTATAGCAATCTTTTCTGGTTTTCTGACAGCACTTAAAATTTGCCTTATTACCTCCTCGTGTATTAACCCTTTTCCTTGAGTATTAATTAATCCTCTCTCTTTCCAAATTTTTCCAAATGTATGCACAACTCCAAAGGCATATTTAGAATCAGTATATATAGTCCCTTTGCGGTTATTTAGCAGTAACAAGGTCCTCAGCAGGGCATATAACTCACAGGCCTGTGCTGACCAACTAGGACTCAATGCCCCAGATTCCAAAACTTCTGTTGTGACCCCATCTACCACCACATACCCAGATTTCCTTTTTCCTTCTACTACTCTTGAAGATCCATGTATAAACCATCTTTCTCCCTCTCCCAGTTCCTCTTCTTCCAAATCCATACGAATTTTAGTTTGGCTTTCTATTAAGTCAATGCAATTATGAACAGGTTCTCCTTCTATCATTCCATATAAAAATTGGGCTGGGTTTTGAGCCGATGTCATTCCTAATTCTAAATTTGGAGAATGTATTATTATGGCTTCATACTTTAATAATCTACTGTCAGTAAGCTATTTTTCAGCTTTCTGTTGTAATATTCCCCTTACGTTGTGAGGAGTATATACCTTGCTTGTACCTCCCCAGGTTAGCTTGTTTGCTCCTTCCACCATCAGGGCACCTGTGACTATAGCTTGTAGGCAAGTTGGCCACCCCTGACTGATGGGGTCAAATAATTTGGAAAAATACCCTACAGGCTTCTTCTGCCTTGGTCAATCTTGGGCCAAAACCCCATAGGCTGTATGGTCAGCTGTATCTATGAACAAGTAAAAAGGTTTTTTAATGTCTCGGAGGTTAAGAACAGGGGCTGTTACCAAATCTGCTTTCAGTTTTTGAAATCTCTCTTCATCCTCATTTGCCCATTTTAATGTATTGCTTGTTAATTTCTCATATAAAAACTTAACTTTGCTACTATAATTTTCAATCCATTGCCTACAATACCCCCAGAAGTCCTAACAATTGTCTAACTTGTCTTTTGGTCCCAGGAGGGGGGAGAGCTAAGATTATGTTTACCCAATCAGGGTCCAATTTCTTTACTCCTCTACTTAACCAGTGCTCCAAATATTTAACTTCTGATTCTACAAACTGTAATTTTGACTTTGAAACTTTTAAGTTCCTCACTTCCCAAGAAGTTTAATAATGATACAGTATCTTTCCTTACTTGCTCCATGGAGCTTCCTGCTATCAATAAGTCATCCACATACTGTAAAAGTTTTATTCCTTGGGAAGGGGCAAACTGCTCTAATAATTTTTCCAGGGCCTGCCCAAATAAATTGGTTGATTCTGTAAAGTCCTGAGGTAAAACGGTCCACCTAAGTTGTTGTTTCCTATTCGTTTCTGAGTCCTCCCATTTCATAGCAAAGTAATTTTTACTCTGTTCATCTAATGGACAGGTCCAAAAAGCATCTTTTAAATCTATCACACTCTACCAGGTATACTCGGATGAAATTTGATTTAATAGAGTATATGGGTTAGCTACTATGGGGAAGTGTGTAATTGTTTGCTGGTTTACTGCTCTTATATCTTGCACTGGCCTGTACGACCCATCAGGCTTTTTGACAGGGAGTATTGGGGTATTATGTGGTGACATACAAGGTTCTAGGACTCCTTGCTGAATTAAACTTTGAATTATAGTTTTTAAACCCTCTCTTCCTTCTAGTGATAATGGATGTTGCTTAACCCGAATCAGGTATTCAGGGTTCTGGATGGAAATTTTGATGGGAGGAATGTCCATTCTCCCTACATTCCCTTCACTATACCATACATTCTGGTTTATTTCCAATTCATCAGCCTGGGTCAAAGGACAGAGTTTGACCATAATTTTCTGGTTTTGTACTACTACATTAATTCCTAATTCTACTATAAGATCTCTCCCTAAAAGGTTATATTCTGCTTCTGAAACTATTAGGAATTTTCCCAACCCATATTTCTGAGGTGTTTCTATTTCAATATCTTTTATCACATATACTTTAAAAGGTTCTCCCTTTGCCCCTATTACCATCGTGTGGTCTTTGCTAGAATAGCAACCAGTAGGTAATTTTTGAATAGTTGATCTCTCTGCTCCAGTATCCGTTAGGAAATTCTACTTCCTCTTGGTGGGGACCTAATTTCAATTTTACTAGGGGCTCCTGAGATGTTCTGGTCCCCAAAAGATAGAGCCCCTGACCCTGCTAGTCTTCCTGGAACATTAGTTCATCCTGTTGTCTTTTTCTACAATTCCTCTTCAAGTGTCTTGTCTTCCTACAGTAAAAACATTCAATTCCTTTTTCTTGCTTTTCCCTTGAGGGTTTCTTTTCCCTGGAGGGTCTTTTTTCCTGAGGTTCTGTCGTAATTCCCTTCTGACCCTCTCCTACAGCAGCTATTAGAATTTTAGCGCGTTTCTTCTGGCTCTCTTCATCCTTACGTACATATACCTTCTGAGCTTCCCTTAAAAGTTCATCCAACCCTCTGTCCTGCCAATCTTCTATCTTTTCCGATTTCTTTTGAATGTCTACCCATGACTTAGCCACAAACTGGGTTTTTAACAGTGCTTGCCCCACTGGGGTAGCTGGGTCCACCCCTGAATGCAGTTATAAGCTCTTTCTTAATCTCTCGAGCCAGTCGGTAGGGGTCTCATCTTTTTTCTGATGCTCACTAAAAGTTTTTTAATATTCTGGCCCCTCAGGACTGCTTCCCTAATCCCTTGGATTATGATATCTCTTAACCATATTAGCCCAGTCCCTATCATTTTGATTGTTCCAGTTGGGCCTTTGGTTAGGCCACTTTTGATCTGCTGCGGGTCTGTGTTGGTGCCTTTGATCCAAATTACACATTCCTGCTCTCCTTATCATCTGTTTTTCTTCTGCAGTAAATAGGATCCTTAGTATGGCTTGGATCTTATCCCAGGTATAGATACTGGGTCCGAGGAATTTATCCAACCTTTCTGACACTTCTAAGGGATACTCCAGGAGATTACCCATTTCTTTTTAACCTCCCTTACATTGCCTGCATTTAGGGGTACGAATACAAACCCTACTCCCCCTTGATTTCCCCCCATGGCTACCTCTCTCAAAGGTAACAGGTTAGCTTCCTCATTCAATGTTTCTATCTGTTCTCTTTTTGCCCTTCCCCTAGTTCTCACTCCAGATCCTGATTTTGAAACAGGGGCCAAGGGGCTGGGAGAAAAGGACAAAGAAGGGTAAAGTTCCCCTACTTTAACTTGTCCCCTCTTGGGACCAGGCAAAGGGGAGGACGGGGGTGAAGACTGGGGATCCGGGGTTAAGGGATTGGGAATGGGAGTGTAGGGAGGAGGAGAGAAATGCTCTACAGGATTCCAGGAATCCTTTTTTTTTTCAAATTTCTTTTTATCTTTTAGAGCAAATATGTGCGTTCTAGCAGAGGACATAATCTATAAGCTAACATATTCACTTTCCTCGAAGCTATAAGGTTCTTTACAATTGACATAGATGTTTAATGCTTGGCAAATCCAGTCATCAAAAGACTCAAAAATGGGCCCAAAAAGATTATCTGCTCTGATTTGCTTCCCTCCCCATACTTCTATACAGTAATGCACCATCTTCTCCTTACTTTTTTCCCTGCATGATGGCCAATTGTTCCAATGTTTAATTATTAACCCTAATGGACTGTCCATTGATATACCTGGTAATATGCTCCCCTCATTTTCTGTGGGACCTCTCCGTGGGTTCCTACCCCAGCCAGAATTCTTACTTTTTTTCTGTCCCATCCTGCTGGGGTGCCTTCTTTCACTCCTCAAGCCTCTCACTTCCCTTCGTCAGTGGCCAAGTCCCTCATGGGAGATTGGAACCGCACCTATAGGAGGTCCACACTCACTTTGCAGTATGCACTGCGTCTCATTCACTCGCACACCTGAGGTATCCTTTTTCCCAACCAGACAGGAATTCCTTAAATACATATGGCCTGCCGTCTTCTGCCTGGGTCTTCGTGCACAAAGATTACGGGACTAATACTGTGGTTGGGGGTGCTCAAGTTTCCTTTCTTACCACGCTCAGAATTTTCAGGTTCGTGTGGTTAGAGTGAACCAGCAGTGGGACCCTCCACTGCAGGACCATCCGAAAATGGGGCGCCCTCCCAGAGGGGGGTCCATGCACCAGGCTGACTCTATCATGTCGAGTTCACCAAAATTTGTTATAAATTAACAGAGCCAATTTGCAATTAATTAATAAATTTTATTGAGAATGGCAAGCAAGCAACACTGAGCGGCCGTTAGAGACTGCACTCTAACAAGGGTTGCAGATTACATTTGCAGTTTGTCCTGGTTTTATACTGTCACAAGTCTCGTTTCCCTTCAGTTCCCTCCCAATTTTGTTTCTTCAGTTTTTCTTCTTCAAGATTGTACTGCACAGACTCTTTGCTGCTGCTAGGGATCTTCTTCCCTCTTTTGGGGGTCGCTGGATGAAAGGGACTTATCTTCTTCAATGACCTTGCATTCCACATTCCTTTTGCGCAAGCGTACATTACTAAAGCATCAAGCAAGCAAAAAAAAAAGAAAAAGAAGCTAATCTTATACAAATAATCACATCCTGTTCCATCCTGTCTCTATCTTTATTTATTATCATTGCAGCTGGACTTCTCTGTTGTGGCTTTAGCTGCCTTGTAAATTTCACCTCAACAGACCTGACATTTATCAAACACGAATCACGTACACATATTTTACAAATAACCAGCATACAAAGCACTTCAAATCCCCCTCTGAAAAATGAAAATTTTTTCCAAGAAGAGTTTTCTTAACATGGAGGTAAACTTCTTGCTCTGTGTGGGTGAGTTTTGCTTCCATTTCACCCCAGCTCTCTTCCCAACACCCGAGAGTAAAAGGAGAAAAGAAAAAGAACGAAGAGTCACCCAAAATTTCAAACTCACCACACTGAGAGCAACAAAAACTCTCAGGGTCATTAATCTGGTTTCAAGCAGTCCTTCAGTCTGGAAGGGGTGCCAGCTGACTGCTCGGGTTGAGAGGTTTCTTCAGGGCAGTGGCTGCTCTGAGAGCTACTTGAATTCCAGCGGTGAAAGCGTGCTGGAGACACTTTCAAGGAGTACATGTCCAAGTTTCAAGTGCCGTTTGTTTCGACTGGGATAGCTGTTGATGTGGTGATGGTAAAGAGAAGCAGGAAGGCCCTTTCTATGAGATCACAGAGATGTTTATTCCAGCCACACACACAGACTGTCCAGGGTCAGAGGCAAGGCTCATGGGAAGGGTTCAGGTTCAAGTATATGGGTGCTAGAGGCTGGGAGAGCATCAGGGACCAATTATCAGGGGGCATGGGGCTACAAAGGTGGGATTAGGGTATGTGAGCCAATGGGGAAATTGGGAGGGAGTGACTGAGGGACACAGGGACGGAGAGGGGATTAACAGGGCCGACTGAGGGAGCAGAACAGGGTACATTGGCATAACAGAACAGGGTATAACATTTTCCTGTGGGAGAAGCCTCTTATGTCTCCTTCACATAGGCAAAGCCTCTCCACATATATTGGTCTTATTAAAACTTTAAAATTTAATATAATCATATTCCATGATAATACTGTGAATTGCTCTTTATTGTATATAGACTGTGTTTGTCCAATTGTGTGCTATTTATATTAATCATTAGGCAATGTGTAATATATTGCAGACTGTGGATAAACATAACAATCCTTTTTTGCCTACAAAAGAAATCTCTTTTAAAGTGAGGCAATTAAAAATGTAACAGAAATTTTCTTTGGTCTTAAGTCCTTTGTCATGTTTTAGGAATGGTATTCCCCGATTTAGTGTCCTCACTGAAACACCCCATACCATCTGCCACTCGCTCACTCCTCCTCTCCCTGTGTCAGAATGGAGAGGAGAATTGGAAGTACAAAAGGTAAAAAACATGGGTTGAGATAAGAACAGTGTACTAGAAACAGTGATGAGATAAGAAAACAAACAGTAACAGCAGCAATATTAATACCAAAAGTGTATAAGAGAGGTGAGCAATTCACATGGAGATATTCACCACTACACTAAATGGAGCCCAACAGTACTCAACCTCTGCCATGCTACGCTGACCTGGAAAGGACCCCTTTTCCCATTCCTGGAAAATTATGATATAGTATAGAATAACCTCCGGGTCCTAGACATGCCTTCTCTTGACTACAGCAAAAATTAACCCTGTCCTGGCCAGAACCAGGACATCAACCACCCCTACACCTTCCAAATATATATATATATATATATATATATATATATATATATATATATATACACAATCACAGGTATCATTGCCATAGTCAATGGACACCCCTACAAGATGTCTGTTGAGTTCATTTAGTTCATGACTGTGGGTTCTATCCATCCTAGATGTCTTCCAGGGCAGGAGGGCTGGTGTAGTGTCGGTTGATTGCTGCTTCAGGGGCTCACAACTGGTGTGTCTGGAGCACTCCATCCTCATTGGCCATGGTAGTTATAGCATACAGTGGCAGTGTCATGCAGCAACCAATATTATACAATTCAACATTACAGACTGTTCTCACCCAAAAATCGAATTCCCTTGAGGTACAGCTTGCCTTGATCCACCTTGTCCTTCAATAACTTCTGCAACTCACCATGTAGGACTCCATATGGCAGCTTTCTATTTTCAGTGGATCCTTACAATACAGCAGGAACTGTCAGTAAAGAGAGTGCATTGCTTTTCATTTTCTGGTAGCTGATTATATGGTAGGGCTTCCTCAGTATGTGTCACCTTCTCCTCCTCCTCCTCCTCCTCCTCTGATAGTCCAATATTTTTACCTTCAGGCCAGTTCATGATGACTTTCAAGATCCCTGGGCGATTTGGGTTTCCTGTTCAAGCTCGCTGTGTGATCAGTGCAACCCACTTACTCAACATAGCATCAGTGGCCTGATGTGTTGAAGGGACTTTGCCTTTGAACATCCAGCCCAGCAATGGCAATCAGGGTGCCAGGAGGAGCTGTGCTTCAGTGCCAATCACTTCTGAAGCATCTCAAAGCCCCTCATAAGCTGCCAGTATCTCTTTTTCAGTTGGGGTGTAACAGGCCATAGATCCTTTGTATCCCTGACTCCAAAAACCTAGAGGTCAACCTCAAATCTGCCCTGCTGCTTTCTGACAGAGGCTTCAGGAAGGATCATTCTCCCTGGATGCAGTGTAGAGCACATTTTTACATCCTGTCATGTTCTGATTATCCCAAGGGCTACTGCATGAACCATCTCTTGTTCAAAAGCTTGTTGTTCAGGACCCCACTTAAAATCGTTCTTCTTCCATGTCACATGATAGAGAGAGTTTACAATCTGACTGTAATCTGGAATATGCATACTCCAAAAACTCACAGCACATAGGAAAGCCTGTGTTTCCTTCTTGCTAGTCAGTGGGAACATAGCTGCTATTTTGTTGACCCCATCCCTTGGAATCTGATGACATTCATCTTGCCATTTTATTCCTAAAAACTGAATTTCCTGGGCAGGTCCCTTGACCTTACTTTGTTTTATGGCAAAACCGGCCTTCAGGAGGATTTGGATTATCTTCTCCCCTTTCTCAAAAACTTCCTCTGCTGTGTTGCCCCACAGGATGATGTCATCAATGTACTGTAAGTGTTTTGGAGCCTCACACTTTTCCAGTGCAGTCTAGATCAGTTCATGCCAAATAGCAGAGCTGTGTTTCCACCCCTGGGGCAATGTTGTGAATGAGTGTTTTAAGTTCACTTAAAGTGATGCCTTCACCAGAAAAAGTTTAACATAAAAAGCCACATCATGACAAAGTTCTTTTGCAAAGTTCACTCTATTATTTACTAGATGGTTAAAACACAGAGAAAAAGCAAACAAAAATCAAAAATCAGTCAATTCAAATCAAAATAAACACAATACTATGTGGATTCTGGGGCAGGAGGAGGGGAAGACAAGAGGCAAGGAAAGGGTAAGGATAAAAAAGGAATATGAAAGACACTCCTGTTGAGTCACAAGCTTCAGAGTAGACTCCCATGATAAACTGAGCCCTGGACTTGACCAACAACACCAGTTAAACCTAACAGCATTTAAACTTAATAGTTCTTAACTTAATCGATAAATTAAGCAATTTAGTAAAGGATTCATATAGAATTTGCTATACTACAACAGTAACTTACTTGCAATCCTTAGTTACAAATCTAAAGTACTTGAGAATCTAATAGAACAACATTCCTGGTATATTTGCTAACGCATATGCACACTTGCATGTACAAAGATGGTACCTGTGAAAAAATCCCCTCGAATTCAGTGAGATACTTCAGATGCCTTTGCATCTTCTCAGCAGGTGAAGGGCTGACTCCTGAGGAGTGAGGGTATCAGCCCAGGATCCATTGTTGTCATTTGGTGATCCTCCAAGTATAGCAAATTTGAGAGTTTGCTGGCTCTGAGAGGCCCTACTCAGAGGGATATTGCTGGTCACAGCCTGCTGCAGTCCAGGAGAGTTCAAAGGATCTTACTTAGGACCACTGTTGGTAGAGTCACAAGAGAAATTTTCTATCCTGGTTGAAACTCAGGTCAGTAACTTTCTTTGAAAGCTTGATAAAAAAATATTATTCCATTTGGGTTGTTATTCAGGCAAGAAAAATAAGTTTTCAAGGCTGTTCATTAAAAACCAGGAGCTCATTAGACAGCACAGGTTCTTGGGAACAGACAGTGTTTTTGATAAGCTCAAGAGGAACTGTTTGTGAAGGCTCCTAACGAGCATTTCTCAGATCATAATGTAGACTGGCAAGGGAGGTGTGCACCATCACAGGCAGTTGGTTCCAGGTATATTGCACATCCCTCCAGGTAAAAGCAAACTGTGGCCTGCACTCTGCTGCTAAAGGAATGGAGAAAAATGCATTAGCAATGTCGATGGTGGCACCACTTTGCTGCCTTGGACTTCATACTGAAGTTCCAGCACATCCAACACAGCAGCACTCAGTGGTGGTGTGACTTCGTTCAGGTCATGATAGTCCACTATCAGTCTCCACTCTCCATTGGATTTACACACTGGCCGGATACAACAATTAAAGGGTGAGCAAGTCTTGATGAGCCCTCCCTGGCTCTCCAGTTCACAAATCATCTCATGAATAGGGGTCACAGAGTCCCGGTTGGTGTGGTGGTTTTGACAGTGCACTGTTGTGGTAGCAATCGTGTGTTACTTTGACCAGCCCGTGGAAGTGATCTGGCTGGCTTTGAGATTGGCACCTTATTGGACCAACTGGAAGGCATTTCATCTCTGTGAATATTACATTTCAAGATGAAACAAAGCCGGGGAAGCGCTCTTT
>JAGMWU010000027.1:11647384-11684809 GCA_018697195.1 Certhia americana | reverse complement strand
GAAGACAAGCTGGTCTGGACAGGGGTTTGCAGTGGGCCCAGGCCCACCCTGATAAGACTGAGGGGTGGAGAGAAGAGTCCATCCAACTTCCCCCATCCATAAGAGACCAGCCAGGGGCTGCCTTTCCATTGAGGCCCCCTGAGATCTCTCCCCCAGGACAGCTTTGAAATATGACACCATGAACTGCTCTACAGCCTGGCAGAGATCCTAGGAGAAATTTTAACTCTTTCTTGACCAGATGAAACTTCCAAAATATGAATCCTACCCGAGTGAGAGAAAGAAGAAACTGAATGAGATGTGATGAGACACAGCATGAGACCTAATGTCAGGAGAGTGAGAAAAGAATCCTAGGCTGGAAGGAAGATTGAAGGAGTTGCCTAGTTAGGCTGTTCTTCTTTTGTAAAGCCATAGAGAACGGATTGAATACCCCTGTAACATATGAAATGCTTTTAGGGGGATGCAAAGCTCTAGTCATAACTGTGAGGTGATGTAATTGTGATCTAATGGAGAAATTTGAACAGAGGAAGAGCGAGAAAGAGAGAGATGATAACCTCTGTTTCTTGAGATGAAGAAAACTCTTGCTTTATACTAGAAAAAAGCATCCTTAAACTGTACCCTAATAAGCTGATATGGCCCATGAGCAACTGTGGAATGCTGCCTCATGGGAGAGGCTTCACAATGGCAGATTTTCTTCCCCCCAGGCAGGCCATTAGTGAAGTGTGTGTTGCCCTTGCTTTTGCATGTTTCATCTAGCCTTCTGATGTTTTGAACTTCTGGAACCAGATTTCACACACACATTTTTGTAAACGATTACTTACATTCCTTTCTAAAAGGAAGTGAGAGTTGATGGACCTATGGTTTGACCAGTGTGATCTCAAAGGAGGTCAGTTGTTTGACCAATCAAGGGGACAGTGTGTGTAACCTATATAAAATCAGAGTTTTATAATAAACTTCCTCTTCTTCTTCTGTCTTGCTCGAGAAAAGGTGTTGTGTGTGTGTGTGTTCATTCATGTCGAATTGTAACAAGTGTGAGAGCAAGAGAACTGGTATCTTGTAGAAAATCTCTGTGGTATTCAAGAGAGACTCCTCTCCCTTGGTAAATTAAGAAATGAACATTCTAAAGATGGTAAACTAACTGAAAATCCTCTTGGGTTTTTATGTGGTGTTGTTCTTCCCTAGAGTGTAAAAGTCTTTTGCTCAGCACCGAGATCGAAGGAAAAGACCAAGAGCCGTCTCCTCTGCTTTCTCAAGGCTGTTTATTTTTCCCTTATTTGTACAATTTCTTCTCTGACCCACAGAGATCTGTTCAGCAGGTCAGCTCATGGGGAATGACCCAGACCCAAAGGTGACGATTATCTTTATACTACAAATTACGTATGCTATATTTACAAAAGATCCCCAATACCTGTCTCCCGTGTTAGAAGGTCAGACTCTACTCTGAGCCAACCAAAGATGCCCACAACACAGAGGAAAATGGTGAAGGAGAAGAAGAAGGAAGGAACCCCAAAGCCACATGGCGACTCCATTTTGTGTTTTTTGCTTATTAATCCAAACACTACATAAATCTACTTTTCACCCAGTGCATAGCTAATTATCACCCTACTTAAACTCCTGTGGTCTGTAATTCTTCAAACCGTGGTGGTAATTTCTCCCAGGGGCTGAAATCAAAGGTGCAGGAGTCTTTGACTCCTTGCCAAGGCTTCCCAGCCCCCTGCTTGGGTCTGGAATCACTCAAGACAGTCAGAGGAGTGTTCTGGACTCCGACAAATCCCAGGTTTTGTCTTTTTATATTGTTGGCAAGAAAGTGAATAGTTGGTAGGGGGAGGAGAAGTGTTTTGAAGGTTTCATTCAGATTCTTGGGTTTTTTCCTTTTAGTGTGTCGCAGTTTCAGTTTGAAACTGGACAGAAACATTAATTATGTATAGTGGTTTAGGTTTGTTAATTTGAGATTTTCCAGCCAATGCACCAATGAATGTGGGAGGTTTTATTTTTTTTGCTGTGAGATAGGATCAGGAGAAAAGCAAAGCGTGTTTGAACTTGAAAGGGTATAAAAAAAACTTTACTAACAGAATTAAAAGGAACATAATAAGAAAATCAGAATAAAACCTTCAGGACACCTTTTTTCTCCCTCCCCCCACTTTTCTACTGACAATGTAGAGACAAAACTTGAGACTTTTAGTCAGTTTACTACTTCTGAAGTAGTTTTTTTCACTTCACTTAGGGAGAAGAGTTTCTCTTGCCATACTATGGGGACTTCTCCACAAGAAAACAGTTTTTCTTGTGGCGTCAATGTCACTGCGAATGAGCTGCCCAGAAAAGAAAAAATCTGTTCGCAGTGTGAAAGTCCTTCCCATGTTTTGTAGTTTTCTCACAGCTGCTTTCATGGGCCATTTCACTTCATTGGGGTGCTATTTTAAGGATGAGCTATTCTAGCATAAAGCAAAAGTTCTCTTTGTCCATGTCTGGGACTAGAGGTTTTCTACTGCTATCTTTAGGGCAAGGTTTCTCATTTCTTCATGTTCAAGTTTCTCACTGACTCTACAGCAACATCTATTTGCTTCAACTACTGGTACCTCAGCTCACAGCTGTGCTAGAATGCTACATCCCCCCCCAATGCATTTCTATGAGTCACAAGGAAACAAAACCAAAGTCTGATATACCAAATATATCTTCACTATAGCTTTACAGGGTTTCAAGTCAAGCTCAAAGCATCTCTTCACTCCACTCCATCTAGAATTAACTCTTTCTTTCTTGGGTTTATTAAATATTTTTTTTTTGATGATTGTTTTTTCACGGTGCACTGAGAAACCCGAGAATGCAAAAGTCTTTTTTCCCCAGCCAGAGATTGAAGAAATGGTCGTGAGCCATCTCTTCTGTTTTTTCAAGGTTGTTTATTATTTCTTATCTATAAATTTTTTTTCCTGACCAGCAGAATTCTGCTCTGCAGGTCAGTTTCAGGCACACTCCCCGCCTTCAGGGCGGTGTGTACTTTTTATACTAGAACCCACGTAAACAGTATTTACAATAATTTTCCAATACCTATTATTCATGTTAGCAAGTCAGACTCTACTCTAAACCAATTAGAATGTGCCACCATCACTGCAGAAGATGGAGCAGATGAAGAAGAAGGAAGAAGCCTGAAAACCATGTGGTTCCTCCATTTTGTCTTCATATGCTTACCATTCTAGAAACCCCATAAATCTAACATTTTCACCCTGTGATAAACTACACACTATGCTACTATCGAATACACATTCTTGAAAGCTCTGCTTCATCCTAGAGCCTAAAAAGCCCTTTCCATGCACAAAGGTTAAAAACATTGTTTGTCAAAGATTTTTCATCCCTTAAACATGCAAAGAAATATTTCTCAGAATTTCTGATTCCAACATTTCTTTACTGACCTCAGAGTCCCATGTTATTGTTTCTATGTGTTCACCTTTTTTTTCCTTTTTCTAATTCAGGAGAGAAATGGTGTTCGTAGAGTCATTTGTTCTGAAGCTTTACCATTAATTGAAACAGTTTTTATAAAGTCTTGTAATGTTGAAAGGTTGATCTGGTCTGAACTCTGCATCAGGAACATGGCTCACCATGCCTCTGTTGGCCACATAGTCTCCATTGGCACCATGTGAGCTGTGCCAGCCTGACTCTACTGGGGTGTTGAAAACAGGAAAAACTGCCACTGACGCTTTTATCCTTCTGTCTGTAGTAAAGCTGGCTTAAAGCAGCTGAGCAAACAAAGTTCATTGGGAGCCATCCCGAGGTGGCCATGTGGAACCACTCTGGCCACGTGGCCATTCCTGGTCTGTAATGGCAGAAGCCACATGGCTGCCCCTGGCCTCCAGGCCACTCTCTTTTAAGCTGCTCCCGGTGCTAATACAGTCTTTGGCACAGTCCAGCAGGTCCTGCTAGGAAAGGGCTTGTCCCCACTGGCAAGGAGCCACAGCCACCTGCTGAGACAGGGCCTGGCGGCTCCCCAGTGAGGGGCTCAGCACCTTGCTCACCACCCCTCCGGGAGCAGAAAATTTTGGCCGGGCTGCGGTGCTATCCCAGACCTGGCCATGTGGGCCAAGCTGGGACCAGCCCGGACCCAGCCCGCCACCTCCTCCAAGGCTGGAAGCCCAGAGAGCTATTCCCGGGGTTTTTTGTCTTATAATGTGTTTTTTTCAAAAGGCGTATCCACCCTTTTCATTGGTCCAATCAGGCATCAATATTACAAAATTGTCCAATTAGAGACAAACCAGGACATAGTGTTAGGTAATAATGTTTTTATTACTTTTAAGTTTAAGCCTGATTTGCTCTGGATTGGGAAATTTCAGATTGGTGAACCAAAACGACTACAATCAATACCTGTTGTTCTTCGACCCGCAGGAGTCCCACAGCAGAAGGGTCCTCTGAGACACCAGGCAAGGGATTCAGCTGTTAATTCCCTCTGTCTCCACATGTCACGAGATGAGTGGGAGTTCAGACAAGCCCTGCCTTATCCTCAGATTTTGACAGGAGTTGGAATTTAAGGAATCACTCTGGCCTGCAAGTTATAGTGGTGGTGAATCAGGTCTATTTATAAAAATGAATGATTTATTAAATAGACAAGAGATAACGCATGAAAGATCTTAATCAGTTACTTACAACACAGTATAAAACTAAACTACTAGTAGATTACAGCATAACATAAAACAGCGTACGATATCAGGGTGCCTATATTAATGCTAGCAAAAGAAATAGTATTGATTAGGAGTCAAATGCAACTTGCCACCAAAATGATGATAATGTACACAGATTCCTTCACTTAACCCCCTCATGAGTAACTGTGAAGCAGGTGTCCCTATTTATGGGAAAAACTCCCTGCATTTCCAGGGAAATGTATAAAAGATTTCTGCTTTGTGAAAGTTTGATGTGGCTGTTATAGTCATAAAGTGAGGTGTCTGTTGGTCAGAAATCCAGCTTATCTTCCACATCTCAGTTCAACAGTAAGATGTGTATTGTCATCTGGGAGATGCCAGACCAGTGTTAACCCTGTGGCACCAAAATAACTCACTACAAGACAGCTTGTCCTGCTTGAGTTATCTGACCGGTTAACAAACAATAGATAAGCTCTTGTGGGGGGTGAGATGCCCTGCTACATCACAGCAGCTATCCCAAAATCTCAACAGATACCCTTTTGGGGCCTTGAAATACCCTCTCCTGAGGTAATCTATGCCAAGGATGCACAGGGCCTTGTTGTATCCCTCTTGGGAATGTTTCTCCCCCAAAACCCCTCCCCCAGAAACTGTAACCTGGCCTGGGTTACCTGCCCCCTGGTCTCCTGACCTATAGCCATCAACCAGGTAACCTGACCCTGACCCCAAAGGTGATAAAAACCCCTCTCTCCCCATGTGATCTCTCTCTCGCCTCTGGAATCCCTTCAAGGAATAAAGGCCTTGGAATACATCCTGGGGTAAGGAGCCTCTTTTGTAACTCTCTCTACCCTATTCTGTAGTTCCCCTCTTCCAATACTCCCCCTAAATCTGAGCTGGCAGTTTGTGGGGGGGTGGAGGAACAGGGGAATTTACAGGGCCTCTGAGGTGTTTTTGCCATTCATTCCCAGTCAGGCTCACTTGAGTTTCCAGTACAGTCAGCTGTTGGGATCCCCCTGTCCTCCCAGAAATAAAGATGGATTCTGCTTCCACATATCTTGATGGCATCAGGGTACATTGTGCACCAGTGCCAACTAAAGTCTTATACTCTTGTGGATCTGATGTGCCAGGCCATGGGATCCACACAGTGCTATAGTTTTGATTGTCCCTTTCTTCCACCTGGCTGAGAGCATGGCCCCTTTAATCACAGAATCATAGAATGTTAAGAGTTTGGAATGGACTTCAAAGATCATTTAGTCCCAACCCCCCTGCCATAGGCAGGGACACTGCACACTAGACCACATTGCTCAAGGCCTTATCCAACCCAGCCTTGAACACTGTCAGGGATGGGGCAACCACAGCTTCTCTGGACAACCTGTTCCAGTGCCTCACCACCTTCACAGTAAAGAATTTCTTTCTTTATGTCTAACCTAAATTTCTCCTCTTTCGGTTTGTACCCATTACTCCTTGTCCTATCATTACAGTTCCTGATGAAGAGTCCCTCTCCAGCTTCCCTGTAGGTCCCCTTCAGATACTGGAAGGCTGCTATGAGGTTTCCATGAAAGCTCCTCCAGGATGAATAGACCCAACTTTCTCAGGCCCCCAATTGTCTTTGTAGGGGAAGTACTCCAGTCATCAATTTCGTGGCCCTCCTCTGCACTTGCCCCAACAGTTCCATGTCTTTCTTATGTTGGGGACGTCAGAATTGTATGCAGTACTCCAAATGGGGTCTCACCAGAGCTGAGATTCACCTTGGACCTGCTGCCAATGCTCCTTTTGATGCAGCAAGACACAGTTGGCTTTCTGGGCTGCAAGCGCTTACTGCTGCTTCATGTTGATTTTTCTTCAATCATCACCCCCGAGTCTTTCTCTGCAGGGCTGCTCTCAATCACTTTCCCCCCCCCAACCTGTCGGTGTGTCTGGGATTGCTGCGACCCAGGTGTAAGACCTTGCACTTTGCTTTATTGAACTTTATAAGGTTTGCATCGGCCCACCTCTCAAGCCTGTCATGGTCCCTCTAAATGGCATCCCTTCCCTCCAGCATGTAGACTTCACCACACAGCAAATTTGCTGAGGCTGCACTCAATCCCACTCTCCATATTGTCAACAAAGATGTTAAACAGTATTAGCCCCATTACTGACCCCTGAGGGACACCACTAGTCACTGGTCTCCACCTGGACAATGAGCTGTTTACCACAACACTTTGCGTGTGGCCATCCAGCCAATTCTTATCCACTGAGTGGTCCATCCATCAAATCCATGTCTCTCCAATTTGAACTGTCTCTCCAAATAGTACTGGTCATAGTACTCATTGCTCACTTGTAATTATGGCCAACTTGAGTTTCCTTCAAGAGGATCAGAAATAATATCAGCCCTTCTATTCTGTGTGAGGAGTTGCCCACTGGAAACTGGAGCAGCATTTATTCTTGAAGAAATTCCTGTGGTGGTTGTTCTTCCTTTCAACTCATGTACCCGTGGTCCTAGGGCAGATGTGGTTTTTCCATCCTACTTCTGCATTTCCTCTCTGTGATCATGAACATAAAATCACAGAATACCTCAAGGTGTGTTCCCTCTCTTAAACAGGATGGTGCTTGTTCTTAATAGCAGAGATTCTTGTCTGTACTGGCAGGGCATGGGACATTTCCTCTTTAAATTGCTGGTGGTCCTTAGTGTTTCTACAGCCAAGATGCAGGCCTGTATGAGGTAAGACAGACTTTCTTCATATTGACAGTTGGGCAACCAAACTATTCACTGTTCATAACATCACTGCCAGCGAGTTGGCATATGATGATGGCATGCTCTGTAGAAGCTTCCACCGCATGGATTGTGTACACTGGACCTCATCTGGATCTACAGGGGATTGCTCATTATTTAAATCCCTATAGAGTACCTCCAGCACAGCAAATTCTCTCAGGTACTGGATATCCTTCTCCATGATGTTCTACTTGCCTTGGTGCATTGATAGATCGTCCTGGAAAAGATACCTTTCCCTCACGCTTGACAGGAGTCACCTCCAGAGGGTGAGAGTTTCTGTCCTCTTCCCAATTGCCTTGTCAATGCCTACATCCCCAGGAAGGGGTCCCAGATGCTACACTTCACTACCCTCTAGATTCCAACTGTGGGCTGCTCTGTCCTAGCATCAGAGCAGACAGGTCACCAGGGGCTCACCCAATTGGCAGCTAAAATCTTTTCGCATATCTCACAGCTCACATGGGATAGGGGTTGGGTAATTATCTCTGGCCCTACCTCTTCCTTCTTTTGAGATGGCCCTGCTTCCTCTTCAGCCCTCACTAGGCAAAATTATTTAGTCTAGGATTTTTTCTTCTGTGTAGGGGTGACTGCTACCAGCATAGGTTGTTCCCCTGGCTCAGCTGCAGTGTGAGTGGCCATGGTGCCTGTTGGTCTGCTTTCCTCCTACTCCCTCTGAGGGTGCTATCTAGTGACAAGCAGTGTCTGATAAATAGTAGCCAGGGCCCAGCACACTGCAATAAGTTGTTTTTCTCTGGACTTGCCACAGCTTTCTCCTTGCAAATATTCTGTCATTTTATCAGGGTCCTGTAGTTATTTAGGGGTGAACTCCCAAAACATTGGAGGAGAGAATTTCTCCAATAACAGGACAATTTTCTCCCACATTCCATGCCACTCCTGACTATTCCCCCTTGGGGCAGATCTCTGAATGACCTTCCTAAAAATCTCTTTCTTGACTCTAAGCATGGTGTGGACTGCACTGAGGAGATCTGGCAGACTTAGCAATAAGAACATACTTTCCTTAACATCCAAGGAAAATTCTAAATTCTCAAAAGCTCTTGTAACAGGCCTGAAAGATGAAAAGGGAGGGGTGAAAAGGTGTGGAATATCATTGTCTCCTGTTCCCCCCAGAGACTGGGTACAATTATTAATAAATTCCAAGAGGTAGCATCTGAGGTAAGGACAGGAGACCAGCATTGAATACACATCCCAAATGACCCTCATTGCTCTTGATGTTATCCTGTCATAAACTGATATCCCACAGTACAGCAACAAAGCTATGCTGATCCCTCTCCCTGCTCTGAAAATGATCATCATGAGCACATACTGGAATATATACAGGGTTAGGTAGAACAACCACATTAACAGACTAAGCAATACTGTGACCAGTGACTCTTTACCAGTACAACAAATGCTTAGATAAAATTTGTTTCCAACCCGCTCTGGGCAGGTTTGTTTTTATCCCAAGTCTTCGTGCTGTGGGCACCAAATAAGGCTGTTGTGGTTTAGGAATTGTATTCCCCAGTTTAGTGCTCTCACTGAAAGACCTCAGACCATGGTCCCACTTGCACACACCCCCTCTCCCCCTGTGATGGGCTGGAGACTAGAATTTGAGGCACAAAAAGGTAAAGATCACAGGTTGAGATAAGAATAATTTACAAAAACCAGCAATGAAATAAGAAAACAAACAGTAACAGCAACAATATTAATAACAGAGTGTATAAGATAGGCAAACAATTCACATGTGATTGCTCACCATGTGATACCCGGTGCCAGCCGACTGCACACTCTGGCAAACCAGAAAGACAGTACTGTCCTCTTTTGCTTATTAATGTGATTAGCAAAGGAATCAGAACAAAACAGTGACTTATTTAGAGAGAAGCTTATTTATTACATGAATGATAAGCAAATAACAGAAATAAGCTCCATGGATAATAAGCAGATAATAATAAGCATAGAAAGGCAATGCATCAAATCATTACTACAGACTACAGCCAGTGATTAAGATAAGATATGTCACCAGTTATTGTAATAGGTTACCATCATCGTGGTCCGTACTTCATCAAAGGACCAAAGACACCCTCCTGCTAATTGGGAAATCCTATGTAGCGCATCTGCTCATAGGTGAGGCTTCTGATCCTGCTACAAAGGGCTTTCACTTTTATATTGTTACTTGTATAAGGGTATGTGACCAGCTGTTTATTTTGGAACTTTGTGGTCTGGCATACCCGTCTGCCGGCCAGGCAGCTGGGCATGTCAAGCATGAAGCCCCTCTTTTCCTAAAATTGCATATGTTGTTTTGAAAAGGGTACTGTCTCTGTTTTGAAACAAATTCTAGGAGAAAAAACGCTCTAAAATGAGTGTTTTTCTCTAAAGAGAGAGGGCTTCAATAACTCCCCTTTCTTCTGCCAATGAGAGAAATGGATACCAGGGGATGAAAGTGAAAAAAACCAAACCTGTTTATTAAAAAAAACAATTATATATATATATATATGTACGTATATATATAAACAACAGTGCCCACAAGGCACAGAAAATGAAAGGAAAAGGAAAAAAAATTTGAATCTTACACTCCATCCCCACCTGCCCTTCTTTGTCCATGGGGACAGGAGGAAAAAAGATTCTACAATTAAAGGTTGTAAAGTAGGTATGTTTTACTTTAGCACCAGGTGCACAGGGGATAGCTCTGCTAAAGGATATGCACTTGGAACAGATTAGGCACTTTGTTTAAATACACATAAACTCATACATATTTATGAAAGTTTTAACATTGCCTATACAAATTTAGAACTTATCTCCGCCTACTCTCGATTTGTATGCTAATCAGTTTTTTGTCGGGTGTGCTTGCACACTGTCTCTAGGTGGTCTTGGGCAGTGGTTGCTGGATGAAGTAAGTAGTCTTCCTCAGGTGTCTTCTGGATGAACCTGGTCTTTGTGCAGGTTCTCTTGGTCTCTCGTCCTCTAAGTCTTCTGGGCATAGTCTAAACTACAAATCTAGTTTTTACTAGTTTTTGACTCTGGTTTTCTCTTATTAGTCTTAAACAAATTGGCAAGGTTTTGTTTTTTTGTATAGCAAAGGACTATCTGTTTTTTACATATTTGATTACACAGCAAATTATCTGTTTAAAATTTTTTAGTTATAAGTTTCCTATATCATGGGAACCTGTTGGATTTCTGGTGTGGGTCTTCTCCTTGCAGCAACTGATGCTGGTGGATTTGAATATCCTTTCTCATGTCGGTTCAGCTCCTCCAAGGTCTCGGATTCGGGGTGGTCTTGCCAGCTCTCCAGACAGGCTGACAAAAAAAGAAAAAAAGAAGGAAAAAAAAGCCATGCCAAAACAGTTCAAGGGAAAAAAACCAAACCTAAAAAAAAACAAAGGAAAAAAAAAACCAACCAAAAAACCCACCAAAAAATCACCGAGAGGATTCCCGGAAAAACCTCCAGGCTAGGGGAAAGGAAAAGAACTTTTTGCTTCATGCTAGCAAAAAAACCCCAAACCAATCCAACAAAAAGAACAATGTAGCATCCTGATCCACACTGTCTGGAACATATGGAGAGAGAGAGAGCTTGAACAGAGCTCAAGCAGGATTCCAAGGCTCCCTGCCCCACCCCTTGGGCCCATCTTAAAGCTACAGCATTTGTTTTCTGGGCATAAAGCAGACAGGGAATAAATCATCATCATAAAATCACCCCAAGACAGGTACATATGTTTGAAAGTTCACATAGTGTTCAACTTTGGTTCAGGCTCCTCATAGGGCCTACCATATCATTCGATCCTTTGACGTCTGTGTGAACTTCAGGTTAATGAATATGGCATAGAGGTGCTATCAATCCATTTTAATTTATACTAAATAAAGCAATTAAACATTGTCTTTAGTACAATTATAATAAACACAATTAAGATAGGGTGTACCAATACATCTAATGCCTTGGTGGCAGTGGGTGAATATCCAGGAAAAAAATGATGGGTGGTTTCACATACGATTTGGCTAGACAGTGATAGCAGTTTGTCTTCTACTATTACAGTATTCATTTGACATTTTGCTAGTTTTATTTCGTATTGACAAATGTTTTTGCATATGTTCTGAGGCCTGTAACAAGGTTTTAAGTTTATGTAACAATGCACCTATGGAAATGTTTAGATATTTGGGGTGCCAATACATAGTTACTTGCTCATTTATGTCAGGCCAACATACATATGTCCAATTTTGCCAAATTAGATATGTAACATTTTCTAAACACCCTGAAAAAGGAGCAGTTAAATTATATATTTGTAGAGTTTGTTCATCATTTGTGACAATACATATTTGTTGCAGTCCTATTTCAATAAACATCTGGAAAGAAGGTAATATTGCTCATTTACAGATATTCATTGAATGTCCTAGTAAACAAGGTTTCTATAGTTGTGATCCCTGTGTTATAAATGTACAGAACCAATTTACAATTAATTAATAAATTTTATTGAGAATGGTAAGCAAGCAGCACTGGGCGGCCGTTAGAGTTTGTGCTCTAACAAGGGTTGCGAATTGCATCCGCAGTTTGTCCTGGTTTTATACTGTCACAAGTCTCATTTCCCTTCAGTTCCCACCTAGTTTTGTTTCTTCAGTTTTTCTTCTTCAAGATTGTACTGCGCAGACTCTCCTCTGTTCTTCCCTCTTTCGGAGGTCACTGGATGAAAGGGACTTATCTTCTTCAATGACATTGCATTCCACTTTCCTTTTGCGCAAGCGTACATTATTAAAGCATCAAGCAAGGAAAAAAAAAAAGAAAAAGCAGCTAATTCTATACAAATAATCACATGCTGTTTCATCCTGTCTCTGTCTTTATTTATTATCATTGCAGCTGGACTTCTCTATTGTGACTTTAGCTACCTTGCAAATTTCACCTCAACAGACCTGACATTTATCACATACACGTATTTTACACCTGTCCACAAAGAACACCATTTGACACTGTGTTACATAAATCTAGATTATGAATTCTGTGTTGTTTGTCAATATACATTTCAGTGAAACTTGGTAACCAATAATCAGGCACAAAAGGAGAGTTTTCTCTAAAGATTACAAGCATTATAACAAATTTGCACATCATTTGGACATTACTAATGTTATAATGAATTATTTTTCTGGTACAGTATAAATCAGTACATTTTACAGTTTGTGGTGTCAGATGTACCCAGTGTTGTGTTAGAATATGTTTGAAATATTGATTGTCAAAGCAGTTCATTACTACATATTAGATTACTTTGTGCCTTGTTTCTCTGCATAAGAACATATAATGATTGCAACATACATTTAGTCCAATTCATGGTCTAGTTAACAAGGTGGTGTTAGGTCATAGGTTGGACTCGATGATCTCATAGGTCTTTTCCAACTTAATTCATTCTGTGATTCTGCATATGATTTTGATCAGCTTGAAACTGCTCTCATTCTGACCAATTAAACTTTAAAAATTCAGTATGGTATAGTAATGTTTGTCTTGAATGGGGTTGGCATTCACTTACCTTTCAACTGGAAATTTTGCCCCACATCATATCCAGTACGACTCAATTTATTATTCATAGCCTCGATATCAATGGAATTTACAAAACCTACTTCCGCTCCTACTCCTCCTAACAAGGTATTATATACCAGGCTCATTTTTGGCTACACTTTGTTAATTTAAGAAAAGTAATGTTAAAATGAATCATATGTTTTTGATACCGATGAGCTACATCTATACAAGTGTCTAGTATTTGATGTAACTGATGAATTGTAACATTGGTATGTCAACACAAAAATCCTATTTGGTCTCCCCATACTGATCAATTTTGGATGGGAGTCCCATTAATGTACTGTATAACAGTTCCTTCTGTCTTGGGGGAGTCAGATAAGGTATCCCATGATCATTTGTGTTGGGGTCAGTGGGAGAACAGACCACTCTCAATATGAGAGATCAGTAAGTCTCAACTTTATTCCGTTAGTCATGTCTTTTATACAATTTGTAATGAAGCTCATACGTAGTACAAAAGCAAGCTAATCATTGGCTACTCACAGAAACGTTAACTCCTCTTAGTTTCTCATTCTTGTGGTTCAGTGTTAGCATTCTATTCCTTCTTTATCAGTTACAATAGTCCGTTGTTGTTATAATGCTCTCCTCCAAGGACACAGTGTCTTTGTCAGCTAAGCTGAGTCCTAAACTTTGCTAACTCTGCACCTGCAAACTGATGTAGATTCACATGTCCCTTATTCTCTAACCACTCTTCCACACATTTGTGGTAAAAGCTGTCATTGTATCTTTAAGCGCATGTTCTTAAAGTCTGCCCAGGAAGTTCCTCTTCTCCCCTTCCCCCCTGCAGTTCGGGAGATATCGCACAAGAGGTGTAGGCTCTGCCAAGACTTTGCGTGGGGGTGGGGCCAGGCTGTTTCCCCCACGTTTCCGTTCGGCGATCAGGGACAGCAGTGGTCATGTGTGTTGCGGAGGGTGTGTGCCAGGCCCCGGGATATTGCTAAGATGCAATTTTCGGCAATACAGTCTAAACCTGCCTATTTTCTTCCCTGCTCCCCTGCCGCTTGAGAGCCCAGAGCCACCCACGTAGGGTGCCGCCTGAAGCTGGGGCAGTCTCTGTTGGATCTCTTTCTGTGCGGTAGCTCAGCATTGCAATCTAGCGCTGCCTACCTTCCCAGTCTGCAGGCTACCATTGGTGGTGCCGAAGACCAATCACTGCTTGAGTGAGTGCCTGGGGGAGTTGCCCCTTCCCCCCCTTTCGCCTCGCTGGCCACGAGTGAGCCACTGCACCCTTTGCCTGACTGTAGCCAACAGCGCCCCCTGCCGACTGTGGTCATAACTACACCAAAGGGGAAATGTGTTTAGAGTGGGTGGGAAACGCCTGTTATTGTGTTGTTGCTTTTTCTGTTAGATATATATATATATTCTAGTAAAAAACCTGCTTTTTCTTTTCCCATATTTTTGCCTGGAAGCCCCGTAATTTCAAAGTTAGAATACTTTGGAGGGAGGGGTCATCTTTCCATGCCAGGAAGGTTCCTGCCTTCCTTGGCAGACATTTGTCTTTTAAACCAAAGCACCTTCTTGTACAGGAAAAGGGAAGATGATGCATCAATTTGAGTATTGTTACTATTTATACAGTCATAAAATTTTTTCCTGTTCTTGGACACTGTCTGAGCCATAACTAGATCTATACAGCATTTAAGGATTACATTGGATGTTATGATTATATTCGTATTTGGAAGGCATAGAGCATACAGCCATTCAAAAGGATTTTGAGGATCCTAGACTCTCTGCAAAGTGCACTTGTTGGAAAAATTAATGCAACTATATTAACACGCATAATTGACTTTGCAGGTGAAATAATCCTGTCTCCATTCTTTAGTAGAGCTTATCCATCCCCAGGTCATAGAATCGCACAATGCCATCGCATTTGAAGATACAGCTCCTGGGGTAAAGACACTTCCCAAATGGACCATGGTGATAAACAGGAACATCCATCCGGGCAGGTTCTATAAAAGAAACTCAACAATTCCAATTATTCTCATAAATAATGTTTCTGTGTGGGAACATATTCCCATTTTTCTTGTCTAGCTTTCATAATAAGAATGGTATTATCTTTTCCTACTGCTATTACTTCAGCAGGTTTGAGGGATCAATTTTTTCCTTGGGCCCACACTTCAGCACCATTATTAAAAGAGTTAGTTGTTCCAAATCCTGTATCACCTCATACTGTAGTTATTTGAGGTGGAACCCTTTTTGGATTTGTGCTTTCAAAAGTGGCAATATCAAAAGATGGGCTATACGGTCCTTATGACTAAATTTTGGTTCCCATTATTAATCAAAATGCCTTTTATTTCTCCCTGAGAATCAGCATAAATGATTCCCCCATTACATGAATTTCTTTAATTGCTAAGCTGGATAGTGAGGCAATTAATCCAAAATGTTCCAAGGGAATTTGAATCCCAGTACTGATGCCTTGAGAGGCTACCTGGAACAGAGGCTAGACAGTGTAAAAGGAATAAGGTAGGTGTTTATTAAAAGGCCTTCAAAGGATACACCTTGGGCAGTACAACAGCCTGGCCGTGGCTCCTCCCAAGATGGACCCTGAGTCACGAGTTTCCACACTTTTATAAGTTTTGGTACATTTACATATTTGGGTTAATTGTCCAATTACAGCTTCAGGTTATGAAGTCCCATCCTCCCAGATTGCTCTCCTCAATTTGCTGCTGTTTATATTTTTTGTGCCCAAAGCTACAACGGTGTCCTTGGTTCTCAGGCTGGAAAACGATTGTTTTGTCTAGCTAAACTATGGAGAGAACTTGTTAACACTTCATATGAAATTCAGAGTTATTCACTAATGCAGTACAGAATCCGGAAAATATGAAAGCTAAAACTTAAGGCATCTGTTGAGGTCCATGTCGGAGAAGGGAACAGACGACACACCAATATGATGTGGAACTGATTCCGATTTATTAAGCAAGTGAAAAACCTTATATATGTTTTGAGTACGTGCAGGATACAATCAGTATAGTTTGTGCCAAAGGCTAAAAATATATCTGTTCATGGTCAAACCTCCAGGTGTTCAGCTTCATCCCTCCCGTGCTGCCAGCAGAACTTTTTAATGATCTTGGTTATCTTTCTTGTGATTCTCTGCTGGTAACCTCCTAACTTGGGCTGCTATGTTTAACATTCCTTTGTCTAGCTTCTGTTCCTTCTGCTTCACACAATTTATTATTAAAGACACATTACAGGATTCTCTTGTACACCGGCTGGAGGCTTATGGCCCCTGTAAAGGCCCCAACATCTCCCCCTCTTTTTTCAAAAACTGAATCAGCAATGGCAGAGATTTGACTAGAGAAACACCTTAGGACACATAGTTTAACAAACAAAATTAAACAAATTATAAGAAAAATTTATTCTACAGTTTTAACAAATTCTTTCTACCATGCAGTCAGACTCTGTAAATAAATCACTCGCTATAGCTACAAAAGAGGAGTTAGATAAACACCCATCACCACACATAAGATATTACCCAATCCGAACACCCACAATCAGGTCTGAGAATTACTCTCAGTCTACCTTATATTTGATTATAATACTCAAAAATAGAAAACACAAAAGCTGTATAAGATAAGGTGAACAAGTCCTCAAGACGTTGTGTCACAGGATTCAAACGCCGTCTCCACCGCCTTTGGCGTCGCTGTTCTGCTTCACTGATTCGATCCAAGGTTTAACCCACTTTGCTGGAATCCACTGAGATGAAAGTCCTGTGGAAATACAAGCGTAGCCCCGTCCCCAAGTCAACAACCTATGTGGTCCCATCCAATTATTAGAGGAGGGGTCCCAGGTTTGCACATTTACATGGACATCCATCAAGCCTGTGGAAGGGGCAGAAAAATGGGAAAAAATAGGTAACATGTCTCTAGAGGGCTGTCCTATCGTTGCTGATCCGACAGGATTTTTCCAGTTAAAAATTAACAAAACTTTATGAAGCGCTTCAGTAGGGGAGAACTCCCCCCCTTTTTTCAAAACAGTTAAAAGACGTTTGACATCTTGATGCTTTCCTTCAACAATAGCCTGGCCAGTACTATTGTAAGGGACACCAAGTGTGTGTTTGACATTCTACATAAGGAAGAATTCTTTGATTAAGTTGCTGGTGTATGCAGCACCATTGTCGATTTCTGGAACACTGAATGCAAACTGTTTGCAGTTATCTTCATGAAGAGGTATACTGAAAAAACAATCCTTAAGATCAATTACAAAGACTAATTATGAAGCAATGCCGCAGGAGAAGGGAGCCCAGGTTGTAAAGCCCCTATAAATTTGAGAGGGCGATTTCCACTTACGACCGGTACCAAACACTCCGGTGCTTCTGTCAGCTTGCTGTCTTGGCTGTGGAACCTGGGCTTGAAATGGAATTAGCTGAGCAATATGGCTGCTTTTAGGCACTGTAACTGGTAGTTGAAAAGTAGAGACCATTATCATTATAATACTTGTGTAAACAGCATCGATAAGTCTTGGCAAAACAAACAGACCAACTTTTGACGCGGAAGAACGACCAATTAACAACGTTTTCTGTAAGGCTGCAGCTAAGGCAGCAGTGTGAATTTGAGCTTTTTCTTTGTCCTCTTCTAAAGGTGTTCGTGAGCATTGCTCAATTATCTGTGTTAATGATGCTCCTGCAGACAGAAAGGCAATAAGTCTTTTACAATTTGGATTAGCATTTTGCATTGCTATCTCTTCGATCTACAAAGCTGAGAAACAGTTCATTAGCTTTTTGTAAGATATGTAAATAGGGTTGTCAAGGTTTTCCAACTTGGGGTAGAGAGGCAAAAGCTTCAAGGGCTCTAGCTTTAAGCGCAGCTTGTCAACAGGGGTAGGGGGTGCAGAAGGTATGGCAGACGAAGTGGAGCTAGTGGCCGGTATGCTATCCTACGGTGGTAATAAATCATCAAAAGGACCTTGTGCTGGAGCAGCGATATGACCTTCCTGGAGAGGGGGGCTAGTTTCAAAAGCGGCTCAAGCGGCTCAGTATTTATGTCTTTGACTGATTTATCGGCCTTCTCGGTAGGAAGTTTTTCCTCAGCCACAATAAACACCTCTTTCACTGCCGCTTCTAACTCAGCCTCCGCCTCCAATTGCTCTATTAACATTCTGATCTGACGATAAGTAGCAGCTAATTTCTTTGCTTCCTTAGACTCTCTTTGCACAGCTTCCCACAATTCAAGACCGATTTTCTTCCATGTTTTGAGTTTAAAAATCTGGGCTGCATCAGTTATTAACCCATGACGGGTAGCCCAGCACAAAAGATCAGTCAATAAAGTCCGATCGACTGGTTTCCCAGCCTTTTGACTTAATCGGAGCAAGGCATCTATCGCAGCCTTCTCCATGGCTGATACAGCATTGTCCATCCCACAATTTCCAGCTCAAGGCTGCCGACTCACCAGTCGAATTCGTGGCCACTCGTGTCTATTACAGACTTTCCCTGTGCCTTCTTCTGCCCGGAACCGCGTCTCTCTCGAACGCCCGGTCACAACCGCAGTGGGATCACTTCAGTCTCCGAACTTCAGCAGACACTCTGCATCACTCCGTTGTCCCCTTCATCACGTCGGGGGTCGCCAGAATGTTGAGGTCCGTGTCAGAGAAGGGAACAGACGACACACCAATATGATGTGGAACTGATTCCGATTTATTAAGCAAGTGAAAAACCTTATATATGTTTTGAGTACGTGCAGGATACAATCAGTATAGTTTGTGCCAAAGGCTAAAAATATATCTGTTCATGGTCAAACCTCCAGGTGTTCAGCTTCATCCCTCCCGTGCTGCCAGCAGAACTTTTTAATGATCTTGGTTATCTTTCTTGTGATTCTCTGCTGGTAACCTCCTAACTTGGGCTGCTATGTTTAACATTCCTTTGTCTAGCTTCTGTTCCTTCTGCTTCACACAATTTATTATTAAAGACACATTACAGGATTCTCTTGTACACCGGCTGGAGGCTTACGGCCCCTGTAAAGGCCCCAACAGGCATCATTTCCCCCCTTCAGAGATTTGACAAGGCCTTTACCTTGTCAAGTCTATTCTAAATATCTGAAGGAGAACATTCAACTGACCTCATGAATGATTCCAAGCACCGCTGACTTCTTGTCCTTCCATACAACCTTTTATACCATTCATCCTACATGCATTACACCTGTGTGCCCTCTCTACCCTTATGTGATTGGTCTGTCCACCTCAGCATTCCAGGTCTCTTTACCTTTAACACTTGTCACCTGTCTTACACAGTTGTATCCCATTAGGGATGACGCTCAGCCACAGCCCCATTTGCAATCACCACAAACTGTGTGACTACAATTCCCCCTTTTTTTCTTTTTAAATAAATGCCATGTCTACTTTCCTTCTACAGGGCCCTTGCAGAAGAAATAGTAAACATGGTCCTAGTATCTTTTTATGTAGATTCCATTAGCTCTGGAATGCATCTGTGTACTGACCATGATTCATTTCCCAAACTTACATCACATATCATCAAAGTTCTTATACTCATACCTGTGAAATTATCTTTCATACCTATGCCTACAGAATACTGACAAAGATTAATAGCTGTAATTCACAAACACAATATATATGGTTCACCAGCAAATAAACACATTGTATTGAATAATAGAACTGCTCTCTCTAGCTCCCACTGCTGCTTTAGTAAATTTTGTTCCTTTTTCAGTTTTTGTTGCTTTTGTCTTCTGTAATTTCAGTTCTTCTATCCGCTGAAGTAATGTCTCTGCTTACTGCTTCTCTTCCTCTTGTCTTGTTCTTTTCAATGCTTGTCCTTGTGCAGTTTTGTATTCATTTTCATAAAATCCATCCATAGTTGTGAGGGCAAGACTGTTCTCACTCCTTGGTAATTGGCACAACTGCATTTTATCAGAGGCAAGACTACTTTTATCACTTTCTATCCATCCTCCTCCAACTCCCTCTTTCTTTTTAAATTATAAAATTGCAGCATTTCTATAAAGACATGTTTAGGGAAATGGATATTATGACATATTCACATATTTCATGTAGGACTAATAGGTAGAAATACATATTTAAATACAACACATAGATTTTATTAAGAAAGAAACACATTGTACTGATTATTTAGCTTTCAATATTTTTGCTTCTATGCTACTAATCCCAGAGCTAGGCTGTTGATCTTTCCTGATTTGGCTTTAAGCTCTTGATCTTGTTTAATCTGAGTCTGTTCTCATTCTTCTCTTTCTAACATGAGCTGATCAATCTGTTCTTTTAGACATTTATTTTTTCTCAGGGCTTCTTCATGTGATACTAAAGCTGTCTGTAATTTCCTTTGGAGGTGCTCTCTGGATTTCTCTTCTGTTACAGATCTTTGCTTTTTGGGATTTGGAATCATTTAGATTTGCAGGTTTTGCTAGTGGCTCTTCTACTGTTTTAATTTGTTTCTGGATTTCACATTCTGTTGCTTCTCTCAGTTTAGCTTTCTTAGAGTAATCAGTTTCTGATAGTTGAAAAGCGGTGACTTTTCCTTCACAATTCCCTTGAAGGCAATTACTTTCTGTTAACATCTCTGTTTCTTCCTGAAGTTTTGTATAATCACTTCTTAGTTCTTTTAGCTCGGTGTCTTCACTTGGCACTGAGGTGATCATGTTTACTGACTCTTTCAAGGATGCAACCTGAATCTTGTTTCTTGTTTTATGTTCTTGCTTGAGTTGCTCAAGGTGGGTTTTTTGTTCATCAAAATCTGTTGCCAGTTTTATGTGCTCTTCACTTTCTTGCTTGAATTATTTCATATCTTCTTTCATGACCAAAAACTCCCTCTGTAAAGCTTCTTTTTCTTTTTGTAATTGATTTATGGCATTAACATCATTGTTGGGATTCAGACACTCATTCCTGCCTCCAGCACTTGAACTAGGCTCTTCTAAACTGGAATTTTTCAACAATTTTTCCTTCTTTTTAAGTTCAAACTTTACCTCTTCAAGAGCTGAGAGCAACTGAGAACATTTTCTCTTGATATGCCCTTGTCTTGGTTTGGAAAGACAGGGACCAAAGAAAAGGGAAACTTCCCTTGGGGTTTGTTATAATTCCAAAATTGAAGGAGAGGTCTTAGGCAACGATAAGGAGGGTAGGAATAACAGTTCTTTACTAGTTAGTCTAACAAGGTAAATTAACAATAATTACAATATTGACAACAAACAGAACTAGAGGAGAAAAAAAACAAAACAAGTCAGTCACAGTTCTTCCTCTGGTAACACTCCCCCCACCCCTCTCAGTACCGTCACAAGCAAATAGGCTAGCGGCAGCTCTAGGAGCGTGAGATGATTCCGAGGGTTCACAGTGGCTGGAGCTGTTGGAAAAGTGTCCTGGCTGGCAGGGGCTGTAGAAACAGCGTGGGGAGACCTCGAGCAGAACTGAAGAAACCGTGGGTGCAGGGCAGGGAGGAAACGGGTTCCCAAAATCCCGGGGGGGCACACGAAGAGACCGGTGGTCCGACGGAGTCCGAGGTGAAGGGAAAAAAGTGAGAGCTCTCCCCCTCACTGAGACGAGCAGCCCTGGCCGTCCCCCCCCCAGAGCAGAAAAACTGCCCCGAGCGAAGTGGAATCAATGTCTTTGCTTTAGCTGCTTCCTTTGTTCCCGAGCACCCATAAGTACCGAAAAGCACCCAGCCATTAGCTTCTTAGCAACTTCTGGGAAAAAATTCTATAAGAAATCAACCCAACCCCCAACATTATCCACCCCGAATTTTTTCCCACCCCAATATGTTACATCAAATTTAAACTTTTAAATTATGTACATACATGCAATACCTTAATTATATACATATATACATGCAGCTCCAGATACAGGCACAGTGTCATGAGTAGCTCACCCTAAAACAAGATCTCCTTGAGGTATGCATCGAGTCTCTCCATCTCTCAGCATGACCCACCAGGTGCAGCCTGGTCCATGAGCAAAGACAACTCCACGGATGGGCTTGTCTTTGCTGGAGGCAGAATTAACCCAAACAGTTTTTCCTAGCATACCTCTCATGTGTACCACTGGAACTTTATCTCCATCTGTTGTTCCCAAGGCTTCAGACTGGGCAGGACCTGCTCGGTTAGTGGAACCTCGGGTGTTCACTAACCATGTAGCCTTTGCTAAATTAATCTCCCAGTTTTTGCAAGTTCCCCCACCAAGTGCCTTTAAGGTGGTTTTCAGCAGGCCATTGCACCGTTCAACTTTCCCAGCTGCTGGTGCATGGTAAGGAATATGGTACACCCACTCAATACCATGTTCTTTAGCCCAGGTGTTAATAAGGCTGTTTTTGAAATGAGTCCCATTGTCTGACTCAATCCTCTCAGGGGTACCATGCCTCCAAAGGACCTGCTTTTCCAGGCCTAGGATGGTGTTCCGGGCAGTAGCATGAGGCACAGGGTAGGTCTCCAACCATCCAGTGGTGGCTTCCACCATGGTCAGCACGTAGCGCTTGCCTTGGCGGGTTTGGGGCAGTGTGATGTAATCAATCTGCCAGGCCTCCCCATACTTGTACTTGGACCACCGCCCACCGTACCAGAGGGGCTTCAGCCTCTTGGCCTGTTTGATGGCAGCACACGTCTCACAGTCGTGGATAACCTGTGAAATACTGTCCATGGTTAGATCCACCCCTCGGTCTCGTGCCCACTTATAGGTGGCATCCCTACCCTGATGGCCTGAGGCATCACGGGCCCATCGGGCTAGGAACAACTCTCCCTTGTGTTCCCAATCTAAGTCTATTTTTGCCACTTCTATCTTTGCAGCATGATCCACCTGCTCATTATGTCGGTGCTCCTCATTAGCCCGGCTCTTGGGGACATGGGCATCTACATGACGAACTCTTACAGGGAACTTCTCTACTCGAGTGGCAATGTCTTTCCACTCCTCAGCAGCCCAGATTGGTTTCCCTCTACGCTGCCAGCTGGCCTTTCGCCACCGTTCCAGCCACCCCCACAAAGCATTGGCTACCGTCCATGAGTCAGTGTAGAGGTAGAGCTTGGGCCACCTCTCTCTCTCAGCAATGTCCAGAGCCAGTTGAACGGCTTTGAGCTCGGCAAATTGACTTGATCCCCCTTCTCCTTCAGTAGCCTCTGCTACCTGTCGTGTGGGGCTCCACACAGCTGCTTTCCACTTCCGGTTCATCCCTACAATACGACAGGAACCATCAGTGAAAAGAGCGTAGCGTTTTTCTTCTGCTGGTAGCTGGTTGTACGGTGGAGCTTCTTCAGCACGTGGCACCTGTTCCTGCTCCTCTTCATCAGTGAGACCAAATTTTTCACCCTCAGGCCAGTTCGTAATTATTTCTAAAATCCCAGGGCGATTTGGGTTTCCAATACGGGCGCGCTGCGTGATGAGAGCGATCCATTTGCTCCATGTGGCATCAGTGGCGTGGTGGGTAGAGGGAACCTTTCCTTTGAACATCCACCCCAGCACTGGTAGTCGGGGTGCCAGGAGGAGTTGTGCTTCTGTCCCAATCACCTCTGAGGCAGCTTGGACTCCTTCATAGGCAGCCAAGATCTCCTTCTCTGTGGGAGTGTAGTTGGCTTCAGATCCTCTGTAGCTTCGGCTCCAGAATCCCAGCGGTCGTCCTCGAGTCTTCCCAGGCACTTTCTGCCAAAGGCTCCAGGACAGACCATGGCTCCCGGCTGCAGAGTAAAGCACATTCCTCACCTCTGGTCCCGTCCTGACTGGGCCAAGGGCTACTGCATGAGCGATCTCCTGCTTGATTTGGGAGAAGGCTTGTTGCTGTTCAGGGCCCCAGTGGAAATCATTCTTTTTACGGGTAACCAGGTAGAGAGGGCTCACCATCTGACTGTACTCTGGAATGTGCATTCTCCAAAAACCTATGGCGCCTAGGAAAGCTTGTGTCTCCTTGTTGGTTGGTGGAGACATCGCAGTGATCTTATTGATGACCTCAGTGGGAATTTGACGCCGTCCATCTTGCCACTTCACCCCCAGGAACTGGATTTCTCGAGCGGGCCCTTTGACTTTGCTCTTCTTGATGGCAAAACCAGCTTCTAGCAGAATCCGGATGATCTTCTCGCCTTTCTCAAATACCTCCATTGCCGTGTTCCCCCACACAATGATGTCATCAATGTATTGCAGGTGTTCTGGAGCTTCACCCTTTTCCAGTACAGCCTGGATCAGTCCATGGCAGATGGTGGGACTGTGTTTCCACCCCTGGGGCAGTCGGTTCCAGGTGTACTGCACTCCCCTCCACGTGAAGGCAAACTGAGGCCTGCATTCTGCTGCCAAAGGAATGGAGAAAAACGCATTGGCAATGTCAATAGTGGCATACCATTTCGCTGCCTTGGACTCCAGCTCATACTGGAGTTCCAGCATGTCTGGCACAGCAGCACTCAGTGGTGGAGTCACTTCATTCAAGCCACGATAGTCCACAGTCAATCTCCATTCTCCTTCAGATTTGCGCACAGGCCAAATAGGGCTGTTGAAGGGTGAGTGTGCTTTGCTGACCACCCCTTGGCTCTCCAGCTCACGGATCATTTTGTGGATGGGGATCACGGCATCTCGATTCGTCCGGTACTGCCGGCGGTGCACTGTTGAGGTGGCAATTGGCACCTGTTACTCTTCCACCTTCAGGAGTCCTACTGCAGATGGGTTCTCTGACAGACCAGGCAAGGTGTTCAACTGCTTAATGCTCTCTGTCTCCACAGCAGCTATTCCAAAAGCCCATCTTAGTCCTTTCGGCTCTTTGTAATAGCCATTCCGGAGGTAGTCCATGCCCAGATTACTCGGGGCCTCTGGGCCAGTCACAATTGGGTGTTCTTGCCACTCTTTCCTGGTCAGGCTCACCTCAGCTTCCAACAAAGTAAATTCCTGTGATCCCCCTGTCACCCCTGCAATAGAAACAGGTTCTGTCCCCACATGCCTCGATGGCATCAGTGTACATTGTGCACCAGTGTCAACCAACGCTCTGTATTTTTGTGGCTCTGATGTGCCAGGCCATCTGACCCACACTGTCCAAAAGACCCGGTTCTCCCGTGCCTCTTCCTGGCTAGAGGCAGGGCCCCTCTAACCCTGGTTATTATTCTCTTCTTGAGCATACATAGTAGAGGTTCCTTCAAGGGGGTCTGACAAATCATCTCTTCTGTAATACCCGGCAGATCGGTCCTGGGAGGTTGAGGCTACCTTCATTTTTGTGGAACCCCCTCGATTACTATTTCCCTCCTTGAGTTGACGCACCCATG
The DNA here is from genome assembly GCA_018697195.1 of Certhia americana. Classification (NCBI taxonomy): domain Eukaryota; kingdom Metazoa; phylum Chordata; class Aves; order Passeriformes; family Certhiidae; genus Certhia; species Certhia americana. Next base: position 11,659,732 of record JAGMWU010000027.1, on the reverse strand, counting down.
CTGCCAGGACAGAAGTGGGTTTCCCATCCCACTTTCCCATGTCTTCCCCATGGTCACGCAGAAAGAACCACAAGTCAGCTCGTGGGGTGTATCCTCTTTCTTTAGCTGGGGAATGTTGGACTCTGACTTTGGGGCCTGTGACTCGCACTGGTGCTGTGCTGATCTTCCTCATTTCCTCCCTCATCTCACTCATCTCCTCTCTAAGTTCTTTAGCCACAGCAGAGACATGAGCATGCATCGGGCCATTGACCATACTTTCATAATTCCTAAGCTTGTTGGCCACAGAACCCACTGTCTCTCGGTTGTTATCTGCATTGATTGTTGCAATGAAGGTGGTGTATTGAGCTGGCCCTAGATTTGCCAGACTCCACAACATTTGCCCTGTGCACCTGACTTTGTCAGGGTCATTATCGTGCTGTCCACCCCTCCCAAAGAGTACTTCTAGCACCGCCACTTCTCTCAGCTGTTGGATCCCTTCCTCGAGGGTTTTCCAGCGCAGCTTATGATGGTGCTCCTGCATTCTCTCTCTGTGGATAAACCTTTCTCTTACACTCATCAAAAGACGCTCCCAGAGGGAAAGGGGCCCAGGCTCCCTTACAAATACCTGATCCACACCTGAGTCTTGGGTCAAAGGTCCGAAATTCCTGGCCTCAGTACCATCCAGCTGCACACCTGTACCCATAAGGTCCCAGACCCGGAGTAACCAGGTTGTATAAGCCTCATGTCCCCGTCGTACAATGTCCTTCCGCAGGTTACGGAGACTTTCATAGGACAGAGACTCAGTGACAATCTCTACCTCTGGCTCCCCTGCATGTAGTGAGGTCCCTCCTTTCTTATCTGATTTCATCTTAGACTTTCTAGTTTCCACAGGGGCGACTGCTGCTGGCTGTGATTTCCCTTGTGGTTCAGCTGGAGCCTGGACAGATGTAACATCTGTGGGTTCCACTGCTGCACCACAAGAGTCTTCCTTTTTGAGGCAGCAGGAGGGCTTCTCACTAGTGGGGGAGGTGTGCTCCTTCAGCATCTGGCCCATCTTTTTCAGCAGAACTCCCACCCAATCCGGCTGGTTTGTTTCTGAGGTGGTCTGTGGGGCAGGGTCAGGTTCGGTGGCACTGTCAGGCTGTCTGGCAGTATCCCTGTTCTCTGGGGTAGGTATCAGGGTGGTTATCCAAGTCAATTTCCCCTTATCTCTGAATGCTAAATAGAGCAGGCCTGTCAGCAGCACCAGCCACTGCATGACATCATTAGCATACCGAGAAAATGTGAACCCTTCGAAAACTGGTGGGGTAGAACCAAAGAGCCAGGTGAAGGGTTGGGAGAAAATTTCCCCCGGTGTCATTTCTTCACAGTAGGTGCCATTATTAAAGTAACCCCAAAAACATTCAGTTAGTATGCGATAGCTCTGGATCAATGAGCCTGCCTTCCAGAGGAAATTAAAAATCCAGGAATTCCTCACATTATCAACCCACAAAATAAACTCGATAACAGCCACGGTAGCTTTAGTTATGGGACCCATATCTAGATAAGGGGCTACAAATGGAAGAAATATAGCTGTGGCCACGTGCCATCCAAACCTGGGTACACTAGACAACATTGTTCTACTTGATGAAGTTCTTAAATTCAGCACACAAAAAATTAGATTACTCGAACTGTTATTCCTTTTTACCCTTTTTCCTCTCGATGTCCTCAGGCCCCACATTGGGCGCCAAAATCTGTCTTGGTTTGGAAAGACAGGGACCAAAGAAAAGGGAAACTTCCCTTGGGGTTTGTTATAATTCCAAAATTGAAGGAGAGGTCTTAGGCAACGATAAGGAGGGTAGGAATAACAGTTCTTTACTAGTTAGTCTAACAAGGTAAATTAACAATAATTACAATATTGACAACAAACAGAACTAGAGGAGAAAAAAAACAAAACAAGTCAGTCACAGTTCTTCCTCTGGTAACACTCCCCCCACCCCTCTCAGTACCGTCACAAGCAAATAGGCTAGCGGCAGCTCTAGGAGCGTGAGATGATTCCGAAGGTTCACAGTGGCTGGAGCTGTTGGAAAAGTGTCCCGGCTGGCAGGGGCTGTAGAAACAGCGTGGGGAGACCTCGAGCAGAACTGAAGAAACCGTGGGTGCAGGGCAGGGAGGAAACGGGTTCCCAAAATCCCGGGGGGCACACGAAGAGACCGGTGGTCCAACGGAGTCCGTTGTGAAGGGAAAAAAGTGAGAGCTCTCCCCCTCGCCGAGACGAGCAGCCCTGGCCGTCCCCCCCCCCAGAGCAGAAAAACTGCCCCTAGCGAAGTGGAATCAATGTCTTTGCTTTAGCTGCTTCCTTTGTTTGTTCCCGAGCACCCATAAGTACCGAAAAGCACCCAGCCATTAGCTTCTTAGCAACTTCTGGGAAAAAATTCTATAAGAAATCAACCCAACCCCCAACATCCCTTGTTCTTTTATCAAGCACAGTTTACAGATGAGCAAGCATGCAGTCCTTATCTCCTAAAGATTTTAGGTTTTGGTCACAAACATTTTGTTTTTCAGCCATGACACCATTCAGTTCGGCAATACTGTGCTGAAGTTCCTCTAAATAGGATGCTCTTGAAGATAAGGTTTTGGTCAGATCACTTATCTTGGCATCTTTTTCTACAAGTTGTTGTTTCAAATTTCCAAGATGAGACTCAAAATCATTACTTTGGCCTTCAATTAGTTTCAGTTTGTCTGTTAACTCATTCACTTGTTTCAACAGCTCCTCTGCTTTTCTCTGCTCTTCTTATATTCCTTCCTGTATACTCTTTTCTAATTTCCCAACTGTTTGCATTAGATCACTTTTTACTGTCAATGCTGTTTGAAGCTTGTTTTTTAGATTCTCTTTTCCTTGCCCATTTTCTCAAGATTGTACTTTATCTCCTCTTTTTCATTCATTAAATCTTTAAACTCAGATTCTCTACTGCTTAGCATAACCTGGTTATGTCTTAATTCTTTCTTACAATCTCCAAGTTCCTGCAATACTCGGTTTAGCTCTGCCACTGAACTATTATGAACAGCTTCAAGGTCTTGCAGTTTGACATTTAATGTACTCCTCTCTTCAGAAAAAACAAACAGCATTTCATTAGACAATGACTCCATGACCTGGGTAACAGAAGTGTCTTTTTCATTCGTTTGTTGGTTTAGACTTGAAATTAAATCCTTTTGCTGATTGACCTGGAATGTTAAGTTTTTGATGAGGTGATCTTTTATCCCCCTATTTCTTCAAGGAGACTTGCTACTTTTTTACCTTTAGTCTGCAGCTTTTCTTGACTAGTTCTTACCATTTCTTCTGATTTATTCCTCTTGTCTTAAAGAAATCCCACCTGCTTATTTATTTCTGCCAAAGACTCCTCCCTATCTTTCAGGAGACACTCTTGTTTGCCTAATATTAAATGATCCTGCAGCTATCTTGTCCCCCAATGTGGCTGTGTCCCACAGCGTATGCCCTGCTTCTTCCCATATTTCAACAAAGGAGGCAGTCTGTGCATTCATTCTCACACTATGTCATGGTTTCAGTTTAAAACCATGCAGAAACACTAATTTATGTATCAGGTTTAGTTTGCCAGTTCAAAATTTCCCAAATCAAGAGCAAAGCAGGTTTGAACTTGAAAGGAATAGAACTTAATTAACTAACACTAACAGAAAAAAGAAGAAATCAGAATGAAACCTTCAAAACACTTCTCCACTCCCCACCAACTATTCACTTTTTACTCTAATGTAAAAAGACAAAACCCGTGATTCTCAGTCAGTTATCACTCTTAAAATAATCAGTTCTCAATTCATCAGGGAGAAAGGAGTCTCTCTTGGGTACCACAGAGATTTTCCACAAGATACTAGTTCTCTGGCTTCCACACTTCACACTTGGCCCGCTCGGGTGAAGAAATGTTGCCATTTGTGAAGCCCCTCCCATGAGAACAACCTGCCACAGCAGCTCATGGGCTATATCAGTTTATCAGGGCACAGTTTAAGGATGCCTCTTCTAGTATAAAACAAAAGTTCTCCTCATCTCAAGGAGCAGAGGTCATCTTCTCTCAATGGGCAGAGAGCATCATCTCTCACTTCTTTAGTCTTCCTCTGTTCAATTTTCTCCAGCAGCTCACAGCTATGTCTAGAACTTTGCATCTCCCTAAAAATACTCCATAGGTTACAGGGTATTTAATTCCATTCTCTATGGCCTCACAAGAGAAGTCCAACTTAACCAGGCCACTCCTTAATCTTCCTTTTTATCTAAGATTCTCTTCTCTCTTCCCCTGACATCAAGTCTCATGCTGTGTCTTTCTACATTTCATCTGGTCTGTTTTCCTCTGGGTAAGATTTATGCTTTGGGAGTTTCATCTGGTCAGGAAAAAAATTCACACAGGCCCAGCTAGGACGATGCAGTCACGTGATGCATTGCAGCGATGTTGGAGCTGGGTCAGGATCTCCACAGCCTGCTGCTGCCCTCCAGTTACAGCTGTGCTAAGAGAGGGGGCCAAGATCCCCCCTCCAGCCCAGTCAAGCCTCAAATGTCTCACACCCTGGCCTCCTCCCTTTTTCCCTGCTTGGCCGATGCCAGGCTTGGCTCTGCTCCCAGTACTGCATGGGGCCGTTCTGGATTAGCAGATTTCAGCATCGAAGGCTGTGCTGTGCTTTCCCCCCCCCCCCCCCCCCCCCCTTTTTCCTCATTTTTCCTGCCCAGGGTGCCAGGTGAGGGAAGGAAAGAACCTCAGCCTGGCCCGGCCATAAGAGACGGCCGGGCCAAGGCCCACACTCACCCCCTCCAGAAACCAGAAGAAGGCTATTTCCGGATTGTCACCTTAAAATGTGTATTCACTAGAGGCGTATCCATCTTTTCCATTGGTTTAATCAGGTGTCAATTGTCTAATCAGGGCTAAACCATGACACACCATTTCATCCATACCAAACAAACAAAATATGTAGTGTCCACTCCTCACATTTAATACATTTTCTTTGCAATATGCACAGCAGGAAGTCCGGTATGGACTCTTCTTCTGCTGATATTTAAACCCCCATTCCTAAGCTTCCAGCCACTTACCTGGGGGTGGTGTATCTATCTAGAAGTCATCTGGTGATGCAAGCTCTTGTTCTGCCAGCTTTGTTCTTCAGGTCCTTGGTCCACCTGGCTCTCCAGGCTTTCTTCTCCTGGCTCTATTCTATATCACATCGGCATCTCGTTCTACAGGCTTTTCTCTGACAGGCTTTGTTCTCACATCACATCTTCTCATCACGTCTACTTATCACGTCAGGGTCACCAGATGAAGGAGAAAATACAACTGACCTCATGAATAGTTCTAAGCACCACTGATTTGTTGTTCTTCCATACAACCTTTTATACCATTCATCCTACATGCATTACACCTGTGTGCCCTCTCTACCCTTCTGTGATGTGTGGTCCATACACCTCAGCATTCCAGGTCTCTTTACCTTTAACACTCTTCACCTGTCTTACACATCTGTAGCCCATTAGGGATGAGGCTCAGCCACAGCCCCATTTCCAATCACCACAAACTGTGTGACTACAAATATCTACTAATAATAGGAATTTAATAACAGATAAATATCAAACAACAGTAAATATCTAACAACAATAAATATCTAACAGTAGTGTTTTGAACAGTTGGCTATCATGCAAAGAAGAATAATGATTATTATAAACAGTTCCTTAGGCACAGAAGAGGAATAATTTAAAACATGTTTTTGTTTGCATCAGTCCCTGTTTTTACAGCTGTTTCAGGAGCAGAAGCCTTCTTAACTCCTGAGTAGTGAAACCAGGGTCCTTTGCCAGCAACTTTGACTGTTTTATCCCAATACAGAGTAAGTACAACCAAAATGCAATCAGTACAAGTTTTTTTCCACTTTCTTAGGCCACACATTGGGCACCAATAATTTATTTGTCTTGGTTTAGGACAAAGTTGGGGAGAAACCTCCAAGTGGGATCCCTCTAGAAAGCAAATCCAACCGGCCCCTCCCCCAGCTGGTTCAGGAAAAGCATTTCTTTGGAGGAAAGTGGAAGAAAATGGTTTATTTAACAAGCAAAGCACTCCCCAGCACAACAAACGAACAATACTAAACAACAAAACCTCTCGTCGCTCTGAAGAGATGATCAATTCAGAAAGTCTCTCCCGTGGGCTGTAGCTCGGCTCACTCTGTTGTTGTCAGTCCCTCCATGCTGGGAAATGCTGGGCCCAGGCTAGGCCTGGTGGGCCATGGGTCTGACCTCCTGGGGCTCTGCTGGGTTTTTAGTTCAGTGCAAGTACAAATAGTTCCAAAGAAAAGGAGGGGGGGAAAAAACCTACAGTCCGGAGAACTTCTTTGCTTCAGCTAGCCAAAAACTAACAAAAAGCAAGAGACCTCTGTCCCACCGTCTGCACTGCAGACAACACAGGCTGTGTGGAAAAAAAACCCCTGAAAACTCTTATGTTTTGAAAACAACCACCACAGACACTCTGCCGCTTCTCCTTCAATCTCATATCCAGTTTTAAAGGTGCAAGACTTATTTCTGAGCTAAACAGACGAATGGGGATACAATTCAGCATCAACCCAGGACAAAGATCACTGTCCCACCACTTAACATAGGCCCAGTCTCCAGGTTGGAAGGGATGTGCAGGTGTGTCCAGTCCTATAGGTCTGGATAGCACGATGTAATTCTGGAGTTTCTGCAAAGTAGAACCTAAAGCCATTAGATGTCTCTGTAAATCAAGTTTCCCCTTCATGTGAATTTCACCTGGAATATGCAGAATCTGATACGGTCTGCCATACAGTATTTCATAGGGACTGGTGCTATCCCTCCAACTCGGTTTTATGTGGATTCTCAGTAAAGCTATAGGCAGGGCCTGAACCCATGACATGGATGTTTCCTGACAAATTTTGCTAATTTGTGTTTTGAGAGTCCCATTCATACATCAACTTTACCGCTTGCTTGGGGTCTATAAGGTGTATGCAGATCGCAAGTAATTCCCAAAATCCAACTACCTTCTTTAACCACTGTTGCAACAAAGTGTGGTCCCCAGTCTGATGACATCCCCAAGGGAACCCCAAACCTGGGAATTATATGATTGAGCAAAACTTTCACCACTTCCTTGGCTGTGTTATTGCGATGGTGGTAAGCTTCTGGCCATCCAGTAAAGGTGTCTACTAACACAAATATGTACCGGTACTCCTTTTTGCGTGGTAACTCTGCAAAATCTATTTGCCTGTAATCTCCAGGAAGATCCCCTGCCTTTGTTACTCCTAACACAACTCTTTTCCTCGTATCATGGTTGTTTTTAAAGCAGATTTCACATTTGCTCACTACTGTTTTTAGAGTATCAGTCATTCCCTTTCCTATTACTACCTTTTTAGATGTTTCAGAAGATTTTCAGCCCTAAAATGTGTGTTTTCATGTTCTCTATGAGCTAGCTCCCGAAGGATCGGGGTGGGACTACCACCTGGTTTGCTGATGTAACCGCCCATCCACTTTCTGTGATCTCAGCCTTAAGAAACTTAATTAGTTTGTGGTCTGCTTGATCATATTTTGGGGTCAACCCTGACAAATCAATCTCTTTTTGTGGAATTACTGCAAGAATACCTTTCTCTGCAATCCTTCTTGCTACTTTATTAGCAAAGTGATTTCCCACTTCTGGAGTGGTTTTCCTTTTTTGGTGACTCTTACAATGCATGATAGATACTTCTGCAGGTTTTTTAACGCTCTCTAAGAGGGCGAGTATTTGTTCAGCATGTTTGATTTGATTACCTTGAGCATTCAGAAGTCCTCCCTCCTTCCAGATGGCTCCATGGGCATGGACAACACTAAATGCATATTTAGAGTCACTCCATATATTTACCTTCTTTCCTTCGCTCAGGTCTAGGGCTCTGGTCAATGCAATCAGTTCGGCTTTCTGTGATGGCACATCTGCTGGCAGGGCCTTTGCCTTGATCACCTTGTCCTGGGTGGTTACTGCATAGCCTGTCATTCTTTTGCTATTTTTCATGAAGCAGCTCCCATCTGTAAAAAGCTCCTATTCTGGATTTTCCAGGGGCATGTCTTTCAGGTCTGGTCAGCTGGAATAGACCTCTTCAACTGTCTGTAAGCAATAATGTTTTGGCTCATTGTCAGTTAAGGTGAAGGACAGAAGCATGGCAGGGTTAACAACAGAAGTTGTTTTCAAAGTAACATCATTCTGCTCTAATTACAGTGATTGGTATTTAAGCATCTGGTTGCCAGATAACCAGTGTCCCCCCTTTTATTCAAGTACAGCTGCTACTGCATGGGGTACATACACTACAATGTGTCGCCCAAGGGTGAGTTTTCAGGCTTCCTGGATCAAGATGACAGTGGCTGCCACAGCCTTCAGACACCCTGGCCAGCCTTGGGCAACATTGTCCAGCTGTTTGGAAAAGTAGGCCACAGCCCTCCGCTGGTTCCCGAGGCTCTGTACTAGTATCCCCAAAGCCACATTCAGTCTCTCATATGTAAAAAGTTCAAAAGATTTAGTTAAGTCTGGCAGGCCCAGTGCTGGAGCTGACATTAAGAGTGTTTCAGCTGTTTAAAAGCTTCTTTAGTGTGTTCAGTCCATGGAATAATTCCTTTCTCAGCTGCTATTAATGCTCCGTATAGGGGTTTTACCAGCAGTCCATAATTTGCTATCCACAAATGACACCGCCCTACCATTCCCAGGAAAGCTTTCATTTCTCTTACGGTATGGGGCTCTACAAGGTGACAGATGGCTTCTTTCCATTCTTTGCTGAGCTGTCAGTGGCCATGGAAGATCTCAAGCCCCACGTAAGCTACTGCTTCTTTAGAAATCTGTGCTTTGTCTTTAGAAACTATGTACCCACTCAGTCCCAAGAAGTTCAATAAACTTACGTTAAGTCGTATGCAGTCATTTCTGGTTCCAGCTGCAATCAGGATGTCATTCACATATTGAAAAAGAACTCCTTCTGGTTCCTGTCTTTTCCAGTCCTCTAATTCCTTTGCTAGCTGGTTTCCAAATACTGTTAGGCTATTCTTGAAACCTTGGGGTAAAACTGTCCAAGTGAGTTGACTTTTCCTTCCTGTCTTGGGATTTTCCCACTCAAAAGTGAAAAGCTCTTGGCTGTTTTTGTGTACAGGAATGCAGAAAAAGGCATCCTTCAGGTCTACAACAGTAAACCACCCTAATTCGTCTGTCAGTGTGCTCAAAAGAGTGTAGGGATTGTCTACCATTGGGTGTACGTCCTCTGTAATTTTGTTAATTGCTCTTAAATCTTGTACTAATCGATAGTTTTTATCTGCTTTCTTAACACCTAATATGAGGACGTTGTATTTGGACTCACATTGCGCTAATAAACCATGTTGGAGGAATTTTTCAATTACAGATACCAGTCCCTTACGTCTCTCTAATTTCAAAGGGTATTGCTTTTGTCTTACTGGTGTGATTCCTGGTTCGAGTGTAATACTCACTGGTTCTGCTCGTTTGGATCTTCCTGGTATATCACTGGCCCACACTATTGGATTGACCGCATTCTCAACTTCACTGGGGATTTCACCATTTTTTTCCTGTATAAAAAGTGCAGCAACTTGGACAAATTTAGATTCAGAAATTACAACTCATACACCCCTTCCTTTTTTAAGTTTAATATCTGCTTCCAATTTTTCTAACAAATCCCTCCCCAGCAATGGTTTAGGGGAGTTAGGCAAATAGAAGAATTAATGGTTTCCCCAGTGCTTCCCAAGTTTAAATTTTAAAGGTTGGAAGAAAGGCCATGTTGTGCTTACCTCAGTCACCCCAACAACATGTACAGTATCGTGACTCAGTTTCCTTTCTAAGGTATTTAACACAGAATATGCTGCTCCAGTATCTACTAAAAATTGAATGTCATCTTTCCCCAGCTTAGCTATAACCGAAGGCTCTGCTGGGGGAGAAACCTTCAGTCCCAATCATTTGGAGCTTGAGCTACTTTGTACTACTGGGAGTTGGGGAACTGGGGATTTCTGTTTCAGTGCTAGACAGTCATTCTTCCAATGCCCCCATTTTTTACAATAGGCACACTGACCTTTCTCTGTAGGGGAAGTTTTCTTGGATGACTTTTCCCAAGTTGCCTTCTTACTAGGCTGGGGTCTAAATCTTTCATTTGGGTCCCTGTCTCAAAATACCTTCCAGGAGACCTCTAGCAATTTATCTATGTCTCAAACTCCCTCTATCGTTTGCAGCTTTCTCCTTCTATCATTTGTAGCTTGACCCATAAACAAGAGAACTAGATGTGCTTTCCCATCAGATGTTTCAGTATCTAAATCTGTATATTTGACGGCAGTTTCTCTTAACCTATTTTAAAAATCAGTGGGTGATTCATCATAATTTTGCCTTACTTTGTAAAGCTTTGACCAATTTAGAGCTTTAGGGACCCCATGTTTTAACCCATATACCACAAGGCTTTGATATCATTTTAACCTTGCCATATGTTCTGGTATGTTCGCGTCCCACCCAGGATTTTCTAATGAGAATATCTGTGTAACTGTGCCTTGGATCATCCCATTAGCTATACTTGCCCCTACCGATGTTGTAATAGCTTTATTAACCGTTTGTCTCTCAGTGGGATCAAGTAATATATCTAACATAGAGTTCAAATCAGCCTATTCAGGGTTTTGTGTGTTTGTTGCCCTTTCTACTAATTTTGCCACCTTATGTGGATTCTCTTTATATTTCCCCACAGTAGTTTTCCACTGTTCCAACTCAATAAGGGATTATGGAACCTTTACATATATTGGCCCCTGGTTGCCAATTGCTTGCTGTAATGGGGCTTGCAAAACCGGTTCTTTTCCTTTTTTTTTTTTTTTTACCTAGTATGTTTGGCTATTGGGCTGCATTCCCTTATGGCCTTGCTAGCTATCTTTCCCTTCTTTCACCTGCTCAAGGCAGCTGTGATCTCATCTTCCTCTTTGGGAGAGCTACTTGAGCAAGAGCTGTCTGACTCTGTTGAATCTGCTGTGGTAGATCTGCTTCGACCAATCCCGGTACTAGAAATTGCCAGGCACGACTTACACCTCCATGGGAACTGGGCTGGTTGCCTGCTTGCTTCAATGATGTCATCTCTTGAGGCAGCTCCCCGGTGTGCAGTGTTTTTATGGAAACTCACGGGCCTGAGAGCGGGAGAGGCACCACTCCCTCCATGGGAGGGCCCCTCTCCACCCTCTCGGTAAAAGGCTGTGCCCCCCGGCTCCACCTCTAGGGGCAGTGCCATTGGCTGCACATGCTGGCTGCGCATGCTGGCCACACAGCGGCTGCAGCTGCAGCGGTGCCCATGGCTGCCAAAGCCCGCCTCTCCCCTCCTTCACCGGCAGGGACCCAGCCAGAGCCATGTCCCCCCCTGCCGCCGCTTTCCCCCATGACCATGACGGCAGTGGCAGCAGTGGCAGTGACGGTGGCAGCGGCATGACCGGTGACGGGGATGGAGGGGCCAGCGTGACTGGCGGGTGTACAGGGGCTGGGCCCTAGTTGGTTCTCAAGGCAGAAGCCACAAGATCTAACACTGCCTCCTCCTTGTTTTCACACCCACTGTTCAAAATTGGCTGTTCCATTTTATTTTTCCTCTCTTTTTTCCTTAAAAGCAGTATATGTTGTTCTTTTTTAGGTGCTGGTGGGCTTTGCTGATATGATAAAACCATAAAAAGTCTAGCATACTCTAATTCTTCAAAATACTTATCTTCATGAATGTGAGATATCAAGCTTATATAAGGTACCGAATTCAGGCCATGTCTCATTGTTATCTAATTCATAAGTTGGCCACATTTTTTCTGAGAGTCTGATAAGTCTGGATTTTAAAAGCAATGACACTCTGCCAGTTAGCTCCTGCCAGTTTTTCAATATTAACCCTAAGGGAGTATTTCTTGGAATATTATTATTCTCAGAGGAGAGTACACACCTTATGTCTTGACACTTATGAGTAAGAAAGTCTGCAGAAATCAGAATAACCAGGGAGAGAGAGAGAGCAAGAACGAGTAAGATATAGGTTTAGAACTCACAACCTTGGGAGTGGCAGTGCAGGAGCTAACCCACTGTGCCACCACTGGACCCAGGCCAACACTTAGCGCTGCAATGCTAAAGCTCAGCTTTTGCAGAGGGTATCCCTATGAAGAAAAAGGGCAGGAGCTTTTTCTCCTTTTTAATGCCTTTATTAGTGATCAGCTCGAGGTGGGGGCCCGACGGGTCGCGCACACACCGCCGCTGCTCCCAGAGGTGGCACACAGGAGGAGGAAAGCAGCTTTGTCCGCAGGAATGCAGGCAGAGCTGGGGCTTCTATCCTCACGAGAGCACCAGAAGACAATGATGGCTCATCGGTCTAGGGTGTCTCTCTGCCTGGGTACTATTGCACTTAGGGCAA
>JAGMWU010000027.1:11607594-11637443 GCA_018697195.1 Certhia americana | reverse complement strand
TGGATTTCGGGCTTCAAGCCTTGTCTCCCTTCCAAAGGTAGTGGATATTGCTTTATCCTAATGGGTATTTCTGGGTTTCTAATAGGTACCATAAAAGGCTCAATATTCAACTTACTTATTGAGTCTGGAGTATACCACACTTCAGGGTTAATTTTCTTTTCATCCACTGCCCTCAAGGGACACAACTTAACCTCTAGTGTATCACTTTTTGCTTCTAAACTAATTCCTAATTCTATCATTAAATCTCTTCCCAATAAGTTGTAATCAGCCTTGGGCAGCAATAATAAAGATCCTATTCCAAATTTAGTGGGGGTTTCAATTATTACATCTTTGATTACTGGGACTCCAAAAGGTTCTCCCTTTGCCCCAATGACCTGAATAGTTTCAGAGGATATTTCACAACCTTGGGGTAATTTCTGAACAGTAGATCTTTCTGCTCCCGAGTCCACTAGAAACTCAATTTCCTGCTGCTGAGGACCTATTTTTAGTTTTATCAAGGGCTCTGTTCTTCCTCGGGTCCCCAGCAAATAGAGCCCCTGACACCCCTAGTCTTCCTTGAACATCTTCTCCTCCAAAAATCTCCTCCTACAATCCTTTTTCATATGTCCTTTATTTCCACAGTAATAACAAACTAATATCCCCGCTTTTCTCTCAAACCCTTTCGAGGTTCATATTTCGGGGAATGAGTTAGTTCTTTTCCCAGCAGGGGGCCCTCTTTGTCCTTCTCTGATGGCTGCAACCAACATCTTAGCTTGCTTCTTATGTGACTCATCCTCTCTCCGAACATACGCTTTCTGAGCTTCCCTCAATAATTCATCTAATCCTCAATCCTGCCAATCCTCTATCTTTTCCAGTTTTCGCCTAATGTCTGTCCAAGATTTAGCAACAAACTGGGTTTTAAGCAAGGCCTGGCCCACCAGAGTAACTGAGTCTAAACCTGAATAAAGCTGTACATTCTTCCTAAGCCTCTCCAACCAATCTGTGGGAGTTTTGTCTTTTCTTTGATGTTCATTAAAGGCCTTATTAATATTTTGCCTTCTGGGGACAGACTCCCTTATCCCTTGAATAATAATAGTTCTCAAATCCTGCATATGGCCCCTGTCAACTGCATTCTGGCTATTCCAGGGGGGTCTCTGCAGAGGCCATTTGATATCTGCAGCAGGTCCCTGTTGGTGTGGTTGGTCCCAAATCCTCATACTTGCCCTCCGAATCATGTCCCTTTCCTCTGCAGTAAATAAAATTCCCAGTATGGCCTGTAATTCATATCAGGTATATATGTTAGGCCCTAGGAATTGGTCTACTCGTTCGGCCACTCCCAATGGATCTTTTAATAAATTCCCCATTTCCTTTTTAAATTCCCTCACATCTCCTGAGTTCAAGGGGACAGAGACATATCCCATTCCTGGTTGTGGCCCTCCCATGGCTACTTCCTTGAGGGGATACAAATTACTCTCTAATTCTTGTCTCCTTGTCTGGCTTCTGGTGACCCTCTGGTTCTGTTCAGGGGAATCCAGGGAAGAATCGGAACTCTCTGAATGTTGTGGGGCGGATGGGAGTGGGGGAGGCGGCAGAGGTTGAGGGGGAGGTGGTGGAGGTATATATGGAGGAGGAGAAGTGGGTATCTCATCCTCATTTTTAGCCTTCTTTTTTTTTTCTCCCACCTTTTCTTTAAGTGGGAATAAAAGGGCTCTAGTTTCTGATCCTATCCACAAAGAAGCATATTTGCTTTCTTCCAGACTGAATGGTTCTTTTGAATTTATATATATATTTAGGGCCTGACATATCCAATCCTCAAAGGCCCCAAAAACTGGCTAATAGAGGTGGTCACCCCTGATTTGTTTCCCACCCCATACTTCTATACAGTAATGTATCATTTTTACTTTGCTCTTACCTCGCCTAGAAGGGTATTCATTCCAAGATTTTATCATTTGCTCTAACGGACTGTCCGGTGGTATCTGTGGGAGCCTAATCTTAGCCTCAGAACCACCCATGGGATCAGAGGGCTCGCTTTTCTTCTGACCCATCTTCCAAAGCGCCTTCTTACACACACACATGCTTCCCCTTGTTTGTGGCTCAATCCCTCGTGGGATGTGGGAACCGCACTACTTGAAGGGTCCACACTCACTTCACCCTTCCCAGGCGTCTCACACAGGCACGCTTCGGGATAACCTAACCCCAACTGAACGGATAACCGGCCTATACTCACGCTTCCTGCATCTTCGTCCGGACTTCGTGCACAAAGATTATGGGGTTACCGGTTTTATTTGCTTATTGCCAAATTTAAAGTCCATTGGTAAAGGGTTTGGTGTAGAAACACCTTGACAAGAGCCACTTATCCAGTGGGGCGCCTCTCCTGTCAAGGGTCTCAGGCCAAATTTCCTTTATCTGAGTCATGGCACCAAATTTGTTATAAGTTAGCTGTCTAATTAAATCCAACAGAGTCAAGCCAATTAAGAAAATTATTTTATTAAGCAAGCGGCAATAAGCAAAACAGCGCTGGGGCAGCCTGGGAATCTCTTGTTCCACCAAAAGGCACACACCGCCTCCCCACTTCAGTCTTCGGTTTTTTATACTCTTCTTCTCCTGGTATCTGTGACTCTTCTTGTTAAGGGTTGTCTTCCTGTCTTCTGGTGGTCGTGGGGAGGGGGGGCATAATCCTCCTCTCTTAATCTTTTGTTTTACTCCCCTGCTGGCTTGTGTGAATACACAAAAAAAACTTTTACATTTTCTGCAGACAGGATGCATGATGTTTATCTTGCTCAAAGTACCTTTGTTGATTCAGGTGGCTGGCGGCTTCCCCCTCCCTCCCCTGCAAGCCTTGGCCAGGTGCTGATAGTTGAGATTTGATTAACAAACTCAGGTATATACCTAATACAAGAGTATGTATCTACAGCTGCACAGATAAATCGACAACCACAGTCTTGAGGTAACAGTCCTATATAATTCATTTGCCATATCTGCCCAAGTAATTTGCTTGATTTCTCCTTTAACTACATGTGGAACTGGCCACTTATGTGTATGCTGACAAACTGGGCAGCTAGCTATGATAGTTTTTACCATACTGAGTGAAATAGGTATTCTGTGATCTTAGGCCCACCTCTAAGTGGCTTTTTTCCAAGATGTCCACATTTCTGGTGTACCCATTTGGCCAAACCCTCAAGAGATTCTTCTTGAGAGAACTCCAGTCCCACTTGGGATATTGTTGCTCAATTGTCTGCAATAGAATTGTATAGTGGTTCTAATGTATCTGCATTGCAATATGCATCTGCATGAAACAGAGTGACTTTAGTTTGTTAAACTAGTTTCTATATGTTCATCCATAATTCTTTTCCCCAAACTTCTTTTACATAAATTTTCCAATCCTTGGCTACCCAAGTGGGTAGCCAGGTAGCTAATCCTTGAGCTACTGACCAAGAGTCAGTATATATGTGACATCTCCCAAAGGTATGCTGTTTAATTGCCATATATACTGCATATAATTCATCATATTGTCTGCTTTTCCCTTCTACAGCTGTTTCTAAAAATTTCTTGGATACTTGTCCTGGTTTGGTTTGATTGGACAATTTTGTGATATTAACACATGATTAAACCAGTGAAAAGGGTGGATACACCTTTTGTCCACACACATTTTAGGATGAGAATCCCAGAAGTGGGTCATTCTGGTTTTCAGCGAGGAGAAGGTAAACCTCATCTCGGTCCCTTCGTGTGGCTAGGCTGAGCTGAGGTCCCTTTTTCTCCCCCTTCCCCCCCCCCCCAGCAGCCGGTGGCTGGGCAGGGGGGAAGAGAGAGAGCCAATTCCGGCTGATCCACAGCTGCTGACATCTAGCTGACACGAGCCCTGCAGAGCCCTGGGAGCAGCTATGGCCCACAAAGCTCGGCAGGGAGGGGATGGGCAATCTTCATCTCCCAGGCAGGGAGAAGGGAAGCTGATAAGATCTTAGCTACCTTCTTCGGCCACAGCCCCCTTCTTTGGCCACAGCCCGTGCAGAGAGTGGCCCGCAGGCCAGGCCTCTTGAGATCCTGGCACAGCTCCAGCACAGATGCAATTCATCATGTGACTGCTCTGGCCTGGCTGTGGCCTTCTGTTAACTCTTTCCTGACCAGATGAAATTTCCAAAGCATGAATCCTACCCATTGAGAGAAAGAAGAGACCAAATAAAATATAAAAAGACACAGTGTGACACCTAATGTCAAGAGAGACAAAGAAGAATCCTAAATTGAAAAGAAGATTTAAAGAGTGGCCTAGTTAAATTAGACTGCTCTTATAAAGCCATAAAAAATAGACTAAAACCCTGTAACATGAAATGCTTATAGGGGGATGCAAAGGTCTAGTCATAGCTGTGAGTTGATGTAATTGTGATGTAATAAAGAAATTTGAACAAAAGGAGACTGAGAATGAGAGAGAAAGATGATGCCCTCTGCCCATTGAAAGAAAATGACCTCTGTTTCTTGAGAGAAAAATTAAATAGATGAAGAGAACTCTTGTTTTATACTAGAAGAAGCATCCTTAAACTGTACCCTAATAAGCTGACATGGCCCATGAGTGGATGTAAAAGGCTGTCTCATGGGAGGGGCTTCACAGTGGCAAATTTCTTTCTCCCAGGTGGGCCATTCCTGAAGTGTAAGAGCAAAAGAACTGGTATCTGGTAAAAAATCTCTATGGTATTCAAGAAAGACTCCTTTCTCTTTAGTGAATGAAGAAATTATTATTTTAAGAGTAATAACTGACTGAAAAGCCCAAGTTTTATCTTTTTATATTAAAGTGAGAAGGTAAATAGTTAGTAGAGAGGGAAAAGTGTTTCGGAAGTTTCATTCTAATTCTTGTTCTTAATTTTAATTCTTAAGGTTTTTTCCTTTTAGTGTTAGTTAATAAAGTTTTATTATTTTCAAGTTTAAGCCTTCTTTGCTCTTGATTGAGAAATTTCAAATTAGTGAACCAAAATGACTACATGAATTGGTGTTTCTGCCTGATTTTGAGCTGAAACTGTATGCAACTGCTTTTCAAAACCTTTTTCCACCTATATACTTTGCTGATCCATCTATAACCCATGCACCTTTCTTTTCCCTCTCAGATAACTGCCCAAAAGGTTTTACCCACCTATTGGGGGATTCATGTTCTGGTTTAAACCTTATGGGGTGTCTTGGTTTGGAAAGACAGGGACCAAAGAAAAGGGAAACTTCCCTTGGGGTTTGTTATAATTCCAAAATTGAAAGAGAGGTCTTAGGCAACGATAAGGAGGGTAGGAATAACAGTTCTTTACTAGTTAGTCTAACAAGGTAAATTAATAATTACAATATTGACAACAAACAGAACTAGAGGAGAAAAAAAAAAAAAACAAAACCAAAACAACAAATCAGTCACAGTTCTTCCTCTGGTAACCCCCCCCCCCACCCCCCCTCAGTACCGTCACAAGCAAATAGGCTAGCGGCAGCTCTAGGAGGGTGAGATGATTCCGAGGGTTCACAGTGGCTGGAGCTGTTGGAAAAAAAAAAGTGTCCCGGCTGGCAGGGGCTGCAGAAACACAGCGTGGGGAGACCTCGAGCAGAACTGAAGAAACTGTGGGTGCAGGGCAGGGAGGAAACGGGTTCCCAAAATCCCGGGGGACACACGAAGAGACCGGTGGTCCGACGGAGTCCGAGGTGAAGCTCTCCGCCTCACCGAGACGAGCAGCCCTGGCCGTCCCCCCCAGAGCAGAAAACTGCCCCCCGCGAAGTGGAATCAATGTCTCTGCCTTAGCTGCTTCCTTTGTTTGTTCCCGAGCACCCATAAGTACCGAAAAGCACCCAGCCATTAGCTTCGTAGCAACTTCTGGGAAAAAATTCTATAAGAAATCAACCCAACCCCCAACATGGGGTTATGATTTGTCCCTTCAATAGAGGCATTGACTGTTGGCGATGAAACCAAATGCAAAGAAAAAAATCTCAATATAAAGAAATAAGTCCAAATGTTGGCATTGAAAGCACACTGATTCAGTGTATTATTTTTTGAGCTCTGCAGGTGGTGTTTTTTTTCTTCTCTCTTCTTTTTTCTTGTGTGAGTTCCCTTTTATTATTTTCTGTTACGGATAAACAACTTCCCTCTAATTGGACCCCAGAATCTCTGGTAATTTTGTAACACAAAACATGCCTCGAGCATTCCATTCCTGTGGTTGTTGTCAGCCACTGTAAACCATGCGCACATACAGTGGTTTTACACTAAAGTGATATCTCACAGGACCCTCAGCATACACAGGGATTAGCAGAGCCCTTAGGGTAAACATTCTCTTGTTCTAATCTTGGTTAAGATGCCAGGTGTTTGGTGCCATTCCCACAGTTGGCTACCTTTTCATGTAAAGTAACTACTCCATTTGCCCCTACTTTAGTAGTAGGACCTGTATATACCATTTCCATTTTATGATGCCAGATTCTTGTGTATGTCCAATTCAATGTGTTTTAGGAGAGCTCTTTATCCAATGCATAACTGAAATTTTTGGGTGTAAAAATACTTCATACCCTATTGTCATTTGCTCTGTTTCAATTAATGCCCAATAACATGCTTACAACTCTTTTTCAAATGGAGTATAACTTTTCCCAGCCACTGGGATTTTTTGGTTCCAGAATCCTAAAGGAACCTTCCTTTTTCCTTGTCTCTGCCATAAACTCCAGTTAGCATATAGCTCATTTACTGATACATGCAGTTTTACTTCTTCCTCTTCCAGAAGCCACAAATCTAGTGCCTTTTGGATTGCTTCTTTAGCTAACTCAAATGCTAGTTGTTTTTTATTGCCCCACTCAAACTAATTTTTTCTTAGTAACTTGATACAAAGGAGCTAGATTTTGTCCTAAATGAGGAATATGTTGCCTCCAAAATCCAAGTAATCCAATAAATCTTTGTGCTTCATTCTTATTTTGACATACGGCAAAATCTATAATCTTCTGTCAGGTCTTGGGAGGTATTTACCAATTGCCACAATGCCAATAAATTTCTAAAAATTTGATATTTTTTGTTGGTCCCTGTATTTTATTAGGATTACTCTCCCATCCATTATTTCTCATATGTTCTACAAGTTTCTCCAAATTATTGTGCACATCTTTCCCACTTTTCCCTTGAATTAAAATATCAATATAATGAATTAATTGCATTCCTTCTGAAAGGGCAAACTCATCCAAATGTTTGGCTGTGACATATAGTAGGGCTGTGTAGCCACCCCTGTGGTAGCCTTGAGGAAGTATACTGCCTGCCTTGCCAAGTAAATACAAATTTATCCCAATGCTCTTCAACTATGAGGATGGTGAAAAAAGCGTTAGATAAATCAATGCCAGCACACCAACTCCCTTCCTCATGTTTCTGAATTTTTCCATTAATATTATTGTATTTGGCACAGCTTCAGTCAAAGGTGGCATATGCTTATTTAGTTGTCTAACCCTGTCATGATTTGACACTAGCCAAATGCCAGGTGAGATAAACGGGCCAGGAGACCAGCTCCTTTCAAATGGCCTTTATTGAAATCAGCTCTTTAGGGTAGGAGCCCGAGGGGGTCACGCACACCACCGCTGCTGCGGAGGAGGAATGTAGCAGCTTTGCCTCAGGGCAGAGCTGGGGCTCCGTCCTCACAAGAGTCCTTAAGAAGGCAATTACTCGCTTGAAGTCCAGGGGTGTCACTCTGGTTGACTCCCATTCTGGTTATGGTGACCACATTCAGAATTGAAAAATGCCATGGGAGGATTGCTCAGCCTTTTCTCAGGTGTAGTATGTTGTTGGTTTTTCAAGATGTCACGTAGGCTCATTGTTCTAGAGGTATTTTGTGTCAAATGGGCTCTTGTGTCCTTCATTTGCATATTCACGGTAGTTGTCTCTCCCCCTCCTTAGTGGCGGGCACTATTTTGGAGAGCAGCAGTGGCATTTCCAGACGGGATAGGGAAAGTACAGTTGGAGGGGGACAAGGTAATTTATTCTGTTAACAATTAACACGAGATTTGACTTACAGACTTAGGAACAGCATCAACCAACAACTAATTTAATAAACTTAGGAACTTATTACAACTAATTTAGCAAACTCAGGAACCCATTCCTAACACCAGGCACCCACAAAAGCCACTCACTCACCCTCCCGTTGCAGCTGGGTAGAAGAGAGAAAATTTAACGAAGGTTTCATGAGTTGAGATAAAGACCGGGAGAAAGCACTCCAAGGGCAAAACAGGCTCAACTTAGAGATACAAAGTTAATTTATTGCTAACAAAATCAGAGGAGGATAATGAGAAGTAAAATAAGCCCTAAAAACACCTTTGCCTCCCCCAACCCCTCCCTCCTTCCCACCAACAATGCAGGGAGACGGGTGGGGGGTGTGTTTTGGTCAGTTTGTCACCCAGGGTTTTCTTCTGACATGCAGGGAGAGAAGTTGCTCCCCTGTGAGACTGTGGGGTCCCTTCCCACAGGACACAGTTCTCCATGAACCTCTCTGACATGGGTCCACTCTCACGAGCAGCAGTCCTCCCAAAACTGCTGCAGCATGGGTCACTCTTTCATGGGGTGCAGTCCTCCAAGGATAGGCTGCTCCAAGCTTGGAAGCAGGGGCCCCATCTCTCTACTGGGTCTTCCACTGGATCACAGCCTCCTCCAGGCATCCGCCCGCTCCCCGTAGGCTGCGAATGGATCTCTGCATCCCCTGTGGATCCCCATGGGCTTCAGAGCAACAGCTGCTTCACCATGGTCTGCACCATGGCCTGAAGAGGAATCTCGGCTCTGGTGCCTGAAGCACCTCCTCCCCCTCCTTCTTCACTGACCTTGGTGTCTCCGTGATGTTTCCCTCTTACCTCCTCCTCTTCTCTAGCTGGAAATAAAATTGTGCACTACTTTTGTTTTGATTTCTTCTTAAATATGTTATCACAGAGGCATTACCAACCTCTCGCATTGGCCCAGCCTTGGCCAGCAGCATGTCCATCTTCAGAGCCATCAGGAATTTGCTCTGCTGTACGTGGTGGAAGCTTCTAGCAGCTTTTCACAGAAGCCACCTCTGTGGCCCCTCACTACCAAAAACCAGGCCATGCAAAACCACAGTCATTCACCATGACCCATTGTTTTTCTTAACAGGCCATACAGGATTATTCCAAGATGTGGTAATGGATTTTAACACACCTGCCTCAAGCAAATCTTTAATTGGTAATATTATTTCTTTCTGCCCTCCAGGAATGCAATACTGCTTCAAAGAGACTAATTTTGTGGCTGGGAAATTTCTACTGGAGGCATTTTTACCATTCCTACTAGAATAGGTCTCATACTAGTATATGTCTTGGTGCCAAATTGTTACTGTCCATCTGGTAATTCTAGAGTTAAGTCCTTTAAGATATCAATTCCAATTAAATACTCGGGGACTGGAACTGTCATCACTGATTATATTTGGCATTGTAAATTTCCTATTTTCAATTTGTGTTTGTACAGCTTCAATTTGTTTACCTCCTAAATCAGTTATTAGAACCGTTTGGCCCTTAAATCTTTTTGGATTCCCATAAATTAGTGAGGCCTCTGCTCAAGTATACACAAGGGTTTTAACTGTTTGAGTAGATTGGTCTTTCAAAAAAATTTGAAGGTCCACATGGGGATGCCAATCCTTTCTTACCCATTCCTGTACTGGAGCTTGGCCTATTTCTTAATCTTGGTTATGGTATGCTTCTATTTCCCACACTTCCTGTAAGGGGTACAGCAAGTCAGTGTACAGATGCCAATCCTCCTTCCCCCCTGGAACTTCTGATGCACCCATGGGGAACCTTCCATGAGCAGGTGGAATGTCCCATCAAGGTTCCAAAGGTGGAGCCAGTGGCTGACTTGCATCTTTTGGGGCCCTAATTTTCAGTTGGGAGCTCTGTACTTTCTTATTTGGTTTATTCAGCCCACACTGTAAATCCTCCGCATTTCATTAGTGGGAATTCCATCTATATTTTCTTACACCATTCTGTCTTTCAGAAGTGTAGCAAACATTTGCAAAAATGTTATTAACTCCTCCAGACAGGGAGTCTGATTTATTCCATCCAGATCCACATGGCTCCCGTTCTCCCAAATCCCCTAACTGCTGTATTCTTTCTATCACATCTCCAATCAGATTTCCTCTTTCATTAATATACAGGGTCATGATGGCATTTTTATATGCAGGAGGAGCAGCCTTAATTTATCAATTTCTCATATGTACTGATAAAACATTTTGTAGCATTGTGTCTGTGTCTTCAATAAAAACAACTGTTTTCATTTCTCTTAAAGATGCTTCATGCAATCTCTTAATGTGTACCAAGGTCTATCCCCCCCCAGCCAGTCACTTTCTACTGCATACTTATTATTATACCCTTCTCAGCTGCAGCTGACAGCAGTTTAGTATCTAGCTGTGTTCCCCTAAATGCCTCTTGAATAAAAGAATCTGAGCTCAAAGTCATAAATTTCCTACTGTCTCCAGGGTCTATACCTACACCAGTGGCTCCCAAGTTGGGGAGTTGCACAATCCATGTTAATAACAATTCTCTGGATTTTTGTTTGAATCTATCAAGCATATCATTAATCTTATGCTGTGTATATTCGTCTATATGTTTTATAATCTGTTGTCCATTTGCATCATATTCCATTTTCCTACACAATACAGGGCCAATGTCAGTGGTCTTATTTGACCCAGAATCATCTGGATCAGTAGAGTCCCAAATGTCTCTGTCCAATTGGTTAGGATTGCATTGCAATCCAGCTTCTGCAATTGTGGGGACTGAATCAGATGGGATAGATTGTGAATTAGCCCAGGCTCCCTATTCAGACAGTATTAACATGAGGCCTTGGGAAATGGGATACTGAAAGGTGGTTACCCAGGAGTGGGTCATGTCTCAAGTTCTACCCCTCTGTTAGTTCAAGATGGTCTGGTCCCTGTCCTGGAAACAGGATTGGATATCTTCCCTCAGGTAACTTTTTGTATTGTTTAGCTAACCACACCCCTGGGTCTTTTGCAAGGAAGCCCTTGGCCCACATGGTCACTGAAGGTAGCTCTCAGGCCCTGCAGGCCTAGATGCTGCTTTCTGACCTTGTGGCTGCTCTGATACATTAAAGATACCTTTGGCTACAGCATTGGACCCGTCCCGTTTATAAGCCACACTCAGTCCCCAGCCAAACCGGGTTTGATGTAACACAAGAAACCACGAGGAGGACTGATACAACATGCAATTGCTGCACGTACTTTGTTTTTATTCACTCACCCCATGTTTATAGTACTTATATTCAGCTACTCCAACAGCTGCTTTTTCAGCCACGGTTTGGTAAGTATCCTATTTAAGAGCAAGCAATTTATTCTGACATTGTAGCATCAAAATTTTATTTTCTAAGTCACAAATTTGTTTCTCTAAAATACTTCGTTCTCACACAATAGCGTTTGTTTGGTCTGATGTATATGATAAGCAGTCAAAAGAATCCATCCCCTTCCACCTGATTTATTAAAATATGAATATCGATCTAATATCGATACCCAACTGTGATGGACAAAAGACTCTCTAACAGTTAAGTTAGAAAGTCTATGTTTATTGACGGCCGGGCAGCTGCGTGGGATAGCTCTCCAATACGCACTGCCAAGATCACAGGTAATTACAAAGCCTTTTATCCACAAGAATGTTGAATACACAAAATACAAATACATATTCATACTCCTGTCACCTCCTCTTCTCCGCTTCGTATGCTAATTGACAAAGAGGCTATTAAGCATGCGTAGTTTGTTCTCTGAAATGAGTCAGGGGTCGTATGTGGGGAGTGGTCACCGAAAGGAGGAAGTAAAACTAGTCTTCCTTGTTCTAAACTTTCAACCTTTAATGGATACGTGATAAATGACTCCTTGGAGTTTCCTGTTCCCAAGACTGTTTCTAGAGATAGAGGGTCTGCAATCATCTTGTGTTTTTGGGGTCTATTGATCAATTCCCTTGTTTTTCATTACAAGCCCAGCTTACACAAACATAAACTTGACAGGCAATGAGTTATTAGATCCGGGATAGCTTATCTAAAATCCGGTCTCTCTCTTAACCATCCTCTGAATTTTAACTGATTTCAGCAAAGCTTATTTTTCCCAGCTAAGTCAGCAATATCTTCAAAATTAGTGTCTCACACCTAAGCTCGTAACTTCTTTCCCTTTTAAAACACGGAATTTTTGTAAACATTTAACCATGTCAAGAGGTTCAGCCTCTCCCAATTTTGCATTCCATGACTTGCGTAGTCCTGCAGCAACAGACCATTCCCTTGCTATTGAACTATGAGGAATATCTTCCCCTCCTGTAATGTCAAGCATTGGTTTCTGGTCTTTCTTCTTTTTTGATTTAAACATTTTGTTCAGATCCTGTTGACTACACCGGTTTTGTTTTGCTTATTAATGTGGTCAGCAAAGGGATCAGAACAAAACAACAACTTATTTAGAGATAAGCTTATTTATTACATGAATATTATAAACTAACAGAGCCAATTTACAATTAATTAATAAATTTTATTCAGAATGGTAAGCATGCAGCACTGGGCGGCCATTAGAGACTGCGCTCTAACAAGGTTCGCAAATTACATTCTCAGTTTGTCTTGGTTTTATACTGTTGCAGGTCTCGCTTCCCTTAAGTTCCCTCCCAATTTTGTTTCTTCAGTTTTTCGTCTTCAAGATTGTACTGCGCAGAATCTCCGCTGTTGCTAGGGGTCTTTTTCTCCCTTTTGGGGGTCGCTCGATGGAAGGGACTTATCTTCTTCAATGACCTTGCATTCCACTCTCCTTTAGCACAAGCATACATTACTAAAGCATTAAGTAAGCAAGAAAAAGCAGCTAATCTTATACAAATAATCACATCCTGTTCCATCCTGTCTCTATCTTTATTTATTATCATTGCAACTGGACTTATCTATTGTAACTCTTGCTACCTTGTAAATCTGTCTCAACAGAGCAGACATTTATCAAACACAAATCATGCACACATATATTTTACATGAATGATAAGCAAATAACAGAAATAAGCTCCATGGATAATAAGCAGATAACAAAAATAAGCATAGAAAGGCAATGCATCAAATCATTATTACAGATTACTGCTAGTGGTTAAGAAAAGATACATCGCCAGTTACCCTTAATATATTGCCATCATCCTGGTCCATATTTCAGCTGGGGAGCCCTGTTGCAGCAAAGGACCAAAGACACCCTCCTGCTAATTGATAAATCCTACCTAGCACATCTGCTCATAGGTGAGGCTTCTGATCCTGCTACAAAGTTGTTGGAAGTTAGGATTTTTCTTTTTTTTTTTTTTTCCTCCTCTCAGGGAATTTTCTCCCTTTTGTTGCCTAAGAGATGATAACGACCAGTACTTAACGGACAAAAAACGAGGCCAAGGGGGGGGGGGGGGGGGTGCAGCTGGCTACTCTCTTAGCTGAGGGGGGCGGGTTTCTTGGGAAGGGCGGAGATTTTGGGCCCCCTGTGCGTGGTGTGAGATGGTATAGAATAACACCAGGGTCCTGGACTTAACCCATCTGGCTGCTGCAAACATTAACTCTCTCCTGGCCACAATCAGGACACTCCTTCAAAGCAAAAGTCACCATGGTGCTTTGGTTTCTTTGTTCCTCTTGAGCTTTTACTTTCTCAACTTCCATTTGACTGCCCTTTCCAATCCTTGTTCCTGCATTCTCAAGCCTGACAATTCCTGAAATTTTTACTAAAAAAATCATGAATGAGGGAAGTTGAAAATTCTTTAATGAAAATTAATATGGAACATTGCAATGTATTTGTGGATTTTCATTGTAATTTTGTGTGTTTGCTTTATTTGATGTCAATTTTTGTACTTTGGATTCCTTCTCTCATTTTCTTCCAACAAAACTGAGAGAGACATGAAGATAAAAACACTTATTAGTTTGTATAATAAGTATATTTCATCCTTTTAATTTAATTGTTCAATCTTTAGGAATAATTTACATTTTGTATTTTGCTTTCATGTTTGCCATATTTTATAACAGGAACAGGCTTCCTGGGTGTGTCAGTGTGATGACAATATGGTTCAAAGACTAGAAACAGATTTCAAGATGACTCTTCAGCAGCAGAGCACTCTGGAGCAGTGGGCGGCCTGGCTTGATAATGTAATGGTGCAAGCATTAAAACCATATGAAGGAAGACCCAGCTTTCCTAAAGCAGCACGGCAATTTCTTTTAAAATGGTCTTTCTACAGGTAGTCTTCTAAATTATTTTAGCTATTTTATTATTTGCTCAGTAGTATGCCGTAATAATGTTGAAAAAAGTTATATCAGACAATAGTTCCCAAGAAATGTAGAGCTTTCTCCCCCACCCCCCAAAAGATCAGTGTTTTTAACATTAAACACAGTGCTATGTGCAATTCAGCAGCGGATGAAATTATCCTTGTATATTGTTTTAAAGGCCTTGTGCAAGTGTAATGCGGTTAGAATTTTATCCTGATTTGGAAACATGCTATGAAATATTTTGGATTGAATAGCTATGCAATTTTAAAGCCAATGTTTTAATATTAGCTATTAAAATACCATGGGTTCTATTTTTATTACGTAGGGACAAAAAAATTTTTATTGTGTAAAAAGAACAAGTCAAATGTCCCATGTCATCTGCTACTGTATCAGTTATCATAGTAAAGCTATTTTTTTTTCAAAATGGCACATGATAGCATATACTTTGTGAGAGTATCATATAGATGTTTTCATCCACAATCTGCATTTTTCTATTATAAGGTATACACAAACTTATCTAAATTTTAAAAGTTTACAAATCATACCAATTAAAACCTTTGAACTAGGAATGGGAGCACAACAGACACAATATTTTGAAAGACCACTTTGTTTATAATGAAATAATTTTAATACTATTTTGTTATTTAAAATTTTAGCAAAGAACTTCTTTTTGCTAAATTCAGTTTTTACATGTGCTCACATATTGGTAATTATGCATACACCAAAAAAGCCCCTTCCTGCCTTTTTGAAAATTTAGCTTCCAGTTCTGAATGTGGCCTCTAACCATGCTTTCAAAAAAGGGGAGACAAATAATTGTCTTTCCCAGACATTTCTTTCTGAAGACATCATAAATCAGATGATTTTGAATAGGATTACTTTATTATTCTTGAAGTGTATATTCCATATGAATAAATTATTAAAGAATTGTGATATTTATTTCATATTTTCCCCCCCATATTTAAATAGCTCAATGGTGATTCGAGATTTAACCTTACGCAGTGCTGCTAGCTTTGGCTCTTTTCATCTGATCCGCTTGCTTTATGATGAGTACATGTTTTACTTAGTCGAACATCGTGTTGCTGAGGCAACAGGAGAAACACCTATCGCAGTTATGGGAGAGGTAAGATAATACACAAGACAATGGATTGGTGAATTTAGAAATAAATTCAAATATGCATCTTCAGGGTTTTTTAGCATTTACATGGACCTATGGGATATTTTTTAATAATATTTGTAATCTGTTGTAGATTGAGTTCCGAATGCATTGGCATCTTCAAATTAGGGTTATATACCTTCATTCATGTCTCACACAAATGAAATGAAAGTAGCACAGAAGTACTTGCAGGATTGGGATGTGGCATAATTTCATACTTGTATTTCAATGTATTTTGTTTAAAATAAACAGAGCAAAGTATAAATTCAGAACCACTCTTTCATATGTGTCTATGGTATTTGCAATCTGAAGTTTTCCTCAGACCTTTTTTTTTTTCAGTAGCTCCCCTAACCATTAATTTCATGTAAGTTGCTTAAGAATTCACATTATCTTAGGAATTATCATCAAGGAATTGTATTTTTAAAGTTGTAGAAAATGGATGTGGACATTCAATAGATAGTTCACCAGACTGAAGCTTGATGTTTTTATACTTGATGATCATTATATCATGTTTAATCTTACAGATAAGTTGTAAGTCACCTTGCATGACTTGATATATCATTTTTTTCTCAGGATATATTAAAAATATAATTAAATATTTTAAAAATGTACATTTTCATAGAGATTGGGAGTCTTGGCTTAATTTGTAGTTTGGTTGATTTGACATGTAAAAAAGAAATTACTTTCTGATTAGATACTTGAACTCTACCATTGCATTTATAGCAAAGTGCTACAAAAGTATAATATTGCTACATTCTTGCTTTCTTTACATAGTATATGTCAAATGTAATGCTTGTGGTGTACTGTGGGACTTCCTAGAATGTTTTGGTAAACTTAAGACATATATTATCTTAGAGAGAAAACATGTAATCTAAAGTTTTGAGAGATGAGTGGGGAACAGGGAAGTTGTAAACATTCATTAAATGCATGGCTTCTTGTGTTTCTCTGCATTTACTGACTAGTTGAAATAAAATGGGAAAGACTAAGGCTAGTTTGACAAACACTTGAAGCCATTATGAACTGTCTTTGCAGCTGAGAAAAGCACTGTTTCCTCCTCTCTCATCCCCTTAGATTTGTAGATTGATGCTGGCACAAGTACTCAGACAGTCCTATGGTTAACTGGATCAGAGAATTAATCCTGTCCAAAATAATCCCTTGGTCCATTTTTATTGGGTTAGTTCTGTCATGTGGTTCTTTGCATGGCCATGTGGAAGACTTAAGGTGAAAGGATGGGTATGAGAAGGTGAGGGAACCTGGAAGGATAGGGCTGCTGCTGCTTATGCTAATTTAGTGTTCACTGAAGTTTTATCTTTCTGTATTTCTGAAAAGGACTGAATCAGGTATGGTTAGAAATATATTTATTTAAATATTGTACTCCTTTTATTTGAGATTAACTTATCAAATTATGCTCTGCTGCTTCTCATTTAAGAGAAGGGTAAAGGACTCAGACAAGGAAAGGGAGGAAAGAAGTTTGAGTTTTCACTTGTGAGCAATTTTTCACTTTATTTTTTTATAAGTAAACTAGTCAGCATAATATGCTGTAATAACCATCAACCCTATTTTCAGTGGTTCCATTTATTTACCCTATGTACAGTTTTGCTACAATATAACTGCCTTTAGTGACACACCATTTCAGGGGAACTTTTAAGCAAGCTTTTGGTTGAAATGGACACCGGTCATATTTTACAGCATTTTACATCAGAAATATCTCACTCAAAGCAACAAAGGCCTTGACATAAGTCACCCTAAAAAATGCAAAAATGTATGCTTAAGTTTATATCCTATTGTTTTAATTACTGAGAATATTTTATTTTAATTTCTTTAGTATGAACACAAATATAATGGAATGGAAAATGAACTGGTATACTATGGATGTGACTGCAGTCAAATGCAAGCACTTTCATACTAGCCACAAGCCATTAGAGCATACTACTGGCTTTACCATAGATAATCTAAGATCATGTTTGTGTAGGACTATGTCCACACTTTTTATTATTTATTTTGCAGTTTGGTGATTTAAATGCTATATCCCCTGGAAATATGGATAAAGGTAAGCACTCCCAAATGTATAATTTTATATAGAACTAATATGCCTCTTGGAGCAAAACAAGTTCTTTTTTTTTTTAAATATATTTAAACGCAATCAAAAGCTACATCATAATTTAAATTATGTGACTATTACTGTTATATGGGTACAATATGCTATACATGATATATAGTATATAATAATGACTAGAATACTCTAGGGCCTTGATAGTTATTTTTTTAATGTCTATTATTTACAAAAGAAATTTTCAAAATTTAGCTGTATATTCTGGTGAGCGAGCTGAAGGGGATGGACAATTGGACAAAGGAAGACATGATTGGTTGCTACACTTTCTTGTGTTTTCATATTTCATGTTATTTGCAAAATAAAGGCCTTTGTATTCAGATTTTTTCCCTTTGTGCTATTTTTCCTTTTTTTTTTTTTTTTTGGTTTTTTTTGTTTGTTTGTTTGTTTGTTTGTTTGCAGATGAGGGCAGTGAAGTTGAAAGTGAAATTGAAGAAGAGATGGATGAAAATGGAGAGCCACAAGCCAAGAGGGAGAAAACAGACTTAAATGAAACATTTCAGGTGGGCTGCTTGCAGCAGCCAGTGCTTGAGAGTGGAATAGAGCAGAGCCTCCTGAATCCAATTCATAATGAGCACATTGTTACAAATACTCAGACTATCAGACAATGCAGTGCTACTGGAAATACATATACTGCAGTCTAATATTGAAGTGCCCCCCAGCTGCATTAGCCTTGTTGATGCTGGACTTAATGGGGGAGGTAGGAGAATAGATCTGAAAGTTTTCTTACCAAATTTTAGCTGTGCTGAACATTACCTTTTATTGGAGTTGTGAAATAAAATGGGTGTATGCATTTTGCCAGATGTTTAAAAATATTGTGAGCAAAATCATTTTACACTGGTTATTCAATATTGAGTTTTCATAGTTTCAAGTGTCAATGAAGATTTTTGTCAAGCTTTTAATGTTAATGCTTTTGTCCTCTTAAAATTAACTTATTTTTTTCATAGTTTAAATATATTTTAATGTTAATTATTTGTCATAGTGATTTAATACACATAGATTTTTAATTAGCTGCAAAATAATAAAAGAAATACTTTCTTTGACATACTTAATGCATACTCATTTGACAGTAGATGTTTCAAATTTGTTATAAAAGGTTTTTTTCATTGAACAGAACTAGAAGACACTATTTTCATGAAATTGTGAGTGTTTAGGGGGTATTTTTATCATAATGTTGGAGGGTTTGGAAGATCTACTGTTTTCTTTCTGTAAGGAAGAAGTGTTTTCACTGCATTTACAAATGCAGAATAAGTGATAGAATTGTAACAATGTGGTAATGTGTACACTGTAGGCACACCTAATTATCTGATCACATGTAAACAATACAAGCTTCCTTTAAAATAAACATCTCTAGATTATATTTGCATGCCAATTCCTCTGGTTTTGGAGACTACTGTTTCTATTTTGAGATCACTGCACAGATACTGTAGTTAATGGAAACTAAACCACAAAAGAAGTAACTTGATTTTTTTAAAGTGTACATGCTACTTATGTTGAATTGGACATACAGGAAAACATTCCTTTTGGATGACTTTCTTCTATTCCAGGCTTTTTCCTACTAGTTTAATTTGCTGCTTTCATAAATGATAATTTATAGAATGTAAGAAATGTAGCAACCTGCATAATTTTCTTTTCAAAATATATTTCCTGATTAATAAAATTAATTTAATTTTTTACAAAAACTTATGAAGATACTGTAACTGGCACACTTCCCTTGTACTTATTCCCAATTGCATTAAATTTGAATAGGTGGCTAGATGGATCATTGCTATTTAAGAATGTACATCAGGGATCATTGTACCTCGGCTATTACATGGTGCCTTAAACAGAACTGAAGCTAAGATTTAGTATTTTTTTGTTATTTTTAATAACTCTTAAAATTTATTCAACAAGATGTGCCTGTCACTTTCAAATTTCCCAAGTATTAGGGGCAGGTTACATAGTCTTCAAAGAAATAAAGAGGGTTTTATTATTAAGTGATATTTATATCCCTCCTAAAATTGATACAAAAAATATTTTTTCTTCTTTCTAGCTGAATTTCACTTTATTACAAATAAAATTTGCTTGGGAACTTGAAAAGCAAAACTAGCTTTAATGCCAACCTCAAATGTTAAAGTAAATGGACCATAGTCATAAGCATGGTTATATATTTTAAACTCTTGTCAGATTTTAACTTTAAAAAGTCAATAAATAAATAAGCAGGTACATAATGCAGTACATATTTTCAATTTGCAGATGTGGTAGGGTGTCAGTCATGCTAGGTTTTAATGATTATATTTTATAGTGATAGTTTATACAGTCCATATTAATTGACTTTAAACATCTCTGATTTTTTCTGATTAAGCATTTTCATTATTTTTTAAAGAAGACATAAATTTGCTATGCTAAAATGTTGAAAATAAATAAATAAAAGCAAAAAAAGTGAAGGAAAGAATAGCAAAAGCAATTTTATACAAAGGACTGCATTAAAAATTAAGAGAGTCTTGTTTTGTCTAGTGTGACTGTGGATTGATATTTTTTTGTCATATATACCAAATGGGTGAAGAGCATGTGACACGAACAGTGTATTTTTAGCAAAGAAATTTTTTGCTGGAGTTTTCAGATGCTCCAAGAATGGTTATAGATCAACTAAGATGGCTTAATACTTTTTGGGATACAAAATTATTTGCAAATTTCTTAGCAGAATTTGGAGGCCAACCCATTCTGCTCTATTCTATGTAGGTGCAATTCCTACGTATGTCTGTAGATGTGTTTTGTCTCAGCAAAAAGTGCAAATGAGGTTTGTATTAATTTCTCTCTAAATTCACCTGTGCATTGAATCCTCATAGGTTGTGTTCTCCCAAAAATCACTGCATCCGAGGTTTTTTCCCTTAGAAATCAGCAACCTTCCCCAAAATTCCTAAAAAATAACCTATGATAAATATTTACTCCCTTTTATTTTGCATTTTAATATTTTAAAAATAAAATATAGTTGAATACTAAGCATTTTTCATTCTTAACATAGGGTGCCCTATGCTGTACTGATGGTCCATATTGCCTGGTTTCAAATTTTGTGTTGACAAACTTTAAATATTTTTTATTGGTAGAATGTTAGATTTGTTGTTTATGAAAGAAAAGTATGGTTGTAACATGTAAATCTAGATTGCTAAGAAGAGGTGGGACCTGAACGTCTTTTGAACAGTTAATCACTGTTCATGTAGTGCAAAAAGAAAACAAAATGTATGCATACAAAGATCGAATGCATATAATCAATGCTAATAGCAGTTATCAAAACAAATTTGAATTATTCCTGATTCAGATAACTGAAGTTTGTATTTCTATGCTTATCAACTGATTAGTCTCTCAAATTTTTAAGTAATATTTTCCCACTTGACCAATTATTTGAAAGAATTAAGTTGCTGTAAGCCTCTGTGCTTTGCTTTTAAATTTACTGCAATTTAGAGCAAACATACATACATGAAACAATTTAAACACTTGATATTTGTTAATAGATGGGCATTGTTAATGATATGAGCACAGAAATATAGATACCTCAGCCCAAATTATGTAGTGTGTACCATGTGGCTGAATTGCCACTCTGAAGCCTGCTTAAAACTCTTTTAGAGCTCTAAAGAGCTGTAGCAAACATCTACTGGATAGACACTACAAAATAAGGGCTCATATAATTTGTGGATTTTACCCAATCTTGATGTGAAATTTTAAAAATTATTTTAGAGTCGCTTCCCCCATTGGCACAAATTACTCAGTAAACACTGTGGCAGAGTGGGTATTGGTGAATTACTTTATCAAAACATGGGTCCCAATTTTCACAAATTTTATATTTATGAAAAATTTTTGTTACATTTCAATATTTCTCATTGTAAATCAGTTTTTTAAAAAGCTCCCTCTTTTCAGTTATCTGCTTCTGTTTTATTATTATACTGTAGCATGCTTTGTGCATCTTTTTTTTAAATGTTCCATTAAAAAAATTGGATAATATTTTTTAAATTGTTTACTTGCAAAATAATGATGTACAGCATTTCTGCCTTTAGTTCACAAATGTGTAAAATATTGTGCTGGTGTACTGTCACTGAGGAATTTATAGCTTTATAAAACATTTCAGTTTAAACTGATGCATTTTTAAATGTCTGAAATACTGCTTCTGTTCAAAATATTTTCCGCAGGGGAAGACCTGACCTGATATATTTGTGGTTCTCACCAAATGATATCAGCATTGTTTAGAAAAACATTTATATTAGTTAGCACTACATTGCAATTTAGCTTACTTTATAGAGTGGTTTTACAAAATAAAATAACCTTTTATAGCAATGAAAAAAAAATGGTGGAAAAGTAACTTTTTAAATGTAAGTATTTTTTGTACTTTGTGACAGTTATTTCAGAGTTTAAAACATTCATTTGACAGATCAGTATAGATTTCTGAAAATTACATCCTTGTTTCTGTAGAAAAGGAAAACTATCATGTCTGTGGTTTAAAAATAGGTCAACGAATGGTATTCTAGTATCTTTGCTACTTTGGCGATTAAAAAAAAAAAACAGGAATAGAAGAATAAATACAAAGTTTTAGCCTTTGAAGATTAATTTAATGTAATGTCTTGCATTAACCCTTTGAGTATTGTGAGGATACACCTTTTAGGTAATTTAATTAGGCCACTGAAAATATTCTATATATTTAAGTAATTGATTTTCCTGCAGAATTTTTAAAAAAAATTCTAAATTAAATATTTGCATGCTAGATAGAAATGCTTTTTGTTTCAAAAGGCTTAATAGATTTAGGTGAAATTATTCACTGCCACCAATATGTGCTGGATGGTGCAAAACTATTTCTGCTATTTTTTTCTTATAATTGCATAAATATCTGAAGAAATTAAATATTTGACTCTACAGTCATAGGTTGTTTACTTTAAGATGCCTTTACAATATGGAGGTTTAGAAAAAATATTTGTACTCTTTTGGACATATCTTTAGGGTAATATTAAAATATTTTAATACTGTAAATTAAAGTCTTCACAACTAAACCCAAAACTGCTTAGTTAACAAGGGAACGAATTTTACAGAATCCTTGTTATGCTTGCAATCAAATTTTCTGCAGTCTATCTGAAAAATAGACAAAAAGGACATTGTATTCATATTACTCGTAACATTCAGTCCCTGTGATATGAACTAATGGAAAGACAACGGTACTAGATTAAGCTTCCTCTACAGGGATGCAGTTTGGATGACTCTTATTGAATGCCAGAATTTAGAAAGAAATAAAAAACAAACCCTAGAAATTGCACCTGCCTTCTGCTGTGTTGAAAAGTCCTTTTTTCTTACAAGTAGTACTCACCAGAACAAGGGAACAAGTTCAGAATTGAGTAGACAGTTTTTGAAAATTATAGATAGAAATACCACCTTACTTAGCTTTTCTACTGGTTGATTGCAGAAGCAATCATCAACAGTAGGTGCAAATGTATTTTATTCAAATCTAGCTGAGTGAAAAAAAAGTCTCATTACATTTAGTGGAATTACATCATTAATATAGTGCAAGTAAGTTGTAAAGATTTCTAGTAGGTTAATGCAAATTCATGCATAATTAGAATGCAATACTCAAAGGGGTTTAATTTAACAATATTTTATTCATAATTTATTGCAAATGCTTCCCAGTTTGCCTGTCTTGAACATTGCTGCTAGTGATTTTAAATGCAAGCAGACCTAACTTAAATTTACCCATTTTACTTAAGAAATAGTAAAAGCCACTTACAAAGTGACTGCCTAGTTTTTGTTTGATGAAAATATGCCTCAGTTTGATCATTTAAACTTTTGTGGTTTATTCTGTTTTTTTTTTTTTTTTTTTTTTTTTAGCAATTAAAATGTTGGGACTGGAAGCCCTGAGTAATTAAAGCTTTTGTAAAAATTGTTCTTGTAAATTGATCTGTAAGCCTGAAATTCACTACAGAGAAAAAAGTCCATAACAAGACTATGGGCATCAAAATGACCCTCACTTAAATCAAAATAATGGAAATGCTCTTATGTTCTTAAGTGCTTCCTTGATCGTGGTGCAAATGTCTTCAAGAATTTTCAGCACTGGGTGAACTTTAAAATAATTAATATTTGAAAAGAATTTAGACTGTAGAGGCACAACCTCCCTTGATTTGGGTTCACCAGAGATATAATCCATTATCTTTTGACTTGCTGATAATAAGAGGGTCTTTTTCTTTTCTTTTTTTTTTACACAAGGAATACCAAAGGGTTCCCAAATACACTGTTAAATTGATTGTTTTGTATTTAAACACTAAATATCATATTGAAGTAACCCAATAAAGCAATTTAAATGTATAAAACATATAATTATGTACCAAAGCAAGTTTCTCATCCTCACTGAACATTTGGATTTACAGTAGTAACCAACGAGGCTATTGAATAAACTTTGAGTGCCTTTCAAACACTTGGGAAATTTTGCCTCAGGTGGTAAACTGTAATTCTAGAGCTTGCCAATCAATAATTCTGTTGTCACTCAGGGCTTTCTTAGCTTCTAGAAAACTTACTTGGTTCCATTTATTTTCTTCTGTATTTTTTTAAGGTGTCATCATTTAAATTTCACTTAGTAAGTGGCAGTTTACATTATTCAGTACCACAGGCACAGAAATGTAATAACACTAGGAGAAATTGAACTTTTGTTTTTCTATTTACTGCATACATTATGTAAATTAAGAAAGCAACTTTTTTGTAGAACATGCATGTGACATAATGCAGTTTTGCAGTTTTTTAATTTGTTGAACACACTTTTAAATTATTTAAGGAAAACCTCTTTACAGAATAATTTGATAGGGGTTTCTTTTGTATAATGTGCTTGATTTTGTAAATATGTATTTCCTGATGTGATTTTTTTTTGGTGAGAAATGCTGAATCTTTTAGTATATCATGTCCTCTCAAAATTGGAAAGAGCTAAATAATAGTTTGTGGGCAATTTGTATTGTGTACTGTACAATAACTAGGAAACTTTTATAATTATAAAAATATATATTAACTTTTAGTGTGTTGTTTTTAAAAATAATGGCTGGAACATGCTAAAGACAGTAGGATTTTTCTGAATATTTCAGACATGAACTCAGGCTAGTTTTCTTGTGTTTTTCAAAATAAAATTGTGTATTGTCTTCTGAAATAAATAAATTTGTTCTTCTGTTACAAACATTTGACATTTGAATTGTTTGGGGGTTTCTATAATAAATACTTTAGAATGCAATACTAATGAATTTGGAAGAAAAATTATTTCAACTTTATTTAAATCATAAATGGAAGTTTAGTTCAACCCCCCCCGCCCCCAGTGCTATAATATAGTTCCCATAGCATACAATATGGCAGAAATGGTGGAAATTCAGGGATGCAAGTTGTTGTAAAATGACAACAGAATATGATGGGTTGCACATCAAAATATTTTTATTACTTCTGCAAGGTGATTTTTCTGCACAATGTTGATATTACCAAGTAATTCACATTCTATATCAAGTTATTTTAAATGTATTTAATTTGCCTCACCTCAGGCAATCACTTCTAATGTGTAAAAACACATATAGTCCACAACAATCTAAACTACCAAAAGCCATGAGAAATATAAAGCCAATTATTATTCCACAAAAGAACCAAGACAGTCAAACCTTTACCTCTTTCTGGCACTGTTAATCTTATGCCAAATAGAGTTGCTGTGTTGACTTAATGGTGTTATTCCTAATCTTGTTCCAGATTTTGCTAAATACCATTGTATGTATTCTTCTCCAATAACTGGATTAGCCTAACAATATTAAAAAAGAAAACAAACAAAAAGAAATCTTGACTACAATGTGGTTCTCTTGACAGTTTGTTCTGAACAATTTTATTAATAGAACTGTTTTCCTAAGGAAATGCTATGCACCCAAAATCTGAAGCTGTCTTCACTACTAGAGTTTAAGGCTTAGTCAGACATACTTTCAGAGATTTAGCTGGAGTGTTGTTTAACAAGATGTTGTCCCAAACTGTTCTCCCTTTTCAGCTGGAAGTTGCTGTTCCCCACGGTGAGTGTGATGTGAGTACAGATGATCTGAGTAATATCTTTGTTCCATAGCTTGGGAAGTCCTTAAAGCTTCCTAAGGTGTTGTAGTAGTTCAGTTAGAGGAACAAGAAAACAAGTGGATGATGATGGGCATTTATTGAATGATTGAATTATATAGGTTAAAAGAGACATTTGAAGGACTTTAGTCACAGAATCACAGAATCACTAGGTTGGAAGAGATCTTCAAGATCATGGAGTCCAACCCATGCCCTAACACCTCAACTAAACCATGGCACTGAGTGCCACATCCAGTCTTTTTTTAAACACATCCAGGGATGGTGACTCCACCACGTCCCTGGGCAGAATATTCCAGTACTTTATCACCCTTTCCGTGAAAAACTTTTTCCTAACATCAAACCTAAATTTCACTGGTGCAGTTTAAGACTGTGTCCTCTCATTCTGTCAGTTGCTGCCTGGAGAAAGAGACAAACCACCACCTGACTACAATCACCTTTCAGGTAGTCCAATCCACCCCACTCCTTGAGCATGGCCTCTATTTGTGTTTGACATATTTATGGGGAAAAAGTTTCCTAATATCTAAGTGGGATTTCCCATGTTTCCGCTTGGGCCCATGTCCTTTTGTCCTTCCTTCTCTTTTGAAGGCTAAATGATCCCAGCTTTCAGCCTCTTCTTTTATGTCATATGCTCCAGCCCCCTGACCATCTTGATGGCCCTCTGCTGAGCTCACTCTAGTATGTCAAGTCTTTCTTGTACTGGGGAGCCCAAAAGTAGACACAAGACTCCAGTTGTAGTCTCATCAGTATTGAATAGAGGGGGGAAAATAGCACTTCTCTTAACCTTCTGGTTACATTACTGCTAATACATCCCAGGACACAGTTGGCCTTGACCACAAAGACACACTGTTGACTCATACACTAATTGTCCACCAGGATCCCATTGTTACCTAACAAGTTCTATTTCTTCAGAAAGGAATCTATGTATCAGGGGGAAAAATGTTGGAAAATTCTTTTAACTTTAACACAGTAGTGCATGATGCCTATATCTGTGATTAATGCTTAATTTTGCACCATACAGTGCTTAGTACAAATGCCAGAGATTAGTGTGGCTTTGTGTTAACTCCCTATATCTGACTAATAAGTCTTGTGACAGATAGTGCTTCCTTATTTGCCAATATCATTCATTAATATGTACTAGAAGATGTCTTAGTTCTGAGAACAGAGGTAGAGTGCTGGAGCAAAGAATGATGAGAAGTGCATCATAACCTGACCACATATTTGAGACACACCCAAGGAGAAAAGATTCATTAGAAGATCCAGAACCATAAATGGAAAATTTGGGGAATGGCATCTTCCCAAACAACCTCCAAAAACCCTCAAAAGACCTCTACTGATATCTAAATATGTCAATGGAAATAGAATATATGCATGTATTCAGGAAATGTAATGAATATGTAGTAGAAATCTAGTGAATTTGTATTAGTTTCATGGATATAACCTGATCTGTTAGGCTGCTGTATGTGCATATTAGGTGAAATGATCCCTATTCAGCACCCAGGGTGCTGAATAATGTTGGCTTTCTAACCTAACAAACTGGTTGAAGAGTTTATTTCCCGGTTTTTCATGACACCAGGTCCTTTTCTGCAAATCTTTTCTCTATCCAGTCAGCCCCCAACCTGTACTAGTGTATGGAGTTGCTCCATACTAGATTTGAGAAATTTCCCTTTAAACTTAATGACATTCCCATCAGCAACCCTGCCCTCCACTGTATCATCTGCTCCCCGCAATTTGGTATTGTCCAGAAACTTTCAGTGTGCACTCCATCCCATCACCCAAGTCATTAATAAAGATGTTAAACAATATCAGCCCCAGGATCAGTCCTTGGGAGGTCATTGGCAATCAATGTTTGGACTTTGTCACACTGCAATGAGCATGATGGTCCAGTCAAATTTCAACACATTACTGTCTTATTTATCCAGTCCATATTTCACAGATTTGGCTATAAGGATACTATGAAAGACCATGTCAAAGGCCTTGCTGAAGTTGACATGAACAACATCTAATGTTTTTCCCTAGTGCTCAGAGTCAGTCATAAAAACATAGATGGCCATAGGGTTGGTTGGGTGCAATTTGCCCTTGGTAAATCCATGCTGTCTGTTCCCAGACACCTTCTTGTACTTTCTGTGCTTGGGCATGGTTTCCAAGAAGGATTGTTTCATAACTTACCCAGGGACTAAGATGAGGCTGAGCAGCCTGTGGCTCCATGGATCCTTCCCTTTGCCCTTCTTGAAGATGATTGTAACATTTGCATTTTTCCAGTCATCAGGAAACTTCTTTGACCACCATGACCTTTTAACATTGATTATGAGCATGGCCTTACAATGGCATCAGCCAGCTCCTTCAGCCCCTTTTGCATCTGTTGAGGTGTAGGAATGGTACTCACCAATTCAGTGATCTCACTAAGACTCTCCAAACCACATGCCGCTCCCCCTCCCCCCTCCAAGTGGAGGCACAAAAGGCAAAGATCATATGTTGAGATAAGAACAATTTACTGGAAACAGCAATGAGATAAGAAAATGAACAGTATCATCAACAGTATTAATAACAAAAGATATAAGAAAATAAGTGATTCACATGGACAAACATTCCCAATAATAGACAATACTGGATGGCTCCCTCCACCACATTTTCTCAACTGGAAGGAACCCCTTGTCCTCAGAACAGTCCCTTTCCCCCACCTCCAGTAGTGATGTTAGGTGATACAGAATAACCTCCAGGTCCTAGCCATGCCCCCTCCCAGGTACTGAAAAAAAATTATCCTGTCTTGGCTGGAACCAGGATAGCATCCTGTCTGGTCCCATAGACCACTGTTCAACTGGCTTAAATGTTCTCTAACTGTATTCTTCTCTGCTGTGGGTAATGCTTCATTCCCACAGACTGCTAGGCGGCTCAGGGGGACTGAGAGGTCTTAGGGCAGTACTTAGTGATGAAAACTGAAGTTAGAAAAAAAGGCAATGAATGAATGAATGCCCTTCTCTATGCCATTAGTCACTGGATCTTCTGCCCCACTGAATAAGAGGTCCACAATTTTTTTAGCATTTCTTTTGCTGCTGTCATACCTATAGCTCTTCTTTTTTCCTTCATATCTCTTGCTAGTTCCAACTCCTGTTGATCTTTGGTTTTCCTAACTGCATCCCTGCACACTTGGGCAATGTCTGTTTCTCCTGGGAAATCTGTCCCTGCTTGGTCTGCTCATATCTGCCTCATCTGCTTACAAATAGATCGCACATATACTGCATAAGCATTTGGGCCCCCTCTAT
Source organism: Certhia americana (assembly GCA_018697195.1). NCBI lineage: Eukaryota > Metazoa > Chordata > Aves > Passeriformes > Certhiidae > Certhia > Certhia americana. The sequence continues at coordinate 11,608,641 of JAGMWU010000027.1, read as the reverse complement.
TAGAATGTGTTCTTTAATCAGAATCTAGACCTGCTAATGGGTTGCACCTAATATTTCCAAGCACCTATGAATCAAAAATTAATTATCTTTAGTGAAAGCAAAGTAGTAGTGTATTCCTTGCCTTTTTTTATGAAGTACTGGTGGCAGAAGCATATTTATAACCCTTGGTTGTTAGAGCAGAGTTAGAGAGGGATGCCAGTAGAACAGTTGGGAATGGGAATGGGAATGGCTGAATACCATATGCACTTTGGAAGAGGGGTTCATGCACTGGTTCTTTGCAGAAATTGCAGTTTGAGGTTGTATTGCATTTCATGGCTGTTTAAAGTCTGTACAAGCAGCTTCTCTGACACCCCATTGATTCAAATGACAGACAGAGAAGGGGATACATTGTGGGTTTTGTTATTGGCTGCAACACAGTAAATTTATGTGGCCCACGTAAATGACAAAACATATAGTTTCATCACATCTGTTTAAATTGTTAGCAACCAATTTGCCCATTTAATTCATCTGACATTCAGTAGGGTTTCTAAAGTTTAGAGTAAGGGGATTTTTTTCTTTCTATCATATTGACTTTCCTTCCCCTCCAGGGTTTCAGCCATGAGAATTAAACAGACAAAACTAAGAGGTGCATTGAACAACCTGCTAAGAGAGAATGAATTGGTTCAAGCCCCAGACTGGAAGCCCATATTTCATCAGTAAAAATGGTTCAGGGCTAGAAAGGCATGACCTGCTCTCCAGTATCTCAGTCATGGATTTAATTACCAGCTTCAGAATCATAGAAAAGAGACTTTTACCTAGTATTCCAAGTATGACACCAAATTGGTTTCTGATTGTTATAAATGCATATTTTAGTATTGGCTTTTTGCAAGTATTAAGATGAATGTTATATGTATAATGGCTTTTTGCTGTAGTTTTAGAATTTAGGTGTGGTGTGCCTGAATAGACAAGATAACTTCCAAGAGGGGCCCAAGCTATTATCAGCTTTTGCTGCCTGTGAAAGAGAGACCAAAGCCTAAATTAAAAGGTGATAAGAAGAAATTAAAACTG
>JAGMWU010000027.1:11573931-11604881 GCA_018697195.1 Certhia americana | reverse complement strand
CAACTGCCAAGGCCTCGGGGATTAACTCCTATACCCATTGATGGCATGGCCTGGAACTGGCAATTGGGACAGGTGGCCACAATAGCTCGAGCCTGACTCTGTGTTAGCTGGAACTGATGGATCAGACCTGGCACATTTTGATGATATTGTTGGTGACTCAGTTTTGCCTGTTGGAAGATGTCAGGGAGACGTGCTTTTTCAACTGGTGCAGCAAGGGAGTCTGCTTGACGATTCCCCTCTAAAATTTCACCTGGTAAATGAGAATGTGACCTTACATGTATCACGAAGAATGGATGTTCTCGATGAGAGACCAAATAAATCAGCTTTGAGAGCAATCTGAAGAGATGCTCATTCTCAATTTCTCTGAGCACAGCCTGCTCCACTCTGGATACTACCCCTGCCACATACGCAGAGTCGGTCACCAAGTTAATTGGCTCTGAGAACTTCTCAAAGGCTCTTACCACTGCTGCCAGTTCAGCTACCTGGGGAGACCCTTCTACAAACTCCACATCATCTTCACAATGCTGAGTTTGCTGATTTCTCCAAGTCATCACCGACTTGTGGGAAGCCCCAGATGCGTCCGTGAACACTGTGAGAGCTTTGAGTGGTCTCCGACTCCTTTTCTCACAAGGAATGAGGTGGAATTCCTCCTTGGACAACTTGTGGGATGGTGCATGGACTGATATTTGTCCCCTGTAGCTGTCCAGAAATAACTGGAGACTGGCATTGCTCTGGAGCAAATGCTCAAACATTTCTTTGGTCAGTCTCTTTGGAGAGTTCCTTCCCTCCTCTGAGAGTTTGACCGGGAGGTGAATACATGCAAAGTCAGAACCATCCAGTTCACACAACCTTATCCTGGCCTTCTGAATCAATTGAGCTATCAACCCTTGTGGCTCAGTGATGGTCTTGGATCTTTGGTGAGAGAGGAAGACCCACTCTATGATTAAGAGTGAATCTCTCTGCCCCTCGATCCATTGGTAAATCAGACCGTGCAAGTGTGGCAGCTTTCCTAGCACAATGAAATGGAAAGGTACACTTGGTTCATACCTGTGAGCCTGTCTCTCTGACAAGGCTTTCTGTACCTTTTCGATTGCTGTCTTTGCCTCTGGGGTCAGTTCCCTGGGGGAGACCAGCTCCCTCTCCCCCTTCAATAAATTGAAAAGACGGTCTAGGTCCTCATTTGTGAGGCCTAGCCAGGGTCTCACCCAATTCAATGATCCACACAGGGAGTGGAGATCTGCTAGGATTTTAGGATTACACTTGATTTCCAATTTTTGAGGAACAACGGTCCTCTCTGAAATTTGTAAGCCCAGATACTTCCAAGGTGGCATCCTTTGAACTTTGTCTTCCTGTAATTGAAATCCAGCAGAGGTTAAAACTTTTACCACTAGGTCAAGCATGTGTTCGAGTATAGAGTCATTGGGGGCACACACCAGCACATCATCCATGTAGTGAAGGATGATGGCATCCTGTCTCTCAGCACGTACAGGTGACAGCAATGATGCTACGTACTGTTGGCATATGAATGGTGAGGCTTTCAAAACTTGAGGCAGCACCTTCCAGTGATATCTCTTCATGGGGGCCTGGCAATTCAAGCTGGGAACTGAGAATGCAAACCTTATGGCGTCTTCTGGGTATAGGGGAATTTGGAAGAAACAATCTTTGATATCTAAAACAGCCAATTTCCAGTCTCGAGGGAGCATTGTTGGAGAAGGCATCCCTGGCTGCAGTAGTCCCATGTCCTCTATGATTTTGTTTATTTCCCTGAGGTCATGAAGCAGTCTCCACTTGTCCTTTCCCAGTTTCTTTATTACAAAGACTGGGAAATTCCAAGGGCTTGTTGTTTCTTCTAGGTGGCCTTGAGCCACCTGTTCCTCTACAAGCTCCTCAAGCGCCTTGAGCTTTTCTTTGCCCATAGGCCACTGAGCTACCCATTTTGGGGTGTTACTTAACCATGTTAAGTTGTGTGTAGGGCGCATCACAGTGGCTATTTCTAAAAATCCTGGGGTGTCTTAGGAATGACCAATTGGACTCCCCACTGGGACATGGTGTCTCTACCCCACAAGGGGGCTTTATAGTTTGCAACGGATGGACGAACACTTGCTATTTTTCCGTCAGGTCCCTCAATTTGCCCAATATTTTTTGAGATTTTAGCCAGTGTGATCCCTCCTATGCCCTGAAGTTTGCCTGCCACAGGTTGCAATTCCCAGTGTGATGGCCACTTGCTCTCTGGTAAAATTGTGATGTCCGCGCCTGTATCTAAAATTCCCTCTACATGGAGGCAGTCTGACCCATTTGCTATATTGCATGCCATGTAAGGTTTGTCCTCTCCCACCACCTCTGCCCAGTAGATTTCCGGTGATTTTCCATCAGCTACTATCTCTGCCGGAACAGGAATGGCTTGGGCAAGGCTTTGCCCCTCTGCCAGGTAGAAAGGTGGGTGTTTGCAACGTGCCAACAGCATGAGGTTTTTTATCTTTCCCTTAATGGTCATGGGAACTACCTCGATCTCTACCTGTTTGTGTGCTGTGTCCCTAATGACAAAATACTCACTGTCCTTTTCCATGTGGTTAATCCTCTGGTCCTGTGGGATGTTTGACAGGTCCACTGTAATTACTGTCCAGTCTGTAGATCTGAAATGAAAATCTTTGGTAGTCACAAGCCTATGTCGGCCACGTGGCTGCCAAATCTTGTTAATTGAACATTTGACATTTTCATTTTTCTCGTCCCCCACCCCTTCCCCTTATCTGTTAAGAGAGAGGTATTAGCTGGTGGGGGACCCCCTCTATTTCTGTGTTCGCGCGTGACATTATTAATGACGGGGGTGCGCTGAGAAGTTTGTTTTTTTGTTTGTTGGACTTCTTTTTCTGGGTCTGACTCTGGTTCTTGTTCTGGGGGCAGGCTTTTGCAAAATGTCCAGGATTTTTGCACGGGTGGGGGTTGTTAGAGAAAGGACCAGTAGCCTGCACCCATACAGGTCAGTTTGATAGGGACCTTCTGCAGCAAAAAAAAAAAAACAGGACACCCCGTAAGGTTAGACCCACCCTGTACCCTCGTTGGGGGGCGGTTAGTTCAGCGAGACGGGAGAAAAAAAAAACCCTTTGGCTGCGGTCGACACTAGGACCCAGCGCGCAAAACCACAGAGTTTTTTTTGTTCGTTTCCCCTGAAGGCGCTGGCGCCGGCGCGGGCCAGGGGGACCCTGCATTTTGGGAGTGGTTGCATGCTTTTGGGGACCCCTGGACAGCGGAGTCCCCCCCCCTCCCCCCAGCCCTAGAGCAGGGGAAGTTTCGGCACGGTGCCATTTCCCCCTGCCCTACTGCACCCCCCGATCCCTCATGGGTCTCTGGAGAAAGCGGGAGGGAAGAAAAGTCCTGTTTCTCTGTTATATCTCACTCAGAAGTTTAGAGTTGGACAAGATTTCAATCTAAACAAAAAAAACACCAGAAATGTGGGATCAGTACCCTCTTGTCCACAAAAGAGTTTATTAAAACAGTTTAAAACAGTTTTAAAAGCCCTTAAAGTCCCTAAGAAGCTACTAAAACACTTTAGCTCTTGGTTATCTGCTGAGTATCTGAGTTCTAGCTGGGAAAATGTCACTTCTGTCACATTTTGGGATCATATTGGGCTAATATTGACCGAAAAAGCTGAAAATGGAGACCAGAAAGCCCCAAAATTAATTCCAATATTTTAAAAGGCACGCAAGCACTTATTGGAGTCAAAATGTGACAGCCAGCTGCAGAAATCCACCTTGAATAACCTCTTTCTACCTTCTCAGTTCTCTATTTCCAGCGGAGACACAGCTCAACCACCCTTCTACACGCCGCGGCAGGACAAAGTTGGCGCCGGCCACGTAGCCGGGTCTTCTTCTCCTACTAACCCATTTCTCTCTCAAAGACTCACATTGGGCACCAACTGAAGTTTTCCCTCCCCTCAAACTCCCTGTTGGGATACTAGCTCAGTCTCTGTGGGACCTTGGGGTGAGGGAGACTTCAGGATAGGGAGAAGAGATTCAAAAGAGGCTCCTTACCTCGGATTATTCCAAAGCTTTATCCTTGAAGGGTTCCAGAGGCCAAAGAGACCAAACAAGGAAGAGCATGGGTTTATCTAGGTTCTCTGTCCAAGACCGATAAGCTGGCACTGAGCCAATTGGCCAGAGATAGGGAGGAGGGTAGCGTCAAACTACATGGTTTATAGGCATTAGGGGGTTTTTCTTTGGGGTGAACCATCTCTCAGGGGGATACAACAGATCTGTGAATATGTAACAGGCTGTGAATATGTAACAGGCTGGTGTATTTAAGGGTGTGTCTTGGACACAGCCAGCGAGCTCTTGGCAAAGCGCCAAGGCACGTGGCCGTTATAACCTTTGCTTTATTGTTTGTCTCTTATTGTCTCTTATTAAACTCTTTAAATTTTACCAGGAAAGTGAACCTTGTTTTTCGCGCTGATTCATAGCGAGTGGGAAGGATGTCACTTCTGTTAGGAGCTGCCAAATCTTGTAGCCCAATGGAGCAAGGCTGCTGCAGCTCCATGTCCCTAAGTTCAGCCAGAAGTGAGGCTGAGCATGTAGTCCCATTAGCCACACGCACAAATGCGTGTCCTGGGGGAAGGGGGAGATGCACCACAGCATTATGAAATTGTTGTTTCTCTTCAGGTTTATGGTTGGCTGTTGTGGTTTAACATAGCTCGGTTTTCAGTTAAACAAAAAAATCTATAAGTTGCGGAAGTCATTCTCTGTGAGGACTGCTGACAGCTTCCTCTGGACCTAACAGAGCGAATAAGCTGGCTAATTTTGAATATTGGTGTAATAGGTATATACTCAAGTTTGTTAATCAAATCTTAACTAAAATCTTAACTGTGTATACCTGGCCAAGGCTTTGCAGGGGAGGGAGGGGGAAGCCGCCAGTCGCCTGAATCAACAAAGGTACTTTGAGCAAGATAAATCCTGTCTGCAGAAAATGCAAAAGTTTTTTTGTGTATTCACATAAGCCAGCATCGAGTAAAACAAAAGATTAAGAGAGGAGGATTATGCCCCCCTCCCCACGACCACCAGAAGACAGGAAGACGACCCTTAACAAGAAGAGTCACCGATACCAGGAGAAGAAGAGTATAAAAACCAAAGTCTGAACTGGGGAGGTGGCGTGTGCCTTTTGGAGGGAACAGAAGGTTCCCGGGCCACCCCAGCACTGTTTTGCTTATTGCCACTTGCATAATAAAATAATTTTCTTAATTGGCTTGACTCTGTCGGATTGAATTAGACAGCTAACTTATAGCAATTGGCACATGGTTAAACCACTAAGAAAGCTAAATACGTGTCTGTGAAGATGAATAAAACAAACAAACCTGGAGAATCTTTCTCTTTGGTTTCTGTTTTTTAACAGGTAACAGGGTGCTGGCCAGGCTGGTCCTGCTCTGCCGCGGCCCACGTGGCCTGGCGGGGCCAGGCCGGGCTGGGCCCTAGTGACTGCCGGGTGGGGGGAAGGGGATGACATCAGCCCCTGGCGTGTCACAGCTGAGCCCTAGCCTGGCTGATGAGATCCTAGTTGTTCCTCCCCCCTCACAGAGCGGCCACTCAAGAAACCCCCATCATAAACAGCTCTGGCCGCAAAGCTACCAAGGGGCTGTCCCAGCACCACAGGAGACCATGCGTCTGAGACCAGAGGCAGCTCTGCAGCCCGTGCAGAGTGGCCCCGCAGCTGGAACTGAACACAGCAGGGCCCAGAGACCAGCCATGCAGCCAGAGTGGCCTCTGCAGGCCCCGGGTGAGATATTAACTCTTTCAGTGCACCGATGAGACCTGCAGACCTCAATCCTCTCTCAAGTGAGAGAAAAAAAAAAGAAGGAAGACACGTAGAGGACAACATGGAAACACCGATATCAGTAAGAAAGAGTCAAATCCCAGATAGAAGAAAAATGACAAGATGCCTTAGTCCTAGGCTGAAAATTCTTTTAGTAAGGCCATGGTGATAGACTGTGATATACTAGAATATCCCCTTTAAATCATAGAAAAAGCATGGGAGAATAGAGCGCTTAAATTGTAGACATGAGCAAAGGCATCTGTACTAAAGTAAGCAAATGTTGAAATAGCTATGATCCTATAAGAGGTTTGAACAGAAAGAGAGAAAAGTGATGAAGACCCTTTGCCCCCAAGGAAAGAAGAAGAAAACCTCTGTTCCCAGAGATAATCTCAGAGATAGATGAAGAGAACCTTTGCTTTTGAACAGTTCATCCTTAAAATAGTACCCCATAAATTGACATGGCCCAGAAATGCAGCTGTGGGAAAGCTATGAAAGATAGGAAGGACTTCATCAATGCAAATTCCTGAGTGGATGCTATTCATGGAAATTGAAGCCACAAGAGAACTGTTTTCTTGTAGAGAATTCTCCATAGCATGACAAGAGAGACACCTCTCCCTAAGTGAACTGAAGAAAGACTATTCCAGAAGTGATAAGCTAACTAAATTGTTTCTATATGTTGTCAGTAAAAAAGGAAAGAGAGTGGGGGGGGGGGGAGGAGGAGTGTTCTAAAGGTTTTATTCTGATTCTTATTTTTCTTTTACTTCTGTTAATAAAGTTTTTCTTTGTACTCTTTAAAGTTTAAGCCTACTTTGTTCTTCTCCTGTTGGAGTCCAGAATTATGAGAAATATTTCTTTGCATGTTTAAGAGATTTTAAGATGTCTGACAAACGGTGTTTTTAACTTTTGTTCATGGTAAAAAGGGCTTTTAGGCTCTGGAATGAAGCAGAGTTTTCAAGAGGGTGTATTAGATAGTAGAATAGTGTACAGTTTTATCACAGGGTGAGAATTTTAGATATATGGGGAGTTTAAGATGGTAAGCAGGTGAAGACAAGATGGAGGGACCGCATGGCTTTTGGACTTCCTTCTTCTTTTTCCTCATCTGCCTCCATGTTCTACAGTGAAGTGGCACATAATGGTTGGCTTAGAATATAGTCTAACTTTCTAACAAAGGTGATAGTTATTGGAGAAGTATTATAAATGCTGATTACATGGATTGTAGTATAAATGTCCTGAGGGCGGGAGTATTTGGTATTTGGAAGTTGGTATTCGTGGTTCTTTTGTGGTCTTGTGCCTTGGACTGGCCTGCAGAAAGAGCTCTGCTAGTCAGGAACAGAATGTAATGATAAGAAATAATAAACTATGAAGAAAACATAAGAAGTGACGGCTCGCGGTCCTTCCTTCACAATCTCTGGCTGGGGAAACAAAATTGTACATTCTCAGGGTCAGAAAAACATCCGGCAGCAGAGACACACAAAAATATTTTTTTATAAATCCTAGATTCTCCTAATCCTATCTCCCAGCGGAAAATGAGTAAGTATATTCTAGTGGGTGTGATGGCATTTGGCCAGTGCTAGACCCACCACATTGGCTTATCATAGTGTTTCAGAGACATGCATAATTTATCTTTACCAATAATCATTCCTGAAATGTGATTATGTGCAGCCTACTTTACAAGAACAGATCAATTTTTCAGTTGTGAATACAACTACAAAAATAAGAATAAAGCATAAATATACAGCAAGTGGTTAAAACCAGTGTGATTTTTCTTGCCTGCCTTTCATCAGTGATAAATGTGGTTCATTCTGTGAGAAACAAGGCTCGTTCTTTAAAGTTTTAAAAAGTTTAATAAGGGATAAAAAGGACAATATCCAGTGCTGGGGTGCTTGGCAAACTGCCAAAAGCACACCATTAGCCTAAAATAGTTTTCTTATATACTTTTTCATTACATTAGTTAAATGCATATTCATGAGGATCATACATATTCAAACATTCTTGTGAGTTTACATGTTCTGGGAATTCTTTTGCTTGGTTTTAACTTTTGACTTGTCTGTATGCCATCTTGTAGATGAAATCAGTGTAATTTTTTTCTTCTCAAGGCTCTGGTCTGTTGTTTTGACATTTCTTGATAACCTGGAAAGTCAATAGTAAATTTTTGTCTTGGTGTCCTGATTCTTGTCACTGTTATCATTCAGATAAGATAGTCTACAAATACATTGAATCAACATAGCTATTTCACACCATTATCTGAGTTAGTTACACAAGTAAAAGCATTTAACATTACATAGTCTTTATTTTAATATTATGTGAAGGCCTAAGCTATAATATATCACTCTACTATTTATAAGATATATGGTGCATACAAAAGCTGACAGATTATACTATATCAAAAAGCAGTTAAAAGGGATTACAAATTGAACTATATCAGAATCTTTGTGATCAATAATAACTTGCAAAAGCCAATACATAAATGTGAAAGTCAATAACTATATTGTCATTTATAACACATTTATACAACACAGCTGTAGCAGGAATTCCCCTCTGCCACATGTTACGAACCAATTAAAAACAGAAGACAAAAGGAAACTAAGCTGATAAAGGGGTCTGATAAGAACAAGGATTGGTTCCTGATAAAAGTAAGGACTAGCTGCCTGGAATATCTTAAACCAGCTGAAATTGGCTTTGTGGTCTGGAAAAAATGCCAAGGGTCCAAGGAGCATGCGTGAGGAACAGAGGTGAAAAGTTCAGTGTGAAGAAGAGGAGCTTACTTCATCTTAAGCCCCCAGCCCACGACCCCCAGAAGACACTGCGCAGACACAACCAGGAGGATCCAAAGGCGAGGACTATGGAAATGATTTCCTGGAACTCATTATAATAAAACTTGCCTCTTTGGGGAAAGATCATGAGTATGTGTAGGTTTTTTCGCAATTATCTTGAATATGTAACATCTTCATGTTTAAAGGCAAGGTAAATCACCACGGTGGCTGTGCACATTTGTGGTGGAGAGATCCCCCGTGCACCCAGCACTGAATAAACATACCTACTTCATAACCTTGCTGGTTGTGGAGTCATTACCCCGCGTGTCACTTGGTGAGCCATGTAGGAGAGCTCTTTGCTCGGCTGCAGGATCAACTGTGGAGTGGACATCCTAAGGTGCGCCCTGAGCACTTTCTTGGCGGAATTCCTCTCCCAGCTGCTCACTGCGGGAGCAGAGAAGAATTTCCTGTGGCTGGAAACAAACAGTATGTTTAACAAAGGGGGGGCCAGTAAGTCGCAGGGGATGCCCGTGCTTGGCTGGGGCCACTGATAAACTGCCCAGAGATGTCTGGTGTACAGCATAGTCCCCATATAAGAGGAGGGTACCCTCTATGTTGGTCGGATTTGCTGACCCACAGAGCGGCTGCTAGCAATCTTGAGAGTAGATTGAGCAAATCTGGGGTCACCGCTGCGTCCCAGAACTGGGAGCCAGGATGGACCTGCTAATGATTATATAAGAAGCAGGAGAAGGGTAAGCAGACCCTTTTAAATGATTACTTGGATAATATACACAGCTGTTGGAGGGGTACTAACTGGAATAATAATTGAATGTTTAATTTGTTGAATTTGTAAATGCCTGGGTATTTTATGTTAAGTACTTAAAACATTTCACGTGTGTGTGTGTGTGTGTGTGTGTGTGTGTGTGTGTGTGTGTGTGTGTTTGTGTGAGATGCAGCACTGCTGCGAAGTGAGTGGGAGCTTAAAAGTCTTTGTATGGTATGTGTGTGGTACCACAGTTTGTATACCTATAACACCGGGAAGCTGTGGATCCAAGTCATAACCAACAATAGATTAAGCTAGCTTCAAAACCAGTGAATGTGTTTCTGTGTATGTGACAGTCTGCTTTGATAGCCAGGAAATCTAGGATAGCTGGGAAAAGGACTGGAATAAGAAAGTGTACAAAGACATTCTCATAGAAACTAGGGGCGACAAGTAAAACCTCACAGGGAACAAATAGGATGGGTAAGGGCCAGAGTAAAGAGGTCCCACGAAAAGGCCCTTCAGGCTGCATATTAATGCACTGGAAAGATATGGTTGGCTCAGGAGGCACAGAAAATAAAAGAACTCTCATTAAATATTGCAACCAAAGCTAGCCGTCGTACAAATTAGAGGATGAGGCAAAATGGCCCCTTAATGGAACAATTGATTATAACGCTATTTTGCAGTTAATGTTGTTCTTAAGGAGAGAGGGAAAATGGGATGAAGCGTCATATGCAGATATGGTTTTCTCCCTCCAAAACCACCTGGAGTGGCAGAGGGACTGTGGGATTGTGCCACCACAAGATCCTCTTGTACTCACCCTCAAGAGGGACAATAACAAACAACTTAAAGGTAAATTGAAGTGGTGGTGCTCACAGTGCATTAGAATAGATAAAATTCACCAGAACAAGATCTAACTGATCTGCTTAAGCCTCCCCGTCGATCACAGGAACAAGATGCAGACTCAGATGGAACCCTCACCCTTCCCAGATAGCCCTGTGTTTTCCCACACCAGAAAAAATCGGTTCCAGTGGTTGTGCAGGCACCTCTCTGAGAGGCAGTAGGACCTTAGGGAGGGACGATGCTAATTAAGGTACCTCTTTCTGCCACCAATTTAGAGGCATGGAAGAGAGTTTCCAGGGACTACCAGAATGATCTGGTAAATGTATCCAAACACTTCCAGTTTGTAGCAAAACAACACAATCCTGATTGGAATGACATACAGCTATTATTAGAATATATGACTGAAACAGAAAAACAATTAATTCTAAAAACTGTGGCATATTTGGCTGAGGATTATTATAAAACCACCATGTTAAAGAATACCTCCCCCTCCAAGAGCCAAAATGGGATGCAAACAGGTCTGCACATATGGAAAAATTACAGGCGTACCAGGGGTGGATCTCAAAATGAACAGAAAGGGCCATTCCCAAATCATAAATTGGTCAGCATTATATGCAATCAAACAAGGTCCCTCTGAGTCACCATCTGAATTCCTGGATCGACTGAGGGACATGATGTACCCCAATACACTGCTGGACTCTGGATCAGAGGTAGGAATACAACAACTAGCTTCTTCGTTCCTGGGCCAGTCTATAGGAAATATTAGGTGCAAGCTTCAAAAGCTGTGTCCTACAGAAAGCAGGAACCTGGAAGTGTTGCTGGAGGAAGTGTGGAGAGTGTTTAGTTACAGGGAAGAAAATTACAAGCAGGAACAAAGAAGGTGATGGTGGTCATCAGGGAGGAGGGAGAGAGAAAATCTAGATGAGGACCACCAAGATTAAGCAGGGACCAATGCGCGTTATGCAAAAGGTTTGGCCACAGGAAAGACAAATGTCCAGAAAAACAAAAAGGATAAGGAGATGGGATGGAATAACAAGAGAAGGAGAACAGTGGCCCATGTAAAGGAAGACTGATGGAGACCTGGGGAATCCACCCTAACAGACCCACTAGTTATAATGAAGCTAGGGAAAGGGCAAAAGAAGGTAGAATTTTTGATTGGCACGGGGGCAAAGTACTCGGTTTTGAACCAAGCTTTGATGCCCCTGAGAAATGATTATATCATGGTAAAAGGTGAAACTGGCCAAAGTGAAAAGGCATATTTTTGTGAACCTCTGAGATATAAACTGGAAAAACAATGAGACATCCACAAATTTCTGTATATGTCCAACTCCCCAAAAGCACTTTTGGGAAGAGATTTATTAGAGCAATTGGGAACAGTAATTAAATTTGAAAAGGGGGAGATTACTCTAGAGGTAAATGACCAGCAGTATATACAAATAATGAGCTTATCCCTAGCTAGTGTTCCTACAGAAGGAAAAATCAGCAAAGAAATCATGAACCAGGTACACCCCAGGGTATGGGCCACTGATATGCCCAGGAGAGCAAAGAATGCTTCACCCATCGAGGTCAAACTCAAAGAAGGATGGCAGCCAGTAAGAATCAAACAGCATCCCCTGAAAAGAGAAGACAGGGAAGGAATTCGACCAGTGATAGGAAAATTTTTACAACTAGGATTGTTAAAGGAGTGTGAGTCCAATTTTAATACCCTCATATTGCCTGTCTATAAACCTGACAGGTCGTATCGAGTGGTCCAGGACTTACGAGCTGTAAATAGAATAACTGAGGACCTCTATCCAGTGGTGGCCAACCCATACACTTTGTTGACTATGTTGACACCTGAACTAACCTGGTTTACTGTTTTAGACCTGAAGGATGCCTTCTTTTGCCTCCCTCTCCATAAAGCCAGCCAGAAAATATTTGCATTCAAATGGGAGAACCCCAAAAGCGGGCATAAAACCCAGCTTACTTAGACTGTGCTACCACAAGGATTCAAGGACAGCCCCACTATATTTGGCAATCAACTAGCAAAAGATATTGAGTCCTGGGAGGCCCCATCTGAAGAAGGGAAGCTGTTCCAATACGTGGATGATATCCTGATTTCCACCAAGACAAAGGACACTTGCCTGACCTGGACGGTTAGTCTGCTAAATTTCTTGGGGCTCCAGGCATAATGGGTATCTAAGAAGAATGCCCAAGTAATGCAGCAGGAGGTAATTTATCTGGGATAGGAAATCAGTGCCGGGCAAAGAACTTTGGGACAAGCCTGAAAAGAGGCAATATGCCAAACTCTGAGACCACAAACAGTGAAAGAGTTACAAACTTTTCTGGGGATGACTGGGTGGTTCCAGCTATGGATCTATAACTATGGACTGCTGGTTAAACCCCTGTATGCACTGACAACCACTGAACAAAAACACCTTCAATGGGATAAAGGAGCTATACAAGCCTTTGAGTCACTGAAAATGTCCCTGATGTCGGCTCCAGCCTTGGGACTCCCAGATGTAAGTAAACCATTTTTTCTCTTTTCCCACAAGAAGCAGGGGATTGCCTTAGGAATATTAGCACAGGATCTGGGCCCGTAATTGCCAAGCAGTGGCTTGCTTTTCCAAACAGCTGGATGCAACTGCAAAAGATTAGCCCAGATGTTTGCGAGTGGTCACAGCCATGGTACTAAATGTCGCCCTTGCTTTTGCATGTTTCGTCTAGCCTTCTGATGTTTTGAATTTCTGAAGCCAGATTTCACACACACATTTTTGTAAACAACGATTACTTACATTCCTTTCTAAAAGGAAGTGAGAGTTGATGGACCTATGGTTTGACCAGTGTGATCCCAAAGGAGGTCAGTTGTTTGACCAATCAAGGGGACAGTGTGTGTAACCTATATAAATCAGAGTTTTATAATAAACTTCCTCTTTTGCTTCTGCCTTGCTCGAAGAAAGGTGTTGTGTGTGTGTCTGTTCGTTTGTGTCGAATTGTAACAACTAAATATCCAGGAAGCCTGAAAATTTACCCTGGGCCAGAAAATGACTGTGTTAGTGTCCCATACAGTATCTGCAGTACTAGAAATGAAAGGTGGGCATTGGCTTTCCCTGCAAAGATTTTTGAAATATCAGGCTACAATGGTAGAACAAGACAATGTGGAAATCGTAGTGACTAACATTGTCAGTCCAGCCTCTTTCCTCAGCAGAAATACAGGGAAACCAGTGCATCATGACTTTCTGGAAACCATTGAAGCGATGTATTCGAGCCATCCGGACTTGAAAGATAGTCCTATGGAGAACACGGAAAACTGGTTCACAGATGGAAGCAGTTATGTCCTAAGCGGTAAAAGACACGCTGGATGCACCATCACCACCAGTCAAGAAATAATAGAATCAGGACCTTTGCCCATAAATACCTGTCTTGGTTTGGAAAGACAGGGGTATCTGCTAGGGAACCAAAAAAAAGAGCGGAAACTTCCCTTGGACTTGTTATAATCCAAAAATTGAAGGGGGGTCTCAGGCAACGATGTGAGGGTAAGAATAACAGTTCTTTACTAGTCTAACAAGGTAAATTAACAACAATAACTATAATATTGACAACAAACAGAACTAGAGAAGAAAAGAAAAAAAACAACAACCCAGTTACAGTTTTCCTCTGGCACCCTCCCCCCCTCAGTACCGTTACAAGCTAACAGAGCAAGCAGCAGTCCTGGGGGGCGAGATGTATCCGAGGCTTGGCGGCAGTGGCTGGAGCTGTTGGAATGTCCCAGCTAGGCATGGGCTGCAGAAACACAGCGTGGGGAGACCCCGAGCAAAACTGAAGAAGCCGTGGGTGCGGGGCAGTGGGAAAGAGCTCCTGGCAGGGCAGGGAGAGAACAGGTTCCCAAAATCCCAGGGGACACACGAATAGACGGTGGTCCGACCGAGCTCCAGGTGTGGGGATGGTGAGAACTCTCTGCCGTGCTGAGACGAGCAGCCCTGGCCGTTTTCCCAAGAGCAGAAAACTGCCCAGAGCGAAGTGAAGATGGTGCCTCTCTGTCTCTGCCTTAGCTGCTTTCCTTTGTTCCTAAGCACCCATGAGCACCCAAAATCACCCAGCAATCAGCTTCTTAGCAACTTCTGGGAAAAAATTCTATAAGAAAGTAAACCAACCCCCAACAATACCTCTGCACAGAAGGCAGAGATAATTGCTCTAACCTGTGCCTTGGAATGGGCCCAAGGCAGAACTGTGAATGTCTATACAGACTCAAAATATACCTTTGGAGTCGTACATGCACATGGAGCAATCTGGAAGGAAAGAGGATTATTAAATTCACAGGGCAAAAACATCAAACATGCCAAAGAGATCCTGCAACTGTTGGAGACAGTCCAGCTCCCTGAGAAAGTGGCAATCATGCACATCAAGGCACACCAAAAAGTAAACTCAGAATTAGAAAAAGGAAATGAGCTGGTGGACAGAGAGGCAAAACAGGCAGCCAAAGGAGAGGTAAAAACAGAAGGAGCTTTGATCCCTGATGGGAAAATCTCCCTAGAAGGTGAGCCAGAATATACCAAAGAGGATCAAAAACTCATTGCAGACTTAAGAGGGTCATATAATGAAGGAGGGTGGGCTCTCACCCCACAAGGGAAACTGATCATTCCCTCCTATTTAATACGGTCTTTGGTTAGAGAAGAACATAAGAAAAGGCACTAGGGGGCATAAGCCCTATACAAGCACCTAATTAGAAAAATTGTAGATAGAAACTTATACAACACTGTAAGACAAGTGATTCAGCAATGTGATCTTTGCCTCCAGACTAATCCCAAAAATACCCCCAAACCAGAAATGGGCCAAATTGAGAAAGGCAATGGGCCTGGGCACCAGTGGCAGATTGATTTTTCAGAACTCCCAAGAAAAGGGGGGTACAGATATTTACTGGTGCTAACAAATACCTTTTCAGGTTGGCCAGAAGCATTCCCTACCAGAACAGCCAAAGCTCAAGAGATAACCAGAATACTAATACAAGATATAATACTGTGCTTTGGGGTTCCAGCAAGTATGTCTTCTTGTGGAGGTCAGTGGACCCTGAGAGGCTTTTTCCTATGTTAAGAAGACATAAGAGGCTTCTCTCACAGGATACCCTGTTCTCTTATGCCAATGTACTCCTGTTCTGCTCCCTCAGCCCTGTTAATCCCCTCTCCGTCCCTGTGTCACTCAGTCACTCCCTCCCTATTTCCCCATTGGCTCCCATACCCCAGCCCCGCCTTTGTACTGCCCCATGCCCCTTGACAATTGGTCCCTAATGCTCTCCCAGCCCCTAGCACCCATATATTTGAACCTGGACCCTTCCCATGAGCCTTTCCTTTGACCCTGGACAGTCTGCACGTGTGTCTGGAATAAACATTTCTGTGGAACCCATACGAAGGCCCTTCCTGACTCTCTTTACCATTGACCACATTAACAGCTATCCCAGTCGCAACATCTTCTGACAGAGGACCACATTTTATCTCAAAAGTAGTACAGCAAATCTGCTGCCATTTGGGTATCAATTGACAACTTCATACCCCATATCGCACTCAGTCAAGCAGCCAAATAGAAAAGATGAACCAATTGATCAAACAGCAGATTGTGAAATTAGAACAGGAAACTTACTTGGCCTGTCCTCATTCTCTTCCTCTAGCACTCTTGTGCATACAAACTAGGCCAAGGGTAAAAGAAGGGCTGCGCCCTTTTGAAATCTTGTATCAGAGACTCTATGGAATACAAAAAAGGATGTCCACACAAGCTGGGGATGAAATCACAAGCTCCTACATGGTGGCATTAGGCAAACAACTCAGCAAAATTGAGAAACGTGGTTGGGACTCGAAGTAGGGGTTTGGATAGGCCTGTGCATAGCATACAACCTAGGGATTATGTATATGTAAAGTCTCTTGCAGAGAAAACTCTGAAACCACAGTGGGAAGGACCATTTCAGGTACTCCTTACTTCTTTCATTGCAATCAGGATTACAGAACAGAACACCTGGATCCATCACTCCAGAGTAAAGAAGTCTTATAAGACTCCATGGAGGGTAAAACAGGTGCAACCTGGAAAATGACTTTTCACATTTTTATCCTTAGGACATTACCTTCCACTATAGGACTGGGCAGAGTGGTGTGTGACCTAAGATGCAGAATGTACTATTCAAGAGACCTGTGAAGTAAAAAGTTGTACAGAATGGTTAACACAAAAAGATCTTTGTTAGAGACTTCCTTCAGAAATGAGTTCTCAATTCTCTCAGTGATTCCTGTAACATAAAGAGAATAACAAACAGTGTTAATAGGTTCCTGTGATAAAAGACGAAATGCTTCTACCACAGCTGACAGTTCAACTAGCTGGGTAGATCCAGGTTGAAAAGTTATCGAATGTTCCCACTGTCCCTTATCATTTTTCTGCAGGGTGACAGCTTTGTGTGTCTTTCCTGATCCATCAGTGAAAACAGTCTTAGCATCAAGGATAGAAGGGGTTTTTTGTTCTGTTGGAAGGGAAGTTCTTTGAAGGATTGTAGCAGGGCATTTTGAGGCATCGTGAAAAAATTGTCCATTATAGTCTGCAAGAGCAATTTGAAATGACAATGAATCCCTGAACAGATTCTCCAGTTCTGCTGCAGTAATAGGGAGATGTATTACTGCCAGATCATATCCTGTCAGGCTCTGGCATTGGAGTCATCCGATCGATATCAGTTGAATAAGCATCCCAAGTTGAGTGGTTATAGTTTTTGCAAAGGTGTGTGGCAGAAAAACCTATTCTAATAGCCAGAGATGATGCTCCTGTACATCACATTGACCAATAAGAGCGTAGGGTTGGAAAGATTGCTGAATCATGAACAGCTGCAAAGGCAAATCTGGGTCTTGACGTGTGGCAAAGGATTTATTGATTTTATCACTTACAGTGTCTAAAGCCTTTTGGGCAGTTTTTGTCAACTGTCTAGGGGAAGAGACCTTTAGGTCCCCTTTTAACAATTGAAATAAGGGGGATAATTCCTCTGTGGTGATTCACAATAATGGGCAAATACAATTAATAGCGCCTAATACCTTTTGCAAATCATTAAATGTGTGTGTTAGTGTTTTGGGTCACTGGCTGTGGGGTGACTGTTGTCTCTAATAATTTGAAACCCAGGTATTTCCAGGGAGGTTCTGTTTGGATTTTTCCTGTGGCTACACACAAGCCTCTGCTGGCAAGTGTTACCTTTAAAGCAGCAAGGCAATCACGCAATAATGAAGAATTGTCAGAAGCAATTACAATATCATCCATGTAGTGATACATGAAAACAGATGGATGTTTCTGCCGTACTGGTTGTATCGCTGAGTGAATGACAAAGTGACAGATAGTAGGACTTTTTCATACATTGAGGTAGCACAACACAGTGGTATTGTTCCATGGGGCTTTCATGATTGACAGAGGGTAAAGAAAAGGCAAATTTAGGTGTGTCATCAGGATGCAAAGGAATTGTAAAAAACCAGTCTTTTAAGTCAATTATCACTATTTCCCAGTGTTCTGGAATCATTGTGGGGTTAGGTATTCCTGGTTATAATGACCCCATAGGTGAAATGATTACTTTGACTGCCCTGAGATCCTGTAAAAGCCTCCACTTTCCCGATCTCTTAGGAATACCAAAAATAGGTGTATTCCATGGGCTGGTGGAAGGGACTATGTGACCCAAACGTAATTGTTCTTGCACAAGAATCTGGGCTTGATGAAGCCACTCCTTTTTCAGGGGCCATTGATTTTTCCAGATTGGTCTGTTTGAAAGGCAAGTCAGTTTAAGAAATGGCTTTTCATCAGTGGCCCCTATCAAAAATGTGCTGAAATAATCAAACCCCATTGTGTCATCAGGTCTCAGCCCCACAGAGTGCCTGGGATCATGAGTACATATGGTTGCAAGGTGGCAGTCTTGCCCTCCAGTTCGATGATTTTCAGTTTCTTTTTGGACTTTCAGGGAATTTGCTGACCTCTGACTCCTGCTATAATTGCAGTTGAGGGGGGCAGAGGCCACTTGGGAGAGGGCAGTCCTTTTGAGATATGATGAACACACCTGCTCCAAAGTTGACCAAACCTGTAAAAGACTTAGATCCTATTTGACAGGTGAGTAATGGTTATTGTACCCTTATTCTTTTTGACCAAAATATTTGCAGGGTGCCTGTGCGCACAAATCCTCCTGCATCTCATTGTTACTGTAAGATTGGTGCTGAACAGGGAATTGCTGGCAGCGGTATTCTTCTTGGCAAGGTTTCTATGGTTACACATTCCAAACACAACACTCCTGATATTTCTATACCTTATACTTCATAAATTTCTGCTTATAACAATAACTAACCCTTTTATATGATTTAATTGATTATTTGACCAAAATATTCATAACATTAAAACCCTTCAGCATCCCACTGAGTGTCAATGTCCTTTTTCCCACTATACCCTGGGGATCGGTTAGACTTCCTGCATGAGAAAAGCCTGCAAGAGGTTTGGACCACACAGATCACTCCACCACATTCAAGGGATCTTGTTCATGATGCCAGTAAATGTTACAAACAGTCTCAGGGAATGAGAGTAACCCAGCTTCTTGTTAATGGATCCCTTGGTGCAGATTAGAGTGAAATGACACTGAATGATTGATGTGTGCAAATATATGTATATAGTGTTTATTTTAGAACAATTTGGTTGCAAAGTAGGCATGTAACCATTTTGATTATTATTTGTAGTAATATAGCAATATGAAAGCATTGCAAAATGAAAGTGCAAAAATATCACCCAAGGTTATATATGAGGGAAAAGAAGAGAGAGACAGAGAAGAATATGAAAATCTCACCACCTCATTGAGCTTCAATGAGTCTTGATTGATGCAGCTCAACTGTACCTAGGTCAAATGATGGTCCGTCAGGGGTGGGGGGAAGAAGCCCACAAAATATATAGTTTAATGGGTTAAAATACACTCAGGCTAGGTGGGAACACCAAGGTACCTCCCCCTCAGGTGGGAGCTTTTAGTCCTCTTGTGGAATGCCTTAGAAATTAGTTTGAGGGTGCTTTGGGAGTCTTTGATGGTTTATGACACCTTCTATGACAACTGCCTGTCAGGCATTTGAGCCAGGAATGCCCCATCAGACCTTTCAGGGGAGGGGGGTGTGCATACCCCAGTGGTTGTGTAAGGGAGGGCAATTGGGCAATTAAGCATGACAAGATGCTCCCTCCTGTCTCCACAGGGTTGATCTCTTATCTCACTCATGACCCATCATTCACCCTCTGTCTTAGAAGTTGGCCATTACACACCCAAAAGCTCACCTCCTCCAACTCCAAATGCAGCTCAAAGTGCTATGGCACCTTCACAACTGGACAATGCTTTGAGTCATTATTTCATAAAAGTCCAGTCTCTTTATTGCGTAGGGCAGCAAAGATGATTAAGGGACTGGAGCATGTCTTTTATGAGGAAAGGCTGAGGGAGTTTGGCCTGTTCAGTCTAGAGAGGAGATTGTTATAAATTACAATATAAATATTGGCTTTTGCATTTATATATTATCTTTTACAGGTTATTATTAATCATAACGATTTTGATATAGTACAATTTGTAATCCCTTTTTGTGGACACTGGCTGTGAACAGGGAAAAGCAGTTCTCAGCTTTTCTCAGGACTAGCCTGGGAAAAGCCGAAGAAAGAATGTAAGCAAAACTCAACACCTGGTGTTTGGCGAATGCCACATGGAAAAAACAAGTGCTGTTTTGCAGGATTGTTTTTCAAGGGGTGTTGGTCCCTTCTTCTCCAATAAGACTATTGTTTTCTCGGATTAACCAATCCGTGTTTAACCCACGGAGCACACTTATATAAGTGTGTGCCATTTTAATAAAGTTGCTCTTTAGCCATTGCCTTCTGAACTGGAGTCCATGTCGTTGTGTGTGCGGCTCGATAACGTACAGCGACATCTGGTGACCTCGACGTGTATTGCGCCTGATACTCAGGCTCGTACCTGACGTCCGGGGACGAGTTTACGGACTCTGTTGGGAACCAGGGTGAGGTCCGTGCCAGGCTGATCCTGGCCGGAGGCCTGTCACAAGGCAGGTCTAACCACAGCGAAACCTAGGAAACCGGGACGGCATCTTGAGTGCGGTCGAAGTCCGGGGCCAGTGACCCGTACCGTTCCGAATATTCGGCCGGGGTCGGAGCCATCTGGGAGCTGCAGACTACACGTCGGACTGCTATCCTCTGCTCATAGAGATAGAGGTATTGTATTACCTTGCCTTCAGTCAGGGGAATCGGTTTTTCTTGGACCGCATCCGTGAGCTCAGAGCCTATCAGGCTTGCAATAGAGCGAGACATAATTCCCCCCCCCCCCCCCGCATAACTGCTGAGTAAGGGGTCTTATTAAAAATTGGAAATCAACTTACTACAGAGCAAGAATCAGTGCTTTCAGCATGGAGGGCCGTTCTTCCGGCTATGGATAGCCCTATATCAGATGATGCCGTATGTGCCTTGCTGGTGTGGGCATAAACCCATGGTTTCCCCGTGGACATAGAGACTGTGTTCTCTTCGATCACGTGGCAAATGATTGGAGACCAATTGTGGGAAGCGACTCGGAACGGGGACGGACCCTACAGCTCCCCGGCTGATAGACGCTTGTGGGACTCTTAATAGAAGCCTGCAGGGCAAGACCCAATGAGACAGTGAAGGAGAGGAGGGAAGTGACATAGATCTCAGAACGGAGCAAGAGGGAGAGGAAAATGATTCTCAGAGCACTGGGTGATGGAACGGCGCGGTTGCGTGTTGCTCTGTGACTTCCTCTGAAAGTCCGGAGAGCCAAATGATCCCCCGTGCTATTTATCCCTCGCCCAAAGATTATGTTCCCCCTAAGTACCCCTCCCCGAATGATTGCATCAAAGCGGTGCATCCCTCGCCGTCGCCGGCACAGCTGCCAAGTGAGGCAGCTCAAGAATGCGCTGTTCGTCCCCCCGTTCGCGCCCCAAGTGGGGGTGCCCCTTTTTCACAGGCTCCTGTGCCCGGGAATCCAGCACAGGAGCAGCTCCCTGCGCCATCTGATGACGTCACAGCGCGGGTCGCCCCCTCTGCCCCCCCCTTCCCCCCACTTTCCCTCTCGGAGGCAGTGTACACCCCGCCCCTCCCCCCGGTGATGGCGGAAACGGCGGCCCAAATTTTGGCTGCTGATGGACAGGCGGTGGCAGCGGTGCAGGCAGCGGTGACAGTGCTGTCAGCTGTGTGGACAGGTCATAACGCTGTGGCAGTACAGATGCCCGTGGGGGCGTGACTTTCTTTACGCCTCAGCCTATTCCGCTGGCACAGGTGGCGGTCCCAACACCTCCTTCAGTGACTCCGGGGGTGGTGCCGGTTGCTGTTTCATCGCTGCCGTCACAGCCCGCCCCACTCATTCAGGGGGTGGTGCCGACACTCCCCTCCGTCGCTACGGGGGTAGCGTCGGGACCTGCTTCGCTCCCTATGCCACAGTTCGCTCAGCCTGCCCAGGGGGCGGTGCCGATGACTCCTTTGGTGGTTCAAAGGGTGGTGTCAGCTGCTGACTTGCTTCCAGTGTCACAGCCCGCCCAGCCCCCCTCATCAGTGACTTCAGCTGTTATATCTTCATACATCCTCCGAGCACCGTCTCCACCGGTTCCATTATCGCCCGACAACATCATCGATACCAGGGATGACCAGCGACCTTCCTTTCAGGGCCGTGCCTCTGTGTCACGTAGTCGACACCGTGGTGGACCTTTGAGCTCTTCCCGTAGTCACCTTTGTACAGTCCCTCCAGGTTCGGTCACTGTTAGACCGAAAAATCTTCGTAGTTTCTGGGAGGCAGTCAAGCAACGGGCTTTGCAACAAGGGGACTGGGACTTGTTGGAGCGACTGGGGATGTCTGGGGGTGGTGTCCACAGTGAGGAAGGAGTGGAAGATGGCATTCAGATGAATGATTATGGGTCTGATCCAGCCCTTGGGGAAGGGACACAACAAAGCTGTGGAAGTGAGGCTCAGCCAAAGGAGGAGGTTCAGGCTTTTCCTGTTTTCAAAGCTGTCCCTAATTCAGGGCAGCATGATAGACACGAGGTAATAGCCTGTCGTGTCATTCAAGATCTACAAGATAAGGTAGCACAGTATGGGCTTGGTTCTACACAGGTAATGCAAATCATCAGAGTATTTAATACAGATTTTCTAGCCCCATATGACATTAAGCATATAGCCCAAGTGTTGTTTCAGCCTGTGCAATTCAAAGTGTTTGAAGGTAATTGGAAACAGATGGTTGACAGAGTAGCTCTTGAAAATATGCAGCACCCTCAGATGGATCCCAGGTTTGGCATAGGAACTGATGCCCTTATGGGTCAGAACAGGTTTGCTAATCCTGATTTTCAGGCTGTCTGTGCCCCTCTGGTTCTTGAGCAGTGTCAAAAAATAGGTTTACAGCGTTGGTGAAAACTATAGAAGCAACTGCTCCCAAGCCAAGATATGTAAAAATAACTCAGGGTCTCCGAGAACCATTCTTACCATTCATAGGGAAAGTGGCAGCAGCCTTGGAAAAACAGGCAGAGGATGAGAAACTGAGACAACTGTTGTGCAAACAGTTGGCAAGAGATAATGCAAATCCAGACTGTAAAAAGATTATACAGGCTCTGCCAAGAGACCCATCAGTGACTGAAATGATCCAGGCATGTGCAAATGTAGGTTCCATTGACCATGAGGCCTCTACTCTAGCAGCTGCCATATGGTGCCAGTGGATGACCTTAGGGGAGGGACAACAGAAACAGGGGAAAAACAAGGGAAAAACAAGCAGAAACTACAGCAACAAAAGGCTGAGACAGCCTCATTTCTATGTGCCAGGTGTGCAAGACCAGGTCATTATGCAAGTCAATGCAAGGCTAAGACACATGCTAATGGTCAGTGCTTGTCGGATCTGGGAAATGGACAAATGAGCGCCAAGGGGTACAGCACTCAGATACAAGCTGTGCCTCAGAACATACTACCAGCACAGTATTGCTCAGCCGGTTTACAGCCAGCACCTGAGGCTCAGCCGAGGTGGATATGCGCACCTCAACAAGAGTAATCCTAGACTCTAGCAATGTACATAAGATTCCCTTGGATGCCTTTGTACCTTTAGGCCAAGGGCTGAGTGCACTGCTGTCGTCCTGATCTTTGAATGTTTTTCTTAGCCTTCTGATGTTTTGCATTCTTGTAGTGGAGTTCTCACGCACTTTCATGTAAACAATGATTGTTTTGCATTCCTTTCTAGAGGAAGTGAGAATTGATGGACTCTTGGTTTGACCAGTGTGGTTGGAGAGATGGGAACTTCACCCTCCAATCCCTGGTCACCTTTGGAATGGTATATATATCGAGGTCATACAATAAACTTCCTCTTTTTCTCCTTTCTCTGTGAAGAGAGTCATAGTGAGTGCGTGTGTTCATTTTGTGTCATAGTGCGACGCACTGCTTGTGGGAAGATCTAGTGCCACTCTTCAAGGAATCTTTGTACACCCAGGAGTCATTGATTCTGACTTTACAGGTCAGATCTGTGCTTTAGTTTCCACACCTTCCTCCCCGTCACTATTCCAGCAGGAACTCAAATTGCTCAGCTTGTGCCTTTTCGCTCATGTGTCCCCAGGACTGATCAGCGAGATCATAAAGATGGTGGATTTGGATCTACAGGACCGCCACACGTCTTTTGGACTATGAATATCTCAGATCAGCACCCACAGATGTTGTGTACTCTGGTTTTATCCAGGGTCAGCCCGCCTCAGATTCAACTCAGAGGTTTGATTGACACGAGGGCAGATGTGATAGTGATCACCCTTTCTGCATGGCCTCCCACGTGGCCAATGGCCCCGCTTGGTCAGGCCATTGAAGGGTTGGGGGATACAACACAGTCCTTTGTTAGTCAACGGCCTGTGTTGATCAAAAATTTCGAAGGGCAGACAGCCTCAGTCTGGCCCTACATTACTGCAGCTCCAATCAACCTTTGGGGGCGGGATGTTTTTGCAGCCTGGGGAGTGAGAATTGAGACAAATTTTTAATTGGGGTCACTGCATTGAAGGGAAAAAAATACCCTATGCTGCCTTTATGGTGGCTGGTAAATATGCCTATTTGGCAAAACCAGTGGCCCCTGACAAAAGACAAATTGGTCGCCCTTCGCCAATTGGTTCAAGAACCGTTGCAACAGGGACACATTGAACCTTTTACTAGTCCCTGGAACACACCTGTTTTTGTCATAAAGAAAAATCTGGAAAATGGAGATTGTTACAGGATCTCAGGAAAATTAATGCAGTGATGGAAAGCATGGGGGCATTGCAGCCAAGTATGCCCTTGCCCACCATGCTCCCTGATGGGTGGAACATCTTGATCATTGATTTGAAGGTTTGTTTTTTTACAATTCCTTTGTGCCCTGCTGACAGGCCAAAATTTGCTTTTACTGTGACTGCAATTAACAATGCTGAGCCTGGGCAGAGATATCAATGGAAAGTTTTGCCACAGGGCTGTTGTAACATCCCAACTATTTGTCAATGGTATGTGGTTCAGGCCTTGTCTGGAGTCCGCGAGCAGTTTCCTAACACGTATTGTTATCATTACATGGATGACATTCTGGTGGCCGCTTCAAGCCAGGATGAGTTGCTGAGGATACAGTCTCAGCTGTTCGCTGCCCTACACTGTTATGGACTGCAAGTGGCCCCAGAAAAGGTCCAGCAGCATCCTCCTTGGAAATACTTGGGGGTCAAAATTTTGGACTGAATCATTCAGCATCAAGAGGTGCAATTCATGGATTCTATTAAAACTCTAAATGATGCCCAGAAATTGCTGGGTGTTATCGGTTGGTTACGTCATTATTTAGGACTAACCACAGCAGTTGTCTCGGCTCTTTGACATTTTAAAGAGGGACTCTGACCTGAATTCACCTCGGAGATTGACCTCTGAGGCACATCAAGCACTGCAGGTGGTGCAGAAAGCCCTGTCTGCTCATCAAGTATATCGAGTAGATCCTTCCATTGATATCACTATTTTTATCACCATTCCAGATTTTCATCCTGCAAGTATCATTGGACAATGGAGTGATAAATGGTCTGATCCCTTGCACATTTTAGAATGGGTATTCTTGCCACATCAGCCAAAAAAGACCACACCTACAGTGTTTGAATTGTTCGCCCAATTGATAATCAAATGCTGTCAGTAATATTGGCAATTGATGGCAGCTGATCCCACAAAAATTATTCTTCCTATAGAGCAGGAGTCCTTTGAGTGGAGCCCTATCAATAGTGTTCCTTTGCAAAGTGCATTACAGGACTTTTTAGGGTAGACCACCTATCATCTGCCCAGCCATAAGCTATTGCAAATGGCAAAAACAACCAGGCTGTCGCTGCGACCCCAGAATAGTTGGGTGCCGGTGCAAGGATATGCATACCCCGAGCAAAGGTTTGGATATGTGACCTAAGCACAAATAAGTGGGAGGGCCTGCATGAGTTTATCGTTTGGGGGCGTTGGTACGCACGTGGCTCCACAGATACTGGAGTATGATGGATACCAGTGAGATGTGTCTGCCCTCACCTGAGACAGCAGAGACAGAACATGGCCAATGCACAGCTTTCGAATGATGACGATCAAGATGCAATTGCCAATCAGATGGACCCTCTACCAGCAGAGACTGAACATTCATCTCCTTTTGTTGAAAACTCAGCTGTTGACAAGTTGGACTTCCAGTTCTTTGAGCAGACTAATGATGTTTTGTCATTGTATTAGGATTTAGTAATAGAATTTTTAGAGTTATTACTTGATTTCTTGTAGAAAGGAACAACATGACTGGGGAAATTTCCCTGATCACTCCAAGATGTCCTCAAACCTCCTGAATAGTGTTTGTTCTCCTTTTGCAAGGGGCCCAGCAGAGGATGGCAGGCACTTCTTTTTTCTTTTTTTTTCTTTTACTAAAAATGAGGACCTGTGGACACTGGCTGTGAACAGGGAAAAGTAGTTCTCAGCTTTTCTCAGGACTAGCCTGGGAAAAGCTGAAGAAAGAATGCAAGCAAAACTCAACACCTGGTGTTTGGCGAATGCCACATGGAAAAAACAAGTGCTGTTTTGCAGGATTGTTTTTCAAGGGGTGTTGGTCCCTTCTTCTCCAATAAGACTATTGTTTTCTCAGATTAACCAATCCGTGTTTAACCCATGGAGCACACTTATATAAGTGTGTGCCATTTTAATAAAGTTGCTCTTTAGCCATTGCCTTCTGATCTGGAGTCCATGTCATTGTGTGTGCCACTTGATAACGTACAGCGACACCTTTTAACTACTTTTTTTTTATCCTATGATCTGTCATCTTTTGTATGTACTGTATAACTTATATAAATAGTAATGTGATAAATATATTATAGCTTAGGCCTTTGCATAATACTAAAATAGAGACTATGTAATATTAAATGCTTTATTTTTTGTAGCTAACTAACAATAGTGAAATAGCTAATGTTGATTGAAAGTATTTGTAAAAATGGCTAAATATGTATGTATGTATGAATATGTATGTAGATCTGTGAATATGCAACGGGCTGGTGTATTTAAGGGGGTGTCTTGGACACAGCAGGTGTGCTCTTGGCTGAATGCCAATCACCCGGCCATAAGAAACCTTTTTTTTATGGTTTGTTTCTTATTATCTTTTATTAAACATTTTAAAATTTACCAGGAAAGTGAACTATGTTTTTCATGGTGTCTTGACGTGCTGTGAAACTAATTCAGTTTGCGTCCTGCTGCAGCTGTGGCACCAGCAGGAGCAGCATGCTCCAAAGCGTCTAGGGGGAGATGAGTTTTGCTTCAGCCCTGCTGCTGCTGCGGCGCCGCCTGGAGTGGTGGGGAGTGCTGGAACCAGGCCAGACAGCGTGGACCAAAACAGCCATCCATGGACCAAGCAGAACCCCATGGGACTGCACTGCCCCGATCTCATATTCCCTGAGCCCCAGGGAGCCCGGGGGAGAGTTCCAATTGCTCAAACAGAAGGCTGTGGGGGACAAACTGCGTTGGGGGTTGGAAGTGCCTCCATGGGAGGAGGCACGTCAGGATTTCCAGAAATTTCAGGGGCGTGGGGAGAGTCAGTGGGATGTCTTGTGGGAGCTGCTGAGCTGGTGCAGGGGGCCCTGGGGGGTCCAGCAATTTTCAAGGATGCCCCAGGGTCTCCATCCCACTCAATGCCTCTTGTATGGGTGGCGGAGGGGCTCGCACAGCAGCCACGTGGCGCCAAAGAGATTCTGACATGCCAGCTGGAGCTGAACCAACAAGGGGGGGGGGGGGGGCAGGGCAACTGTCTATCAAGGACCAGTGGGGGATGGGATCGCTCCCAGAAATGGTTTTGTAGTGCTTTTAGCATCATTGCCACCAAACACAGCACCTGAAGCGACCCATCCACCACCCATAGGAACCCGTGACCTTGAAAGCAGACAAAGGGTGGGTTCCTTACCTTCCCAAGGCATCTTTTGAACCTCAAGAATTAGAAATTCTTGAGTCTGTAAAAATGGCCTTTTGTGCTAAATTTAATTGCACAGGGAAAAATCAAGCTTTAATTAAAGATGTTTCTCCCTGTCATGCCACATATAAAAATCAGACCTTTTGGTGAAATCATACTTCTGGAGTCCAATCTACATTTAATAGCATTTACTTTCAATTACCACAAGGAATGTTTTTTTTGTGGAGCCAGGGTTTGGCCTGCTGTCCTGGCCCACATCAAAGGTGGACCATGTAGCATTGGAAAACTTACTTTGCTAACACCCAGTGAAAAAAAAACTATGAAACATAAAGGTAAAAGATCTGACAAACAATATAAGCCAGACTGCAATGATGACTTTGAACCTTGCAGTTTTGGAAAAAAGTTTTCAGCATCTTTTTTTGCCACAACTTAGTTCAGCAGTGGCATTGAAACAATTGGATCGATTAGGGTGCTTGCTGAATAAGGAATTCAATTCTACTTTCCCTTGTATTGAGTGATATGCTGACTGATGTCAACAGTAACAGACATGCAACCTTGCAAAATAGAGCTGCAACTGATTTTCTTTTATTAGCACATGGACATGAATATGATGAACTTGAAGGAATGTGTTGCATGAATTTATCTGACCATTCAGAATCTATTCACAAGCATATACAACTCAAGGATGGTGTGTCAAAGATTAGAATTGATGATGGTACTTGGTTTGATAGTTTGTTTGATGGATGGAATTTAACACCATGGGTGAAAAGGTTTTGAAGACAGGTTTATACATTTTAGTTATCATAATAGTAATCCTAATCATGATACCTTGTTTTCTTCGTTGCATTCAACAGCTGGTTGATAAAGTGATTAAAGGAGTCTACATGGTTCAGAGAGGAGGGAGAGATGTTTGGAATCAAGAATTTAGTCCTCTGAATCCTTCAGAGTTGTTCTCGGCCTTGGTTCCCAGGAAGAACCAAGATAGGATAGGAGCCTTGTACCTCCTGGGGCTTGGAGCTCTGGAATTTCTTTTGTCTTTCTGCTTAAGGAAAGGCCATAGAAAAGTACTGGGAAAACTAGTCTCTAATACAGTAGACTACCGAGCTGCAAATATATGTGTGAAGAACAGAGACAACATATAAAAAAAAAAAAGGCAAAACCTAAACTGCATCAGTAGGAGGTAAATGAGTTATCAGATGTACTATAGTAAAAGGAAGGGAATTGCAAGAAGGGGGGGAAGCTGCCATGCACATGGTAAGCACAAACCACAGAACTGTATGCCTTAATAAAAGCCTGCAAAGTGTATCAAGGAAAGGTAGTGAATATTTAAAGATTTAAAGTATGCAAGTGAGGTGGTAAGTGAGTTTGGAAAGCTGGGAGGAGAGAGGTTTGTTAACTTGCAGGGAAAAACATTCACTCATGAGAGCTCAATTACACACTTGTTCTGGAGATGGTGAATTTACCAAAATTGGTAGAAATAAGAGCTGTTAAGGGACATCAGGCAGGGTACTCAGAAGAAACAATAGGTAATCAACTGGCCAATGGAGATGTTCAGAAAGCAGCACTTCTGCCAAAGGTTTCTGGGATCCTCCCTTTGTTCCTGTGACTCAGCTGTTGCCGGGGGGAGGAAGAAGTGGTGGTGGTGCTGCTGCTGTCTTTCCCATCAGAGGAGTTGGAGATAATTGAAGGTGGTGGAGCAGAAGAAAGAGGGGAAAATTGAGTTACAAAGGACACTAAACACTGAATGCCAGGAGCTTTGACTCTGCAAATATTGGGATGGATCCATGGGGGGAATCATTGAAACTCTCGAGGATTGGCAGAGATGTTCTTCAAGATGGTCTGCCTTGGGTCTTTTTGTTTTAGCAAAACAAGCTATTGAGGGGTACCTAGCTAAAGTTAATAGCTAGACTACAGAGGAGAGTGCAAGACAGGGAAATGACTTTGCGTTGTACATCCTTTCCAGGGATGTGTATTTTGCTGAGATGGCCTGGGCAAGAGAGAATAGATATCCTCTGGTAGTAGTATGCTGGCTGGCAGGGTGACCAGAGGAGTTTTTAGTCACTTCAGCAACTATTTGATCAGTTAACAAATGATTTCTGAATATGGGATTGTGATGGCAGTGGATTTGGTTGGGGGAAACTCATTTTACAGGAGAATCCTTCAAGGGATTATGGTTGCTTTGAGAATCCAGTGGGACCTCCATACCCCCTGGCACCCTGAGAATTCAGGTCAAGTAGTGTTGCATCCCTTTTGGGAATGCTCTCTCCCCAAAACCCCTCCTCCAGAAACTGTAACCTGGCCTGATTTACCTGCCCCTTGTCTCTTGACCTATGGCTTCCAGACAGGTAATCTGACCCCGACCCCAAAAGAGATAAAAAACCTATTCCTCGCATGGTTCCTCCTTGTTTGGGATCATCATTGAGAATAAAGCTTTTGGAAAAAGCCTGAGGTAAGGGGCCTCTTTTGATCTCTTCTCCCTATCTGAAGATCCCCTCCAATCCCCTAATTTGAGATTAGCCAGCTGGTGGGGGTGGTGGCGGGAAAGGGGCATCGTCAATGGCATCCACCGTGGTATTTTTGAATCCACGTAATTTTGGAGTTCTTCAGAGATCATCAAAAGCTGTTCAGACTGTCAATTACTCCTCTCACTGATTCAGCCGTTTTTTTGCACAGCTGAGGGGTGGGGGAGGCAAGACGTAGATGAAGCTAACAACAGGTCGCTGTGTAGGGAATTTCTGTAGCCAAGCAACAGGAACTTTTTTTTCTTTTCGTTTGTTTTCCCTGAAGGCACAGGCGCCGTGCAGGCCAGGGGAACTCTGCATTTGGGTGTGTTGTGAGCTCTGGGGGGACACCGTAGTACAAGCCCCCCACAGCCCTAGAGCCAGGGAATTGTACTGAACGTTCTCCCCACCTGACGGCACCCCCCGTCCCTCCGGGTCTCTGGTGAAGCGGATGGGAGGGAATGTCCTGTTTCTTTGTTTATATCTTGCTCAGAAGAAGTTTATAGAGTGGGAACATTGTAACTCTAACATTGGGAGTCAACCTTCTTGTCCACAAAAAAGAGTTATTTAAAGCAAACTCTTTAAAACCCTTTAAAAGATCTGAAATCAGCTATAGAAGCTACTAAAACATTTCAGCTCTTGGGTAGCTAAGGAGTTCCAAATTTAAACGGGAAAACGTACTTCTGTCGATTTGGGATCATATTGCGGCTAATAATGGACCGAAAAAAACGCTTGAAACATGGGACACAATTGTTCAAACTTTATCCCAATATTTTAAAGGCACACAAGCCCTATGGAATCCAAATTTGACAAGCCAGCCGCGAAATCCACTTTAAGGAAACCTGGTATACCTCCGACAAGTGTTTATTTTCAAAATC
>JAGMWU010000027.1:11513894-11571113 GCA_018697195.1 Certhia americana | reverse complement strand
GAAGGCACAGGCGCCGTGCATGGCCAGGGGAACTCTGCATTTTGGGTGTGTTGTGAGCTCTGGGGGACACCGTAGTCCAAGCCCCCCCACAGCCCTAGAGAGCCAGGGAAATTGGTACTGAACGCAGTTTCTCCCCCACCGTGACTTGCACCCCCCGTCCCTCCCGGGTCTCTGGTGATAGCAGGAGGGAGGGAATGTCCTAGTGTCTTTGTATATCTTGCTCAGACGTTTATAGAGTTGGACACATGTAAATCTAACATGGAGTAACATCCTCTTGCCACAAAAAGAGTTTATTAAAGCAACTTAACCACTTTTAAAAGATCTTAAAATCCCTAAGAAGCTACTAAACATTTCAGCTCTTGGTTAGCTAAGGAGATCCAAATTATAACTGGGGAAAACGTCACTTCTGTCGCATTTTGGCATCTATTGGGCTAATACTGACCGAAAAAAACCGAAAATGGTGACACAATTGTTCCAAAATTTATCCCATATATTTAAAGGCACACAAGACATATGGAATCCAAATGTGCCAGCCCAAGCCGCAGAAATCCACTTTAAGTAAACCTTTTATACCTCCGCAGTTTCTAGTTCCAGCATAGAAACATCTCAGCCACCTTATACACAGCCAGGCATGACAAAGATGGAGCCGAACACGTAGGCGGGGTCTCGTCTTCTAACGCATCTGTCTCTCAAAGCCCCGCTCCTCACCCGTACACATCCCCCTTCACCCACGCCCCCACCCCATCCCACTCCTCTGCCCCAGCTTTACCCCATGTTACTATGGCACCACGCACCCTTCAGCACCGACCCCGAAGCAAGCTGTGGGGGGGAAAGCAGACGGGGGAACGGCGCAGGGCAGCACGGCCGCATTCGGCGCGGGGTTGTGACAGCTGGCAGGGGGGCATGGGGCTGGCCCGATGCCGATTTAAACGTGGCGGCGGAGCTACGGGCAGCCAGTCCCAGGGCGGCAGCAGAACCGCAGACGGGCCCGTTCCCGGCAGGGGGGGGCCGCCAGGAGGGAGACCCCGCGGCCCCCCCCCACCCAAGCGGCACACCCGAGAGGCTCCCCCCCCACCCCGGCTCAGTGTGGTGA
Source organism: Certhia americana (assembly GCA_018697195.1). Taxonomy (NCBI): domain Eukaryota; kingdom Metazoa; phylum Chordata; class Aves; order Passeriformes; family Certhiidae; genus Certhia; species Certhia americana. The sequence continues at coordinate 11,570,020 of JAGMWU010000027.1, read as the reverse complement.
GCGGTTATCGTAGGTTCACCCTCCCTCCCTCAGCAGCGTGGCGGGAGGCCCCGCCCACCCAGCACACGCACGGAAAAGTGGTGGCCCCACCCACCCACCATGCGGCAAGGGCAAGCGGCGGCTCTGCTCCCCCTCGCGAGCAGCGAGCGGGGTGGTTGCGGGCCCCATCTCCCTCACGGACTGTGGTGGGTGCTGCAATTTGCTCACAGCTGCAAATCCAGAGGCGATTTATATCGAGACTGAGATGCAGCACATAGGCCACACACAGATAGTACCCTACCTTCTACCTTTCAAACACAGAACTTCCAGAAACAAAACGAATCTGGCAGAAAACATACCCTTGTTTCACCCGTGGTATATCGTGGGCAGGAAAAAGGTAGAAGAATATAAACCATTTCTTAAAGAATAAAAAGGAGCTATGCAAAATTACAAAAGGAATTTGGCAGATACAGTCAAATTTTAAAAGCATGAGAACTGCCACATTCACCGGGTCTCAAATTAATTAGGACATTCTGATATTAAAGACTTATTCAAATGTTTATTAACACCATCAGAATATGAATTATGGGAAAGCATTTGGAAAAAATTTAAAAACAGTTATACAGGACATTCACCTAAAAACCTGATACAGCTAAGGGATAATGACAATAATGATATCACATTGGAATCACTCATGTATGGTGAATGGTGAATTACATTGTCTCCTGAGAAGCAAAACTCGATTACTATCACAGCAAATATTATATAAATTTCTCCTGCTGCAAAAAAATCCTTTTATCAGGCTAACCAATCACAGACATTCAAGGAGGTTACACAAATATCAAACAGATCTCCTTCTGAAATTTTTTTGCAATTTGTAGAACCATCTTAGAATACAGTCGAACAACAAGTCCAACAACGTCTATCCAAGACCAAACTCATTAAAGAACTGGATCTGAGGAATGCTAATGAGACCTGTTGTAGGGTTATCCTTAGCCTTCCTCTAGAGCCATCCCCAAACCCTTGCTCACAGATTGAAGCCTGTTCCAGAAAGCAGAGATGTCAGCGCACCTGATCCAGGACTGCCTCATCCAGTGCTGCAGCACCGGTGCAACCTGAACAATGCAGCAACCAACATCACAAGATCGCTTGCGGCCACATCATATGCCAACTCTGCAAACAGCCTGGACATTTTTGCAAAAGCCTGCCCAGCAACAAGAACAACAGTCCAAGCAGAAAAGAAACAGAAGTCCAACAAAACAAAAAAAACTAATTTCTCAGCGCGCCCCGTCATTAAATAATGTCACGCGCGTACACAGAAAAATAGAGGGGGTCCCCCACCAGCTAATACCTCTCTCTTAACAGATAGGGGAAGGGGTGGGGGAGGAAAAAACCCGAAAACTGTCAAATGTTCAACTAACAAAGTTTGGCAGCCTCGGGCCGACAGAGCCTCGTGACTGCCAAAGGTTTTCATTTCAATCTACTGATTGGACAATAATCACGGTGGACCTGGTCAAAAATCCACGGGACCCGTCAGGTCAAAAGGGAAATTACAGTGAGTATTTTGTCATCGGGGATATTGCACACACACCAGAACAAATTGAGGTAGTTCCATGACCATTAAGGGAAAAAATAACAAAGTCATGCTTTAGCACGCTGCAAACACCCACCTCACCTTCTACTAGCAGAAGGGCAAATCTTGCCCAAGGCCATTCCTGTTCTGCAAATATAGTAGATGATGGAAAATCACGGAAATCTACTGGACAGGGTGGTGGAAAGGACAAACCTTTCATGGGTGCACCATAGCAAATGGGTCCGATCGCCTCATTGTAGAGTGAGGTTTTAGATACAGGCGAAGACATCACAATTGTACCAGAGGCAAGTGGCCATTACACTGGGAATTGCAACCTTGGCAGGCAAACTTCAGGGCATAGGAGGAATTCACATTGGCTCAGATCTCAAAAAATACTGGGCAAATTGAAGGGACCTGACGGAAAAAAGAAGTGTTCGTCCATTCATGCAAATACAAAGCCCCCTTGGGGGGAAGAACACGATGTTCCCAGTGGGGGAGTCCAATGGTTATTCCTAAGACACCCAGGAATTTTTAGAAGTAGGCACTATGACGCGCCCTACACACAAATTAGCATGTAAGTGACACCCCAAGTGGGTAACCCAGTGGCAACTGAGCAAAGAAAGCTTGAGGCGAATGAAAAAGCTTGTAGAGGAGCAGGTGCGCACAAGGCACCTAGAAGAAAACAACAAGCGCTTTGTAATTTTCCAGTCTTTGGCAATAAAGAAACTGGGAAAGGACAAGTGGAGACTTGTGCTCCCATATCTAAGGGAAAATAAACAAAATAATAGAGGACCATGGGACACTCTAAGCCAGGGATGCCTTCTCCAACAGGTGCTCCCAATCGAGACGGAAATTGGCTGTATTAGATACAAGATGTTTCTTCAAATTCCTCTGCACCACAGAAGACGCCATAAGGTTTGAATTTTCAGGTCCCGGCGTGAATTTCGCCAGGCCCCCATGAAGAGATAGCACTGGAAAGGTGCTGCACTCAGGGTATGAAAGCCTGCCATTATATGCCGAGCAGTATGTAGCATCGTTTACTGTCACCTGTAAGTGCTAAGAGACAGGATTGCCATCATCCTTCACTACATGGATGATGTGGCTGGTGTGTGCCCCCAATGACTCTATACTCCAAAAAACACGCTTCGACCTAGTGGTTAAAGTTTTAACCTCTGCTGGGATTCCAATTACAGGAAGACAAAGTCCAAAGGGATGCCACCTGGGAAGTACCTGGGCTTACAAATTTTCAGACGAGGACCGTTGTTCCCTCCGCAATTGGAATCAAGTGTAACTTAAAACCCTAGCAGATCTCTCTCCCTGTGTGGATCATTGAATTGGTAGGACCCTGGCTAGGCTATCACAAATAAGGATCCTAGCAACCCTTTTTCAAAATTATTGAAAGGGGAGAGGGAGTGGTCTCCCCAGGGAACTGAACCCCAGAGGTGAAGACAGCAATCGAGAAGCGTAGAAGGTACAGAAAGCATTGTCAGAGAGACAGGCTCACAGGTATGAACCAGCGACTTTCCATTCATTGTGCTAGGAAAACTGCCACAACCTGCATGGTCTGATTTACCAATGGATCGAGGGCAGAGAGATCCACTCTTAATCATAGAGTGGGCTTCCTCTCTCACCAAAGATCCAAGACAATCAATGAGCCACAAGAGTTAATAGCTCAATTGATCACGAAGGCAGGATGAGGCTGGTGAACTGGCTGGTTGTGATTTTACCATGCATTACCTTCGGTCAAACACTTCAGAGGAGGAAGGAAACTCTCCGAAGAGGAATGACCAAGAGATGAATTGAGAATTGCTCTGGGCAATGCAATCTCAGTTATTCGGGACAGCTACAGGGGACAAATATCGGCCATGCCCCATCCACAAGCTGTGCAATGAGGAATCCACCTCATTCATTGTGAGGAGAAAAGGGAGTCGGAGACCGTCAAAGCTCTCCCAGTGTTCACGGGAGCATCTGGGGAATCCCCACAAGTCTGGTGGATGACTTGGAGAAATCATCAAACTCAGCATTGGAAGCTGATAGTGGCAGTTTGTAGAAGGGTCTCCCCAGGTAGTTGAACTAGCAGATGTGGTAAGAGGCCTTTTGAGGAAGTTCTCAGAACCATTTTTTAATTGGGTGACCGAATCTGGCATAGTAGCTGGAATAGTATCCAGAGTGAAGCAGGCTTTGCTCAGAGACACTGAGAATAAGCATTCTTCAGATTGCTCTCAAAGCTAACTTATGTAGTTTCTCACGAGAACATCCATCTTGTGGTGAATGTACGATCACCTCGGACCTTCCCTAGTGAAATTGCGAGGACTCGTCGAGCGACTCCCTTGCTGCACCAGTTGAAAAAGGCACGTCTTCCTGACATCTTCTAACAGGCAAAACTGAGTCACCAACAATATCAATCAAAATGTGCCATGGTCCTGATCGTCCGTTCCATGATAACACGGAGTCAGGCGCGAGCTATTGTGGCCACCTCCGTCCAATTGCCAGTGCCAGGCCATGCCATCAATGGGTATGGGAGTTAATCCCGAGGCCTTGCAGTTGTGAGGTGTGGCAGACAGACATCACACACATTCCTAGTTGGTAATTAAATATGTTCAGTAAGTTATAGACACACAATTCAGGTGCAATGTATGCCTCTTGCCCATGCAGGAGAGAAAGTGTGCATGCGAAACAACACCTAGTGCAAAAGCCTTTCAGGGCTAGGGATCCCAAAAGAAATCAAAACTGATAATGGCCCAGCATACACGTCCAAGGAGTCCTGGAATTTGTCCATCAGCTTGAGGAGTGAACATAAAACTGCATCCCCACTCCCCCACAGGCCAAGCTGTGATTGAACAAGCACATCAGACGCTCAAACAGGTTTTGGCTAACAGAGCAGGCACGATGGTGGGGATACCTCAGAACAGAAGGCTCTGCAAAGCCCTGTTTACCATCAATTCCTGCCGCGAACTAGTCTTTGAAACATGAATCCACCTGTAATTCGTCAATTAACAGTGGTAATCAGTTCAAACTTCTCAGGCATCCACCGGTCGTGATTAGGGATCCAGAAACTTGGGAAACAAGGGTCCCTATGAGCTCGTGACCTGGGGCCGTGGTATGCGTGTGTAGTACTCCCTCAGGCCCTCGGTGGATCCTCAGAATTGGGTTAAAGCCATTTTGTTTCCCAAAAAACCCAGCTCCAGCAGAAGGAGATGAAAGGCAAGTAGCCACTGCCCTCAAGAGAAGACGCCGTCGGATGGAGAGGAAGGAAGAATCTTCCGAATGTGTGGACTCCATCCGGCAGAAAGAAACAGAGAACTTTTAACATGTTTTAAAAAGTTTGTTTTCCTTTTGAGAAAAAACCTATTTCTTGTTATCCTCACTCCATGTAACCCAATGTTTTTTCCTTTAACTTCTTAAACAAAAAAGGGTGAGATGTGCATCCCCTTTTGGGAATTGTCTTCCCCAACCCACCCCCCCCCCCCCCCCCCCCACCCCCGACCGAAACTGTAAAGTGGGCTCTGATTACATGCCCTTGTTCTCTGACCTACTTGCTTCCGGCCGAGGTAATCTGACCCCGACCCAAAAGTGCTAAAACCCCCTCTTCCTCCTGTGCTTTCCCTCCTTGCATCTTGGATCCCTTCATTGAGAATAAAAGCTTTGAATACATCCTGAGGGTTAATGAGCGTCTTTTGAATCTCTTCTTCCCTTATCTGAAATCCTCTCTAACATCCCCAAATTCTGAGCTAGCCAAGCTTGTGGGGGTGCAGGAAATGGGAATCATCAAAGTAGAAACGGCTGATGAATAGAGGTGATGGCTTATATTTTCAAATGCTGTACTACATTATTGTATAACTCTAAAACTCTAGATTAAAGATTAGTTAACTGTCTTCACATTGGTCAGACAAAATAATCCTCCAGGTCTGAGATACAAGGACAACCTACTGCCTCAGGCCCCGAAAAGTATAAACAAAAGTGAATTGGGGGGGGGGGGGGGGGGGGGGAGAAGCAAACTGGGGCCATATGACTTCATTACCTGAAGCTGTAATTGGAGGATTAATCCCTGATATGCAAATGGACCAAACTTATATCTGTCTGAAAAAAAAACCTCGTGACTGTCATCCATCTTGGGTACAGCCCCTCTCAGAGGCTTTTGACTGCCCAAGGTGTTATCTATTGAAGGTATGAGAAACGATGCTCACTTTTAAAATTTCAAAGGTTTATTAAACCTTAACAAAATACAGCAAAGGACTGAATAAGGAAAGAGAAAATGGCACCAGGAGCGTGGGACTGTCTGCCACCTGCTGGTCTATAAAATGGCTGCTCTGCCTTTTATACCCCTGGAGGTTGCATCAGGCAACCTTTCCTCCTCCTTAAGTCTGTCAGTTAACTCTTCTTCGCCATCCATTGGTTGAGATTACTTTCTTGCAACTTGATTGGAAGTCAGGTGTTGTCATGCTGCACCCCTCCCCAGCAACAAGCTTTTCCCATCCCATGCAATGGGCACATGTGCACGCCCTCCCTCTACAAGTGTCACAACCAAGGCTATCTGGTGGCCACAATACCGAGTGGGATGGAAGGGGGCTATGGGGAGAACAGAGGATGTCTAGACATAAAATCACAATAACATAACTATACATCAATAAAACTTATTAAAAAATATATACAATATTTATCCTGTAATTGCGAGAGCCAGCCATCACATTCTCTATCTGTAACAAAGGCCTTTACTAAATACCTACCCTTATTCTCTAAATCTTGTCTAGCCTCTGTTCTAGGTAGCCACTCCAAGGTATCAGAGGAATAAAAAATTACCCTTTGAAGCTGGTGACAGAAACTAAGCTGCCATGAGTATGGCTTTTGCTATTAGCTTTGGCAAGAATAAGAGCCAAACCTGAGGGAATATTCAATTGTTCCCCTTTGAATTATTTGGGCTTCTTACCCCATCAATTTTCAATGTGGTGGGGAAGTGAAGACATATATTTAAACCAGTATGTGGCCAGGATACTGTGTCTCATGAAAACTCTTTGACAGGAAGCCAAATTTGCACAGAAGCTATCTTTGGACTTTGTTGTTCATAATATCCAGCCAGGACTGCAGAGACAGCAGCCAGGACAGCTGAACATGGGTGGACCCATCACACTTGGATGAAGGTCATGAAAGCCCTGGAGATTTGGACTTCTCAGTGAAGCCCAAAACTGGGCAAGAAAATAAAACTCTATAGACAGACAGCTACAGAGCAGGTATTTGTTCATTAGGCGCTGGGAGTGAGTGGGATCTTTCTGCCAAAAACTCACTCAATCTTCTTTAGCCTTCAGTTGCATTTTAAAAGTCCTTCCACAAAAGGTCACAATTACAACATATCATTAGCATACTCATATTTGCATAAAGCTGTGTCATGGTTTTATAACAGTTTGTTGCTTTTGCGCATGCATCAGTTCCCTCTGTGGTGGTCATCAGTCTTCTGGTGGTCTTTTGATGAAGACTTCTGTAGTCTTCCTCATATTTGAGCTTTTTACCTCTATCTTCAGTGCATGCCTGGTGCATCTTGTTTTTCAGTCTAACTTGTTTTTAGCTAATTTTGCAGTTTGCAAGTTTCGTTAAAACTTGCTATCTTGCTCTTGATGGCGCTTGTTATCTTGTTGCCTGTTTCCCAACCTGGAAATGAAACTCGAGATAATTTTAGTAAGGAGGTAATATAAAAGAGTATCTTTATTTGAAGGCCTTCAGGGGCAGTTATGGAAAGATGTCCACAAAAGCCTACCCTCCCAGGGGTGAGTACATTTTTATAGGTTTTAGGAAATTAGAATAATTGATAAAAAACACCAATTAGGATGACAAGTGGTGATGCAATTTCCCCCCAGGTCAAGGCCCTTCTCTGGAGCCCCCCTTCAGCACTAGAAGTACTTTGTCCATGAGAATGTATCTCAAAGAGTTGTCCTCAATCTTGGTTCCCAGGAAGAACTGTTGGAGTGCATGAAATAGAAGCCTCTATGAGTCTCTCAGAGAGAAAAAAGAATGCAAGTCATGGCGAGAGATGAATAGATGGGACTCCAGCTAGGTGCTAGCATGGAAACCGATTTATTGATCACGCAGTCTCATCTTTTATACCTTTTAGGCATGAGCTAAATATAGATCCACAGCTTAAGCAATAATTACCATTACAACCATGTCTGTATTTCTTAATAACATTGCTTCACTCTACCTATGTGTCGCTCTTGCTTTTGCATGTTTTCTTCTAGCTTTCTGATGTTTTGAATTTCTGGAGTCAGATTCCCACACACATTTCTGTAAACAACAATGGTTTACATTCCTTTCAAAAAAGGAAGTGAGAGTTGATGGACCTATGGCTTGACCAGTGTGGTCTCAGAGGAGGCCACCTGTTAGACCAATCAAGGGACAATGCGTGTAACCTATATAAATCAGAGTTTTATAATAAACTTCCTCTTTTTCTCCTGCCTTGCTCGAGGAAAGGTGTTGAGTGTGTGTGTGTTCGTTCGTCTCATATTGCGACATCTGGTGACGGCCGAGTGAGAGAAAGCATCAGCAGTTGGTGAGGTCGTTCTGGTTTCCCACCCCCCTCCTTTGGCTTATTTTTTTCTTTCGGGCTTTTGCGATGGAGACCTCTGGGCTATGTGGAAAAGAATCCTTGGTCCTGCAACTCTGGGCAGGATTTTTAGACCGAAATAATGTCCCTATCTCGCAGAATGATGTTAAAAATTTGTTCTTGTGGGCCAGAAGAAATGGATTTTTTTCCAAATGTTCACAGGTGTTCTCTAGAACTGCCTGGTCTCGAGTTGGGATCCGACTTCAGGAGATCCTCCTTGCTGATTATGAAAAGGACATAGAGGAGCTATTATTCCAATGGCAAGCCGTGGATCTGGCTTTGGAGGTATTTTCCTCTGGTTCCTCTCGGAACTCCGTGGCCTCACGGAGTTCCCAGGGGGACCTGTCTGCCTCAGATGTGGATGAGGACGGAGACGCTGACTCCCTCAGTGTGGGGGGGCTTTCGCCCGTTCCCCGTGTAGCTGCGCAGATAAGCGGAGTCCCGCGGCCTACCTGCAGCCCGGATCGGTCGGTTTCACCAGTCTCGCCCCGCCCCCCCCTCCCCCCCGCGCCGCGGCAGCGGAGCGAAGGGGGTCCGCCTTCACTTTGTGCCTTTCCCGTGCTGGGAGGCAGCGGGGAGGCCCTGGGTCGGTCCCCGGCCCTGCTCGCGTCTGATTCTGTGACCACCCTCTGTCCGCACTGTGGTAACAGCACGACGTATCCTGTGGTGGCGGCAGGGGTGGAGCCCAGTTTGCCGCCGCCGATCCGGCGTTCGGAGGGGGCGGCGGCGGGGCCCGCCCATTCAGGACACACGGTTGGGTATGCGCAGGCGGCAGGAGCTGCCATGGGAGGGTCTCTAATCGACCTTTCGTCCAGCCCTGCCAGGAATGGCAGTCAGCCCATCCCGCTCGGCTCGGGGTGGGCGGTGCCTGCGGTCGGATACCCGGTGAAGGGAGGAACTCTTTTGGGAGGGGGCCAGGATCCCACCCCCCTCGTACTGCTCCTGTCGGGTGCGGCGAATGATGGCGCATGCGTGGCAGCGAAACGGGGCGCAGCGGCGCCTCCGGCGACGGCGTCTGTCTCTGCATCTCAAACCCCCCCCGCGCCTGACGGGGGTGGAACCGGGGCGGCCCCGCCCCACCCCGCACCGGGCACAGGCTCTGCTGGGACGGATGTAGTCCCGGCGGTGGCTGGTTCAGATCCGCAGTCCCAGTCTACCGCGAACGATGGGTCCGTGGTAGGTGTGGGCGTGGAACGGTTCGCCCTTGGCGCAGATGGGGATGTAGCCGGCGGGAGACCTGTGGTTCCCCGAAGCCGGGGGCCCTTGTCACCGGCGCTGTGGACCCTTCCTCCGTGCCAGGTGACCGTTCGCCCAAAGGAGAACGGTCGGTTTTGGTGAGAAGTTAGAACAAAAGCAGAGGAAATGGTTGAAAATTCTTTTGCACGTCGCTCCCAGGATCACAAGGATGGTTCCTCTGGCCCTGCCGCTGTGGCAGGGGGTGCTGCATCGGGTGAGGCCATGTTGGCTTCCAGTCGGGCACCTGCCTCTGTCCATGTGGAGTCCACGGGATGCGACTCAGAGGGTGCTGCGACCCTACCAGGGGGTCCTCAGGCCTTTCCTGTACTTAGGGGTGTTATGAGTAATACCTATCAGCCCTTGTCTTAGCCAGCTTTGCTGGACCTCCGTGATAAGGTTGGCAAATATGATTTGGGGTCTGCTGAGGTCATGCAGATGCTTCGTGTGTTTGCTGTGGATGCATTGCTGCCTCATGACATTCGTAGCCTGGCCCGCATTTTATTTGACCCTGTCATATATGACCTTTTTGAGTCCAGATGGGCTCAATTGGCAGCCAAGGAACTGCAGCGGAATGCTACACTGGGTCAGCAGGACCCTAGACGCTCAATTGGCACTGATGTGCTGCTGGGCCTAGGCAATTACATTTCTCCTAATGGGCAAGCCGGGTTTGATCCTCTGGTGCTTGAGCAGTGCAAGGAGACAGGCATGGCAGCATTGGTTCAGACCATGGAATTGGCTGCTCCGAAACAGGCGTTTGCAACTGTAGTCCAGGGAGCTGATGAACCCTTCCTGCAATTCACAAGGCGCCTGACTGCCTCTGTCGAAAGGCAAGTGGAGAATCCGGAAATGAGAGCTCTAGTGCTTGGAAACTTGGTGAGGACCAATTGTAATGCCGATTGTAGGAGGATCATAGAGGCTCTTCCTGGTGATCCTTCTGTATCTGACATGGTGGAGGCCTGTGTGAGAATGGGTGACTTTGGTCAGAAGGTGGCTGCCTTGGCAGCTGCTGTACAACCGGTTTGGACAGTGCCGCAGGGTGGACAGCTGTGGCATGGGAATGCCAGGAGTGGTAAGAAACAGAAAAAGAAGGGGCAAAAGGTCACACCTCCGTTGTGTTACTGTGGTCGATGTGGCAGGACGAATCATATGTCCAATGTTTGTAAGGCGACTGTTCATGTTAATGGACAGGTTTTGCAGGGGTTGGGAAACCAAAAGCAGAGTGCGAAGGGGAGTCGCGCTCAGACACAAGTTTCTCTCCAGACCCAGGAGCCGATGGAGGTCTGCTTAGCTGACTCACAGCCAGTACCCGCGGATCAGCAGGAGTGGATGTGAGCACCACGGACATGGTTGTCATAGGCTCTGAAAAAATACACAAGGTTCCCCTTGATGCTGTTGGTCCCTTGGGTGGAGGCATGAGTGCTTTCCTGATGGGAAGATCTAGTGCCACCATTCAGGGCATCACTGTGCACATGGGGTTGATGCGGATTTTACATGACAGATTTGTGCACCCACCCCTCCTGTCACTATCCCAAAAGGAACAAAAATTGCTCAACTTGTGCCTTTTAAGTCTCCTGTTCCTAAGGCGGTTGACCGAGCGCGAGGAGAAGGCAGCTTTGGATCCACTGGGCCGCCTCAGGTCCACTGGACCACTGTCCTGACTAAAAACCGACCTGAGAAGATGTGCACCCTGTCTGTTCCTGGTGTGTCATTGCCAGAGATCCATCTCAGTGGGCTTCTGGACACCGGTGCAGACGTCACAATTATCTCCCTGGCTGCCTGGCCTCCAGAATGGCCTTTGGAGCCGATGCAGGCGTCAATTGCAGGATTGGGAGGACCGACGCAGTGCTATGTGAGCCAGCTGCCCATGAATATCACGAACCCAGAGGGACAGACAGCTATGGTTCGGCCTCATGTCACTGCACGTCCTCTTAACCTCTGGGGGAGGGATGTGCTGGCCACATGGGGGGTGCGCATCGGGACGGAGTTTTGATGAGGGCCACTGCGATGAAGGGCGCAGAGTGTCCTACGCCTCCTTTAGGGTGACTGGTGGACAAACCCATCTGGGAAAATCAGTGGCCCCTCCCTCAAGATAAATTAGTTGCCCTTCGAGACCTGGTGCAGGAACAGTTGGACCAGGGTCATCTGGAGCCTTCTACCAGTCCCTGGAACACTCCTGTCTTCTGCATCAAGAAGAAGTCTGAGAAATGGAGGTTGTTACAAAACCTCCGAAAGGTCAATGCCATGATGGAAAGCATGGGAATGTTACAGGCGGGCATGCCATCACCTACCATGCTTCCCGCAGATTGGCCAATTCTCATCATGGATTTGAAGGACTGTTTTTTTACAATTCTTTTGCATCCTGATGACAGACCGAAATTCGCCTTCTCAGTGCCAGCAATTAGTAATGCTGAACCTGCACAGCGGTATCAATGGCGAGTTTTGCCCCAGGGCATGCGGAACAGTCCGGCCATATGCCAATGGTATGTGGCCCGTGCCTTGTCTGGAGTTCGCAAGCAGTTCCCTGAAGCCCGTCTGTATCATTATACGGACGACATTTTGGTGGCTGCATCCACTCAGGATGAGTTGCTGAGGATATAGCCTCAGTTGCTCAAGGCTCTGCATTCAAATGGGCTGCAAGTGGCTCCAGAAAAGGTTCAACAACAACCTCCGTGGAAATATTTGGGGGTCAAAATTCTGGAACGGACAATCCAACACCAGGAGGAGTAATTTGTGCATTCAGTGAAGACACTGAATGATGCTCAGAAATTGGTAGGTGTCATCACTTGGTTACGTCCATACCTGGGACTGACCAATGCACAATTGTCTCCTTTGTTTGATTTATTGAAGGGAGACTGTTTTGAAATCACCTCAGACATTGACCCCTGCGGCACGTCAGGTGCTAGAGGAGGTTCATCAAGCTGTTTCTGCTTGCCAAGTTCATTGCATTGATCCTGCCGTTGATATCACTGTGTTCATTACCACTCCAGATTCGCATCCCACAGGTGTCATTGGCCAATGGAATGACAAATGGTCTGATCCCTTGCATGTCTTGGAATAGGTTTTTCTGCCTCATCAGCCACAGAAGATGGCAACTGCAATGTTTGAGCTGATTGCTTGAATGATAATCAAATGCCAACAACGGTGCTTGCAATTGATGGGTGCAGATCCCGCAAAGATCATACTCCCGATACAAAGGGAGGATTTTGAATGGAGCCTTGCAGACAGTGTGTCTCTGCAGAGCGCTCTAGAAAACTTTTCAGGGCAGATCACTTATCATCTGCCCAGCCATAAGCTACTACAGGTAGCGAAATTCACACAAATCTCTTTACGGCCCAAAAATAGCCAGGAACCAGTGCAAGGACCCACCATCTTCACTGATGGTTTGGGGAAAACAAGAAAGGCCATTGTTACCTGGAGGGATGTATCTGAGTGGCAGGTTCTGGAAGGTTATGAGGATGGGTCCGCCCAGCTGGTAGAATTGAGGGCTGCAGCCATGACATTTGATAAGTTTTCCCAGGAACCTTTCAATTTGGTCACGGATTCAGCCTATGTGGCTGACATCGCACAGCGATGGGGTTATTCGGTTTTAAAGGAGGTAAGTAATCCTGCCTTGTTTCATCTCCTGAAGACTTTGTGGAGTTCCATTCAGGACCGGGTTCATCCATACTACGTCCTGCATGTGAGGAGTCAGACTGATTTGCCAGGGTTTGTAACAGAAGGTAACGCGAGGGCTGACAAGTTGGCTAACCCAGCGTGGGTAGCACCTCAGCCTGACACACTGGCACAGGCCAAGGCATCGCATGGGTTTTTCCATCAGAATGCACATACCTTGCAGAAGCAGTTTCAGCTGACGCGTACAGAGGCTCGTGACATTGTTGAGTCATGTGATGACTGTCACGCACTGGCTGCACCGTGGGTGGGGTGAATGCCAGAGGCCTTATGGCCTTGGAGCTTTGGCAGACTGATATCACCCAGATTGCCGAGTTTGAACGGCTCAAGAATGTGCATGTCACGGTGGACACGTTCTCCTCTGCCATGTGGGCCTCTGATCACACTGGAGAAAAGGCCCACGATGTCCTTGCCCACTGGAGGCAGGCCTTTGCCGTTCTAGGCATACCTTCTGCTGTGCAAACCGACAATGGTCCTGCTTACGCATTGCAGCAGGTGCAGCAGTTCCTACAAGCATGGGGTGTGTCACACAAGTTTGGTATCCCTCATTTTCCGACTGGTCAAGCTATTGTAGAACGTGCTTATGGTACTTTGAAGCGGGTTCTTCAAAAACAAAAACAAGGAATGCAGGGTGACACCCCGCACAGTTGGTTGGCAAAGACATTGTACACCATCAATCATCTTACTGTGCCCCAAAACTCGAATAACCCTGTCATTTTGAACCATCATCTCTCGTTGCAGGCTTCAGATGGGACACCTCAGCCTCGAGCAAAGGTCTGGGTGAGAAATTTAGTCAAGAAACAGTGGGAAGGTCCTTACGACCTTATCGCTTCCAGGCGAGGGTACACATGTGTATCCACAGATACTGGAGTACGCTGGGTACCTTCAAGGTGTGTCCATCCTTACCTGCGACTGCAGAGACAGGATCCAGCCAACGGGCAACATGGAAACCATGACCAAACTGAAAATCATCGTGTGGATGGATCATCAAGTGATGACTCTGATGAAGACAAAGCGAGTAATCACTCTGATGATTCCTCCACAAATGGACAATGAACATTGTACATATTCCCTTTCAACATTGTTCATTTTTCTTTTTTCTTTTTTCTTTTTTAAATGGAAAAAGGGTGAGATGTTGTCCTTGTTTTTGCATGTTTTCTTCTAGCCTTCTGATGTTTTGAATTTCTGGAGTCAGATTCCCACACACATTTCTGTAAACAACAATGGTTTACATTCTTTTCAAAAAAGGAAGTGAGAGTTGATGGACCTATGGTTTGACTAGTGTGGTCTCAGTGGAGGCCACCTGTTAGACCAATCAAGGCACAATGTGTGTAACCTATATAAATCAGAGTTTTATAATAAACTTCCTCTTTTTCTCCTGCTTTGCTCGAGGAAAGGTGTTGTGTGTGTGTGTTCGTTCGTGTCATGTTGCGACACCTATGCACTGCCTCGTACAAATATGTAAAGTATTGCAAACTAGGCATTCTTTTTAAAATCCTGCTTGCTTCTGCCATGGCTTGGGCCTACCAAACTTAGCATATCTACTTCTGTAATGAGTTCAGATGTGCTTTCAGTTCTGCTTTCCAGCTATATTGCCACATGCAAGGATTGAATTAAAGCCTTTAGAGAAATTAAAATATATTAAGCCACACAGACATAATGTAGAAGTGTAAGTTTTAAGCAAGTTTAAATTAAGTTTAAGTAAGTAGAAATACATTTTAAGTGCCTTAAGAGAGTGAAAAGCCATAAAGCCTAGTTTAAAGTTCAGTACCTTAGCTCTAGACATAACAAAAACATAGTAGAACATTGCTTGCATTCTTAGATAAAACAGATAGAACCATTTACGTGAATAGATAGAACTGTATGCGTAAATATGTGTAAGAACTGACACTGCCTTTCCTACTTTAGAATTGAATTCTAATAGGTGTAGAAAGTATATTTTAGAATCGTGTTTTTAGTTGATTGGATGATTTATGAATAAAAAGTCCCCTGTATTGAGGTGCTCGTTCTCTCTCTCTCATACACACATGCACACACACACACACAGAAGAAAGGAAAAGGACACACAGATGAAGTAAAGAAGAAGACAAAGAAGGAGATGAAGAAGAAGAAAGGTGCAGGAGCTGCTGTTGCTTTGCTCGGGATATAGCCAAAAACTTAAGCACGGACTTTTAGTATTCTGAACTCTTGCCTTTGAGACTGATGTATTCACACAATAAACAACTTTACCGCATTTGAAGACTCATGAAGCAAGAAACTGAGGAAATTATGGGTTGAAGGTTTAGCTAGAAGCAGTATAGAGCTTAGCCAGAAAAATGTAGAGACATATGTAGATTCATAAGCAAATTATTAGCAGATGGTAGATGGAACCAATGAGGACTAAGACAATATATCCTTTACTGTGTTTGAAGAGGCAAGATAGAGAGGATGATAGGGCACTGTAAAAATGAAGAAACTGTGACCACAGGACCAGCCAGAACCAGGTTGGGGAACTTGGACTATGTCCAATGGATCATCAATTCTTCTATCGCGACAGAGGTGAAGAGTTTAGAACAAGGAAGAGAGTGGTGACTTCATCTTCAAAACCCCCTGCCTCATAACAAAGCTCACTGACCCATTTCAAGCAAAGGACTGCGCAAGTGTGAAAGAACTTTGTGCTCATTTTAATACAAAGCAGGGGTAGGCGGGGTTAGGTAATGAATATGTATAGGCATATGAGATAATCATATGAATATGGACTACTTCTGTGGTTAAATAGAGAGCCAGAGCATTGTGACTCTCACACATGCTTTTGGGGAATATCCCGCTTTTGCCTGGCGCTGCAATAAATATACCAACTGTTATAAACGTTCTGAGCCAATTTACAAATTGATTAATAAATTTTATTGAGAATGGCAAGCAAGCAGTGCTGGGCGACCGGAGAGTCTGCTCTCTACCAATGACTTGCAAATTGCATCCGCAGTTGATCTTGTTTTTATACTGCTGTAAGGCTCGTTTCCCGTCAGTTCCCACCGAGTTTCATTTCTTCAGTTTCTTGTCTTCAAGATTGTACTGCATAGACTCTCCACTGTTGTTAGGGGGTCTTCTTCCCTCTTTCGGGGGTTGCTGGATGAAGGCGACTTGTCTTCCTCAATGACCTCGCGTTCACCTTTCCGTTGCGCAAGCGTACATTACTAAAGCGTCATGCAAACGATAAGCAGTTAATCTTATACCAATAACCACTTCCTGCTTCATCTTGTCTCTATCCTTATTTAGTATCATTGCATCTGGACTTCCCTATTGTGGCTTCAGCTATCTTGCAAGTTTCGCACCAACACAGCTGACATTTTTCTACCAAACATTGTGAAATATGAAGTTATAGTTCGTGTTGGTTAAATAAAAAAAATTGGTATAAATGTAATTATGAAATATGTGGAATACAGTCATGGGACAGTTATAAAGACGAGTTATAATAAACATAGAAAGCAAAGCATGGAAAAAGGCCTTTTGAACTAATATTTTGTTCACAATTTACTACTATAGATCTTAAGTTGTAAGAATATGTGAATTATAACTTTAGATGTTGCTTTTCTTTTAACAAATCCTTTCTACTTGTAATAAAAACTTTTGAATTATAGTTTTAGAATATTGCTTTGTACTTAGGATTTTTAAAACTGTAGCTTTAGAATGTATAAAAGGTTTAAACAACAGAAGGAAGTGAGCCTATCTAACAAACAAAACAGTGAAGAAAACAGCCTGAAAAGGAAGATGGACATCAACTCGCTGACTAATGGTTTTGAAAAGGGAAGCTGGACCCCACTATCTGGGATATGCATTCCAGGATATACATCCTGAGAGGAATAGATCACAATGGAACTGTTAAAACCAGCTATCACTATCAGTGATTTTACATCCTGAAGTATGTATCCTGAGAGGAATGGATCACAATAGAGTATAGAAATTGTAAAGAAACCAGCTATCACTATCATTGATTTTACATCCTGAAGAATGCATACTGAGAAGAATGGATTGCAATGAAGTATAGAATTGTGACGCAAAAACTGGAATTAGAAATTGCTGAGAAAGCCTACAGATATATATATAAATACCAGCAGGCCTCAGCATTCAGTGTGCAGTTAGAGATCCCACTTGTGCACCCAGTGCTGTTTTGCTTATATTTTACCATATTAATTAATAAATTGAATTACTGCTTGATATATTGGCTGAGTCAAGCTCATTTCTAACAACATGAATCACATAAACATATTTTACACCAACTTTTCTAACTATAATTAGTTGGAGAGTTTTGTCCGTTTCAGCATTTTTTGCATCAGGAGGAAGCGCTCCCACTTCCTTTTTTTCCATCTGTAGAAGGTTTTTTCCAAGATTTTAAGGCAGGGGTGGCTCTCCGATTCCCAGGATGGCTCTGTGAGCGGGGAGGTCACGCCCCCCGTGACGGGCAGGGGGGACCAGCCTCTCTGAGAGGGGTCGAGGTGACTCCTTCCATTGCCCTGGTAATGGCCGAGGCATGGGGTGGTGGAGCGGTCCCGGGACTGAGGCCATCGCTGCGCTGTCTCCCCCCTCTTCCTGTGTAGGGGGGGCCGCCGCTGCGCAGCCACGGCTCGGCTATCCCCTGCCCCTGGGCCCCGCCCGTGCCGACCCCGAGGGATCCTGTAATGTGAAATTCACAGCCGGGAGCGTCACCACCCTGGGCGGCATCGATTTTGCTGATGCGGGAGACAAGGGAAAAGGCGGAGTTCAGTCGCTTGAGAAATTTGACGTCACCTTTGTAGGCAAGAACGACTTTATCGTAGTTTCCACAATAACGAGTTTTATTTTAGAGAGACCTGAGAACCGCTGTGAGCAGCGGCACGGCCCGAGCACGGGCGCGCCGGGGGTGTCCCCGGGTGGGTGTGCCTGCACCGCGCTTCTGTCCTCGGGCCGTGCCACGGGAAACGAGCGCTCTTAGTCTGCCCTGCCTGGGCTGAGCCAAGGTACTCTAAGGGCTGTTAGTGCCAGAAGGGTAAGAGAAATGAGACCTTTCTTCCAGCCTTTAAAATATGAATTGGAAAAACGTTGGGTGATTTATCACATTCTTTATTTGCCAAACTCTCCTAAGAAGGATCCATTGGTATTTTGCAAAAAGAAGAAAATAACAGATAGTTTAGGATGGTTTACTGAATTAAATTTTAAAAGTACCTTCTCCTACACCCCTGTGAATAAGAAAGGCCAAGGACTCTTTGCTATTACATGGAAGAATCCTGAAACAGGGAAAAAGACCCAGCTCACCAAGACAGTCCTGCCTGAAGGTTTAAGGCACAGCCGAACTATATTCAGAAACCAGCTGGCAAAGGAACTGGAGAAGTCAGCAAGTGAGAATTGCTACATCCAACAGTTGCATGCAACCCACTGTAAGCTTGTCCTGTGAACATTGACAACATGTACCCTATGCCATGCTACTGAAACAGGGTAATGTTATTCTGAAAGTGTTTGCTGTTAATCCTGTATGTCTCTGTCCCCAACACTAACTTATAATGTATCTGAGTATGACTCTTTGCAGACTGTAGAGGAAGCCTATTTCAGCAGACCAGACCTGAAGGATGTGCCAGACTGGAAGCTGTGTGCAGATGAGAGCAGCTCCATGCGAGATGGCAAAGAGGTGACAAGTCATGCGGTGACAACCACGAACCAGGTAACCAGGGAAAAGGCCTTGTCATCAAATGTATCAGCACAGAGAGATGAACTGACTACATCAATGAGAGATCTAGAACTGAGCAATTTTATCTGGAAGGAAAGAAGACTGGTAACTTTTCAAGGTAATGGAATTGAACACACTGAACAGACCCATGCACTGCTACAGAATATTTAGGAATGTAGAGAAGCAGTTTTTATGCATTGCAAAGCTCAGCAAAACAACTCCCAAATTAAAGAATTGTTTTGCTGATAAAATAGTAAAGGGGCTGCAGAAAAAAGCATCTTAATAGTGGTGCCACAAAAGGAAATCAGTTGTTGAGGTTTGCCCCAAAGTGTTATCAAAAAGAACCATCAGTTTTCTGGCACAAAGGCTGAAATTAAGGAAAGTGAATGGATGATTACACCAGAAACAAACCAAATGTGGGCAAAAGAGTTGTACTAGAAATAACAGAGGCAGGAGATTTTCCTGGAGATTATTGGCAAATAGATTCTACTAAGTTACCAAGCAAAAAGAAACAGGTATGTATTTGTGTTGGTTGACACCTTTAGTGGATGGTCTAAAGCTTACCCCTGTCACACTAACACAGCAAGGGAGGTGGTAAAAGTTTTTCTCAATCATATAATTCCAAAAGTTTGGGGTTCCTTTGGCGTTGGTCCCACAATGATCGGGGAAATTAGTCAAATGTTGGGAATTGTTTGGGATCTGTTAATTCCCTATATACCCCAGACAAGTAGTAAAGCTGAAAGTGTGAATGGAACCCTCAAAACACAGATTAGTGAAGTTTATCAGAAACATCCATAAAATGGGTTCAAGTCTTGCCTATAGCCTTGCTGAGAATCTGCGTGCAGTCAAAGCAGAGACAACATGAATCCTTATGAAATATTGCATGGCAGGTCTTATCAAATTGTGTATATAATGGGAGAAATCCATATGAGGGAAAATTGACTTGCAAAGGTATTTAACAATTTCTAAATTCCACTTTGCAGAAACTCCAGAGATTCATCATATTATCCAGAAAAATAAGACTGGACACACCTGCCCATCTGTTCCAGCCTGGAGACTGAGTCCATGTTAAATGGAGAAACAGTAACCTTACAAATTAAGTGAAAAGGACCATTCCAAGTCTTGACCACCCTCTCTGAAACCAGAGGCCCTGAATTCACTGCTCCAGAGTTAAGAAGACTTCTGTTCCTAAGACAACCGGAAAAACAGAGGCTGATACAAATCAGAATGATGTGATTTAAATTGTTCTTTTGTACTTCTTATGTGCACAGTTGGTAACCATAATTCAAATTTGGCCCTAAAAATTTGCGTGTAGCTTTAGTCCAAAATGTATCCAAAACCCTTCATAAGAGCAACTTGTCAGGGGGGTGTTAGATATGAAAATTTGGCCTGGTAAGTTTTGCCCCTATATAAAGATCAGGCCTGTGTTCATGGGGCTGTGATTCCAAATATAATATTTAATCTTATTAAGGCTATTGACAAAAAAGAATGGCTCTTAATTTCCTACTAACCACAAAATCATTAACATTGGTTGTTGTTCTTATGCAGATCAGAGTGAAAGAATTGCTAAGGATTTAGTTAAAATTTGAAAGCAAACTCAAATTCTACACCAGGTAGCTCTCAAAGAAGCTCACTGAACCTTGAGTACCTTCAATACATTCACATCATGGTTACCAAACTGAGCCTGGATAAAAAAGCATTCATAGTAGCTGTAGTTTTAGTTGGCATCTATATAACAACCAGTGGGATGACTGATTGTATAAACCGGTGGTATGGTTAAATATGGAATAGGGACTAAACAAGATGGAATCTTGTTAGTCTCTAAAAAAAAGGGGGGGGAATTATGCCGTTTAAATTTGGCCTTTTCTTCTATGTTCTCTGTATTCTTCACACATATATTTTATAGCTCTGTAGTCTACTGTATTAGAGACTAGTTTTCCCAGTACTTTTCCATGACCTAGGCAGAAAGACAAAACAAATTCCAGAGCTCCAAGCCCTGGGAGGTACAAGGCTCCTATCCTATCTTGGTTCTTCCTGGGAACCAAGGCTGAGAACAACTCTTCAAGATACATTCTTGTGGACAAAGTATAACTAGTGCTGAAGGGGGGCTCCAGAGAAGGTGCTTGACCTGGGGGGGGAATTGCATCACCACTTGTCCTCCGAATTAGTTCCTTGTTGCATCCCTTGAAGTGATGGGAGACGCTGAGGTGCAGCGTAACTGGGATGAGACCCCCATATAAGGCACATCCTCCCATAGTCTCTTGCAGTTCTATGCTAATATTCCCAGCTATGTCATCCTTTGTACACACCCCTGTTCCCTGCTCCCCAATTGGTTCCTTTCCCTTGCTGCTCCTCCCCTGAACCCTGGTTGGTTATTGCTCTGTAGCCCCACCTTTGTACTGCCCCTGAACCCTCAGATTATTGGCCCTCAGGTCTGTTGCTCCACCTTTACCCTTGAGCTTAAAAACCCTGGACCCTCCTTTGTTCTTTGGCTTTTGTCCCTGACCCCCTTCCAGTGAGCTTCAATAAACTCCTGGAAAAGTCACTCAAAGGCTCCTCCGGTGTCTTCCTTTGCCAACACATAACTAGTCATCTCAGCACACATGCAAACTGGGCGACAGAGCTATCCCTTCCAAGGAGCATGCTCTTGGGAAGGCGGTAGCCTTGGCTACTCCTGCCATGCTGCCACAGTGCCTTTTATCAATTATGCTAATTTCCTAAAACCTATAGAATGTACTCAGCCCTGGAGGGGCTGAGCTTTTGTGGATATCTTTTCATAACTGCTCCTGGAGGCCTCCAAATAAAGATCCCTTTTTTTATTACCTCCTTACTAAAATTATCTCAAGTTTCATTTCCAGGTTGGGAAAAAGGCAACATTGCTATCCTTGACGATCCATTAATAAACACCCTTTTCCGCATTTGGCAAAGGGGCCTTGTAAATCTTCCCTAGCTCGAGTCAGGAGATCTGTTACCTGGATACAGTCATGAGCTTCCTTTAAGGCTTCTTTCTCGGGACCAGTTAAACAGGAGGCTGCATTCTCAATTCTAAATCCTTCTGCTTTATTTCACACTGTAACAGCCTAGTGCCAGTCATTTACCCAGAACACGGTGCCAGACTTTAAAAATCCTGCTATCAGTTATTGTCAAAGCCATGGCTGCACAACTCTGCAGGCAACAGAGCCTCGGTTACCCTTCAAAGCTTTTCCCCATCCAGTCATAGTGTTCAGACACTCCCACAGCACACCTGTCTTGCAGCACCACAAGCTGTGTAAAGAACCAGGTGCCAGCCCAGCTCAGCCAGAGGTGCTACAGGGACAGGCAGGCGGCCAGGGCATCCTTCAATCTCATAGGGCCAGGGAGCCACTGCAGCCCCTGCCCGCAAGGGTGACAGCCTCAACTCAGTCCTGCACCTCTCCCACAGGTTCCCAGACCATGCTGCCAATCGCACCTGGCCTCAGACAGAAACCCCTTTAAGTCCTGAATAGCAAGTAGACAAACCCAAATCCTCCACCCAGACTAATGACCCAGAATGGGGTGGGAGTGTCCAAGCAATACCTCCGTTTTCCCTATCCTGGAAGCTGGGGACTACAAAAAACTTGCAGCTGGCCCTGTATTAGACTGCAGATTTTGAAGCTAAATCAGACAACTTCCCAGTCTTTCCTTATCACATAACCTCCTGCTGTTATTTGCCTTAACCATATTTCTCCACATGCTCCTTCAACCAATCATTTCCCAAACCAACACCATACTGCCCCCTCTGGACGTGAATTGTGAGACCCTTTCTCGGTGCCCTGTCTGGGTGTCCATTTTAAAAATGACAATATATTATTTGATTT
This sequence comes from Certhia americana, assembly GCA_018697195.1. NCBI lineage: Eukaryota > Metazoa > Chordata > Aves > Passeriformes > Certhiidae > Certhia > Certhia americana. Next base: position 11,547,458 of record JAGMWU010000027.1, on the reverse strand, counting down.
CACATTTATGTATTAGCTTTTGCATGTTGTTATTGATCATAAGTACTGGGATATGGTACATTTTATAACATTTTTTAGCTGTTTATTAACTATAACATAATTTATCAGTTTAGGTATGTACCATATAGCTTATAGAAATAGTGGTGTGATGAATGTGTTATATCGTAAGCCTTAGCAAAACACGAAATGTTAAAATGATTCTATGTATGTAACTAAGGTGAAACAATTATGTTGGTTTCCACATCTGCTGACTGACCTCTCCAAGTGATAAGATAACAGTGACACAAACTAGAGCACCAGAGAAGAATTGTAAAAGAATTTGTTACCTCCTCTTATCAGGGAGTGTGAAGCAACAGGATGAAACCCCAAGAAGGAATAAAATATATTGACTTAATCTACAGGATATGATGCAGGTAAGTCAGAGTGTAAAACCAAACAAAAGAGTTCCTGCAACATCAAAAGCTCAAAAGAATGCTTGAATAATGTATAAAACTCATGAATATGCATGTACCCTGGCAATGTAACGGTATACAGATAACATTTTAGATTCACAGGGTGATCGCCAAAAGCACCCCAGTGCTGGTATTTATCTCTTTTTATCCCTTACAAAACTTTTAAAAATTCTAAAGTGTGAACTTTTTTTTTCCCACAGATTAGCGGTTCAACCAAAATAAGATACCCCCAGTCTCCATGGCTTCAGGGGATTCCCCAGTGGTAGACACCCCGCTGATTTAAGTGGCTTGCCCAGGCTTCTCCTGCTGCTATGAGAGACCGCAGGTTAACCTCGGTTGGGCGGATTTAAAAAAAAAATAAAAAAGAGAAAAGGAAGTAAAATTCCCTAAGAAACCATGGCAACCCTTAATTTGTACATGAATAACCTAGATGGGTGAGTATATCGTGAAAAAAGGGAGTATCATGAAAATCTGGGGGGTGTGGGGGGGTGTGTGTATGAGACGCAGATGGGACAGTCCCCGATCTGCAAAGTGAATTGTGGAGTTCTCCCCGTGAGGGGCATGGCTGGTGAAGGGATGAAGTGTATGCTGAAGGCTGAATAAGAACCTGGAATAGGGGAGGTTTAGCTACTGTAGCGTTAAAACAGGGAATTAAGAAAGCAAAGAGGAGAGGAATTACTTGCAATTTCCACTGCAGAAATCCTAATTCCAAGGTAGTACTGCATTCATCCCATGTTTGACTGCCTACAGGAATCTTGGCTATATTGAGGGTTGGAACAGTTTAGGAGTTGGTGCAGGGTCTGCAAAAAGGTGAGATGCTCTGAATCTGAAACCCCAATATACCCTTGAGGTATGGTTAGGCTGATCCAGAGTGTTTAGCTGTTAAACAGAAAACACTGCCTGAGAGATCTAAGAAACTGATTGGGCCTGCTTGATAACAAGGCAAAAAGTAAAAGCCTTGTAGTAAGGCCTTTGAAGTTCGTTTATGTGTTGTTATATGGCTGGAGTTTTAAAAGTATGTGGGTGGCGAGAGAAACATTTTTAATTTGTGAAAATCTTAGAGGGGTTTAAGGCTATTTTTGGGAGATAGTCCATTGGGTAATGAATAAGCATCTGTAAAGGAATATTAGTACCTGATCTAACAACAAGAGTACCTTATTATTATTATTGTTGTGTAAATGTGTGTATGGTGTTTATTTATGTCCCTTGTCTAGTGTGACTGGTCAGTATAACTGCTGTATGAATGAGATGTATGTTCTGGTTTTGGTTCACCATTTTGAAATTCCTCAATCAAAAGCAAAGCAGGCTTAAACTTAAAAGTAAGAAAACTTTATTAACTAACACTAAAAAGAGGAAAAAAAGAAAAACAAAAATCAGAATGAAACCTTCAGAATACTCTTCCTCGGTCTCTCTCCACAATTTCTTTCTTTCCCACTGACAATGTACAGAAAACAACACTTAGAATTCTCAGTCAGTTTTCCACTTCTAAAACAGTCTTTTTTTCAGTTCATTTAGGGAGGGAAAGCATCTCTCGTTTGCTATGCAAGATTCCCCCACAAGAAAACAGTTCTCTCGTGGTTTCAATCTTCATGAACAACAGCCTCCCAGAAGATCCACATTCATGAAGCTCCTCCCATGTTCACAGTTCTCTTACATATGTGCCTCTGGGCCATATCGACATATGGGGGTCTTTTATTTTTAAAGATAAATTGTTCAAAGCAAAAGTTCTCTTTATCTATCTTTAAGATTATCTTCATCTCAAGGAACAGAGATCCTCCTCTTCTTCTTCTCACGGGGGCAAAGAGTCTTTATCACTTCATCTCCCTGTTCAAACTTCTCATGGAATCACAGCCACTTCAATCTTGGCTCACTTTAACACTGCATTCCTTTGCTCAGGTCTACAATTTGAACTTTCCATCTCCCCATACTTCTCTATGGTTTAAAGGAAATATCTCAATATATTATAGTCCATCACCATAGCTTACAAGATATTTTCAGCCTGAAAGCAGCTCCCCATACTCTTTCTATCTGGAACTTTACTCCTTCTTGACTGACTTTGATGCCTTCATGTGGCATCTTTATGTGTCTTCTTTTTGTCCTTGTCTCTCATTCATGGGAGGATGAGGCCTAGAGGTCTTTTTTGCACTGAAAGAGTTAAAATTTCACCCTGAGCCTGCAGAGCCACCTCTTGATCTCAGCCACATGATCTCCTACTCCGGCACAGCCTCCTGGCAACTTTTGGTCTGCAATTTCTTGCAGATGGAGGCTTCTTCAGCAGCCACACTGGGAGGGAAGCCAAGAGTGGCTGGGATCTTATCAGCCAGGCTGGGATCAGCTGCAATATGCCACAGGCCGATGGCTTCTCTTCCCCCTGCCCGGCAGCCACCAAGGCTGTGCAGACTGTGGTGGAGCAGGCCTGGCCCAACCATCTCCCTCCTGGCCACATCAGCTGCACCATGGGAGAAGGGGGGGAGAAAAGCCTGGCCTGGCCAGTGCTGCAGCAGAGGCAGGGCCCAGCCCTGCTGGGATGGAGCTTGGTAGCCTCCTGGGGAGGGTCCCGGCCTGTGGCAGAGCTGGCCTGGCTCTGCTGGTGGGACTGGGCCAGCTCTGTTACCTGTACCCAGACCAGAGGAGCAAGAGAGCTATTCCTGCAGTTTCTGTTTTAAAATGTTTGTTCACAAAGGCATATTCACCCCTTTCGCTGGTTTAATCATGTGTCAATATTTAAAACTGGCTACTGATTGGTTCTCTGTCAGGTCCACAGGAAACTAACAAGGCCTCTAACAGGGAACCACTCCATACCAAAAAATGAATCAAGGCCAAACCAGGACAATGCATTACTAGTACAAAGCAAGTGCGAAGCTTGGATCCGCAGTTCTGGTTTTTGGGCAACCAAAACTGTCGGAGTCTGGAATTATGAGGAATATCTCTTTGCATGTTTGAGAGATTTTAGAATCTCTGGCAGAATGTTTTTAACCTTTGTTCATGGAAAAAGGGCTTTTAGGCTCTGGAATGAAGCAGAGTTTTTAAGAGTGTGTATTAGACAGTAGAATAGTGTGTAGTTTTATCACAGGGTGAGAATTTTAGATATATGGGGTTTTTAGGATGGCAGACAGGTGATGACAAGATGGAGGAAGCACATGGCTTTTGGGTTTCTTCTTCTTCCTCATCTGCCTCCATGTTCTGCAGTGAGGTGGCACATTATAGTTGGTTTAGAATAGAGTTTAGCCTTCTAACATAGTGTCCTGGTTTAGGGCAAGTTTGGGGAGAAACTCCCAAAGGGGCCCCTTCAGAGAGAAAACCCCCACGGCCCCTCCCCACCCCCACCGGTTCGGGAAGGATTCCTCGGAGAGAAGTGGAAAGAAACCTGTTTATTTAACAGACAGAGCATCTCCCAACACACAAGATGGACAATCACCATTCTGACGAGATAACAAATTCAGAAAGTCTCTCTTTGGGGAGTGGTCGCTCTGTTGTTGATCTCTCCGGCGCTGGGCACACTGCTGCAGGCCACAGAGTGCAGACTCTCGGTGTTTCCCAGGTCCCAGTCCGGAGCAGGCTTGAATGATTCCACGAAAGGAGAGAGGGAAAGAAAAGCAGTCTGGAGGAATCTTGGACTGTCTAGCTAAACTAACTAAAGAGCTAAGCAGAAGCAAGAGCAAGCAGGCAAAGCGGCAAGCAGCAGCAAAAGCAGCAGCAAAAAGCAGCACACTGTGTCTGTGTCCCTCCGACTATTATCCGCACGCTGATAACAAAACCAAAACAAAACTTCCCCAAGCCAGTCTTGAAGAACATCTCCAGCCCAAACAGAACAGACGATTGGGGATACATACCTCACAACATCACCCCAGGACACATATATAATAGCCATTGGAGTAGAATTATAAACACTGATTACGTAGAATGTAGTATAAATATCCACGCCACCCTGAGGGTGGGAACATTAAGCCTTTGGCACTTTGTAGTTAGAATTAGAGCATTTTGCATTTTGTATTGGGTAATGGAGCTTTGGAGTTTTGTGCTTTGAACTGACCTGTAAGGAAGAACTCTGCAGGTCAGGAACAGAATGTAATGATAAGAAAAAATAAACTATGAAGAGAAAAAAACATAAGAAGAAAAGTCTCGCACCTGTTCTTTCAAACTCTCTGGCTGGGAGAAAAAACTCTATTTACATTCTCGGGAAACAGAAGAAAAACAACCAGCACAGAGACAGAGAGAAAAACAAAAAAATTAATTTTTTATAATTCTGAGATGAAACAGCTGGAAAAAATCAAAGCATTTGTCATTTTATAATAAAGATTTTGTGTTGTTTGTGTGTATGCAATTTTGCGCTTGAGTTGTGGACCTGGGTGTGAACCCTGGATTTTGTGTGGGTGTTATAGATGACAATATAATATTGGCTTTTGCATTCATAGATTAGCTTTTTGCATGACAAGTACTTTGATATGGTACAATTTATACTTACTTTTAATTGCTTTTGTATAGTATAATCTGTTAGTTTATGCGTACACTGTATAGTTTATATGAATGATAGTGTAATAAATATGTCATAGGCTCTAGTAAAATGTTAGTAAAGACTAAAAATACCTCTATGCAACCAACTTAGAGAATTGTGAAAAGCAATCATTTTTCTTACATCTGTGGACTGACCTCTCCAAGTGATAAGATAACAGTGACAGAAACCAGAGCATAAGCATCTGGGAAGTATTTGTCGACTCCTCACTCTCAGGAAGTGTGAAACAACAGGATGGAAACATAAGAAGAAATAAAATATTGACCTAATCTATAGAATATCCTGCAGACAAGTCAGAGGTTAAAACCAAACAAAAAAAGACTTTCTGGAACATTGAAAGTCCACAAGAATGTTTGACTAATGTATGAAGCACATGAATATGCCTGTACCTCAGTAATGTAACAGTATAAAGATAAGACTGCCTTAATCTACTCTCCAGCTAATTGCCAAAGACACACGAGCACTGGATATTTTGCCTCTTCTTTTATTCTTTATTAAACTTACAAAAATTCTGAAGCATGAACTTTGTTTTTCACAGTGAGTGCGAAATCTGTCCTAAGAGGTGGTATTGCACTGCTACTCATCAGAGTGCCTGGTGCTGGGAGTATGGAAGAGCAGAATTAAGAACCAGATATTGGGCATTGAATTTCTTAATTTCTGTAGGACCTGAAGAAGTAGACAGCCCAAGGATAGGAAAAACTTGGAGGGAGGCAGAGGCTGAGTCACAACAGCAGAAATAATTAGTATGTGGAAGATGGTATTTGGTTTCCAGAAGTTGGACTGTATCTGAGGAGAATTGGGATAATAGGTGTGAAGAGTGTAGAGCTACGTTCACGTGGAAGCTAAGAAAAAAGAGAGACAAAAGGGATTGTGCAGGAGGTGTTGGGATTGTGGAAAACAAAGTTCACGCTTTTGAATTTTTAAAAAGTTTAATAAGGAATAAAAGAAGGGACAAAATATCCAGCGCTGGGGTGCCATGTGCAATTAGCTGGAGAGTAGATTAAGACAGTCTTATCTTTATACTGTTACATTACTCAGGTACAGGCATATTCATGTGCTTCATATACTATTCAAACATTCTTGTGAACTTTTGATGTTCCAGGAACTCTCTTCTCTGGTTTTAACCTCTGACTTGTCTACAGGATATTCTATAGATTAGGTCAATATTTTATTTCTTCTTATGTTTCCATCCTGTTGTTTCACACTTCCTGAGAGTGAGGAGTCGACAAATACTTCCCGGATGCTTATGCTCTGGTTTCTGTCGCTGTTATCTTATCACTTGGAGAGGTCAGTCCACAGATGTAAGAAAAATGATTGCTTTACACTATAGAGGTATTTTTAGTCTTTGCTTTAACATTTTAATAGAGCCTATGACATATTTATTACACTATCATTCATATAAACTATACAGTGTATGCATAAACTAACAGATTATACTATACAAAAGCAGTTAAAATTAAGTACAAATTTAAAATACTTGTGATACAAAAAGCTAATCTATGAATGTGAAAGCCAGTATTATACTATCACCTATAACAATTTCCCCCCTTTTTCTTACTTTATTTGGCTTGAGCTACAGTTTTTGAGCTTTTGTATTCTTGACATACTGGTATCTTTCATAGACCATACATGCCTTTGTCAAGTTTTTATTCTCTTTTTTTCTCTTTAGCACCATAACTTTTTGCATTCTTCTTGAGGTTCTTCACTTGGGATTGACAGGCATTGCTATTAGTTGCATATTTTGAACTACATAAATAATCAATCGGATAAGACATGGAATTAAACATGGAAGAAAAATTAAACTTGTTATTTCACATGACATTATAAATCTCACTTTTTTCCACCAGGATATTTCAAAGAAATCATCCTACTATCCTTTGTTTATTATAGATTCCCACTTTTGGACTGGTACATGGGCTATTTTTCTGATGTTCTTGGCTATATCTAAAACTGCATCCCCGTTATCATCGATTTGTAAGCAACAGTCAGATGAGTTAAATTTTCTACAAACGCTTCTCTCTTTTGCTAACAAATAGTCTAAAGCCAATCGATTTTGATATACTGCAGCTCTAGTTTTTCTGTTGCTCAACTATTAATTCTAAGGCTCATGTGGTTCTGTTAGTTATAATCTCTACTACTACTTGGAGTCTTATAATAGGGTTCAGCATGTAAATTGGAGTTCGATATCTTCAACTTCTATCCTGAGTGCAGGTGGCAGGTCTATATGTTTGTATTATTAATTCAGGAGGCCATTCCTCTTCTCCCCACCTTTGGTGTCTTCTAAATTCAATTTGTTTTCTTTTATTTCTTTTTAAATTATCATATACTGGTACCTCTAGGTTATTTATATCTTGATTCAGTAAGAGGAAAAATCCTGGCTGTATAATTCCCAGGATACAGCTTCCTTTCTATCAGGGAGGGAATTTTGGATAAGCTCTCTTACCACATATCCAAAACAGGCCATCAAGTGCTCTCCAATAATCATCATTATTTCAATGATTTATATTTTCCTAAAATTTAGATATTTTGGGAATTCCTGAATAGGGATTTTTCTCAGTGTTGTTACACAAAAAGAGCTTACTTCCTTTATCATATTTACAATTTTGTTTGTTTTCTGGGGCCAAATACTGTGTAGGTTTTTTAGGGATCCACCACACAGAACTTTTAAATAAAACTTTATACTTTTTACAAGGGGTTTTCCTTATTTTCTTCATAAATTTCTTTTCACTTCTCTAGAGGCATTATTCACCTATTACCTCGGAACTTAAGACCCACCCCTCAGGTCTGTTTTCCTTTTTTATGTTGGTCCTGTTCTATTAAAGGAGATCAACTGGGCTTAGACTACTACCTTACTAGGGCTGTTTTTCTGTTATCAAGGCTCCTCTACATACCCAGCAGTTGGTAACTTTTAATGCTTTACTAATTCTCTCCCCTAAATCTGCAAACAGGTTTTTCTCAAATCTCAAGATTTCTATATAATATAATTTTCTAATTGTCATTTAAGCTTTTCATACTAATCTTCACTCGGAGTTGGTTCAGGCCTCTAAACACATTGCTAAGTAAGGTGTCCCTTAAGGATGCTTCCAGAATATTTTGCATCAGTTGAAGGGGGTTTGGGGATACTAATTGTTCTTTTACTAAGTCTCCTTGAATTCCACTCCTGAGAGCTCTTTCAAAACAAACCCATTTCTCCCCTTTCGGGCATTCACTCTCTTGCCTTTTAGCACTTTGTCCTAGGTTTTCTGCAACCCAGAATGTTTGCTCAGCATGTGTACAGATGTCTAACCTGGATGAGTCATAACAGTGCGGGTCAACAAGAGTGTGAGTAGTAAAAAGAGAACTTAGGTAAAGCAAATGATAACATTTGTGACATGTATTCTCTAGATTCCCAGCTGAAAAATGACAGAAGAGGAGTAACACAGAAAAGGATAACAGGGGTCCAGTATGACTTGTACTCCCTCCTACCATGCCTATGGAGTTACTACCCATAGCTGGTGTATGTGGTCTTCTTGGGGGCGAGTACAGTGGCCAACCTGGTCATGCCTCCTGTTCCCTGGTTACTCCCTCTTTGTTAACTCATCGGTAGGTTGCTTCTTCACCTAGTAGGTCTTTATTTCTTCCCCAGTCACCCCACACTATTAATACACAAATCCTGCAACACACTTGCCACTTAGGGGAGCTGTCAACTTGAGTTGACTATTACTACTACACTGATACCTCAGAAACAAAAGAACTACTTATGTCTGCACAGTGAGGTTTGGAAAGCCTCTGATATCTGTGAATGCATAAAAAAAATGACAAAGTTTACAAGGATGCCTCCTTCCAGGTAAGACCGATGGATGGTTGTTTGTTCTTTTACCTGCTCTATTACACCCATGTGTTTTGCTTTAGAGTCATTTGCAGTCCTTCTGTTGAAGGGACAATTCTTCACTTGTCTGGTTCTTCTACTGGTCTTTTGATCCTGCTGGCATGAGTCCATCCCCATTCTGCAGTTTGTACAGTGGTCAGTAAAACCTGAAAGGGACCTTCCCATAGTGGGGTTAAAGGTTGGTCTTTCCATGATTTAAACATTACCAAGTCCCCAGGACCGACATAATGAATTTTGAAATCTAGGACAGCAGTCTGAGAGATTCTTCCCTTTACCTGCAGTTCCTCTAAAGTTTGGGCTATAGACAGGACATATTTTTTGACACTGTCCTCCCCTTCTTCACAAGTGGCAATACTATTTGACAAAATCAGAAAAGGTAAACTAAACATTATTTTATAAGGTGAAACCCCTAAGTCCATCTGGACTGTGTTCTAATTCTCAATAAAGCTAGAGGCAGGCACTTGACCCATGATATTTGGGTTTCAATCATCAGTTTAGTTAGACTTCTCTTGAGAGTTTGATTCATCTTTTCAACCCACCCTGAACTTTGTGGATGCCATGGAGTATGTAATTCCCATTCCATACCCAGAGTTTGGACTACCTGTCATAGTACTTTCTATGTGAAATGTGTTCCTTGGTCAGGACTGATGTTATTTACTATCCCATACTGGGGAATGATTAGTCCTAGAAGAGTTTTGCATACTATATTGGCAGTAGCTTTAGCCACTGGTACTGCCTTTACCCAATGGGTTAAATGATCGACTATTACTAGCAAAAATTTCCACTGCTGCATTTGGGGGAGTTCAGTGAAATATACTTGGATACTCTGAAAAGGTCATAAGGCTAATTCTCACCCTTCTCAGTGTGTCCCTGTCATGACCTTTCTATTTACTTTTTGGGATATTACACACTTCTCAGTTATCTGCTTAGCTATTCCAAAAATTCCCATGTAACTGCAATTTCTTAGGAACTGATCACTTAGTGTTTGGGTACCCCAATGGGTCATATTATGCATGCTTTCTAATATTTTTCTTACTAGAGTTTTATTTAATTACTGCCTCCCGTCGGATAACATCCACTTCCCTTCATTACCTTTTTTTGCTCCTACTTCCAGGAACTTTCTTCTTTGTTACTGATTATTGGTATATCTTGAATTTCTTCTGTGGGACTCAGGACTATCATTGTTTTCTTCTCTGGACTCAGCTGCATTTTTAGCCTTTAAGTCTGCTAAGTTGTTTACTCATATTTCTAAAGTTCATTTTCTAATGTCTTCAGATGTGTACAGCTGCAATTTCCTGTGGCAATTGTAGTGCTTCTAATATTTCTAAGAGAAGTCTTTCATGGATTAGTCCCTTCCCCTTTGAATTTAGTAGTCCCCTTTCCTCCCAAATTTTCCTGAAAGCATGCAATACTCTAAAGGCATACTTAGAATCAGTATACACAGTCCCTCTTTCTAATGCTAATATTTCAAGGGCTCGTTTTAATGAGTATAACTCACAGGCTTGGGCTGACCAACTGGGAGGTAAATTTTTCTTTTCTATGGTTATCAATTCTTCATTCACTACAGCATATCCTGACATTGTCTTCCCCTGAATAACTCGTGAGGACCCATCAATGTATAATCACTCCTCCCCTGAAGGTGTTGGTGTGTCAGATCTTCTCTCACTTCAATTTGATAGTTTATGATTTCCAAGCAATCATGCACTAGTTCTCCTACTGATTGTCTACATAAAAACTGAGCAGGATTGAGGTGTTTATCTGTAACTAGCTCTAGATCATCTTTATCTATTAGAATTGCTTCATATTTCAACACCCGAGAATCAGTGAGCCACTTCGTAGCTTTTTGATTCAAAATATTTCTTACTGCATGGGGTGTGTGCACTTTTAATTTTCCTCCAAAAGTTAATTTTCTGCTTTCTTCTACTACTAAGGCAGTGGCAGCTACTGCCTGGATACAGGTGGGCCACCCACTACTAACAGGGTCTAATAATTTGGACAAGGAAGCCACTGGTTTCTTGGACCACCCCATTCATGGGCTCCGACTCCATGGGCTACCCCATTTTCCACATCTACAAGTAGGTAAAAGGGTTTATCTAAAGAAGGGAGAATTAATGCAGGGGTACAAATCAATTTTTGTTTTAAATTTTCTCATCTCTGTTCATCATCTCTCATATAAGTTCATTCTTTACTAATTTCTCATATAGGAATTTAACAGCTTGGGTGGACCCTTCTATCCATATTATGTAATATCTTAATAAGCTTAAAAGTTTTCTGATTTCCTTTTTGGGTTTTGGTTGAGGGAAAGAGGTTATTCCTGCAATCCTTTCAGGATTTAATTGCCAGCTCCCTTGGCTTATTATTTGCCCTAAGTATTTTACTTCATTTTCTACAAATTGAAGCTTTTCTTTTGATACCTGAGCCCTTGGTTTCCCAAGAAATTTAGCAATGATATGGTGAATTCTCTGACTTTTTCCTCATCTTCCCCTGAAAGAAGTAAATCATCAACATATTGAATAAGTTTTACTTCTGGTACAATAGGGAAAAGTTGCAGTACTTCTTCCAAGGCTTGTCCAAACTAGTTCGGGTATTCAGTAAATCCTTGGGGTATTTTGCCCATCTAAACTGTTGCTTTCTCCCTGTATCAGGATCTTCCCATTTAAAAGCAAATATATTTCTGCTTTCTTCTGCTAGGGACCTGGCCCAAAAGGCATCTTTGAGGCTTATCACACTGAATGACTGATGTGATGGAGGAATTTTACTTAATAGTGTGTAGGGATTAGGTACCACTGGATATCAATCTATAGTTCTTTTGTTCACTTCTCTTAAGTCTTGGACAAGCCTGTATGTCCCATTTGATTTTTTTACCTGCAATATTGGAGTATTATGGGGAGACATGCATGGTTCTAAAGTTCCATCCTTAATTAATTCTTGAATTACTGTTTACAACTTTTTTTTCCTTCAAGAGAGAGTGGGTATTGCTGTACCCTAATTGAGAAGTCTTTGCTGATTATTTTAATTACTATAGGGGTTATGTTTAATTTGCCCCGATTTCCAGGCTCAGCCCAGACTACTTCTTCAATCTGCTTTTTATTTTCCTCCTTTATTCGGAGGAGTTTGACAACCATTTTATCCCCTTCAGGGAACACCATAATGCCTAACTGCACTTTTAAAAAATCCCTTCTTAACAAATTGCATCCTGCCCCTGGTACAAGCAAAACGTCCCTCCATTACTATTTTGTTTGTTCTTTCAAATATCACGTTTTATAAGTGGTGCTTTAAATCCTTCCCCTTTTTCCCCAGCTACTTGGATTGTATTTTGGCATTTCTCACATCCTTTCGGAATTCTACAAACACACGTCCTCTCTGCCCCTTTATCTAATAAAAATTCAAATTCCTCCCACTGGAGTCCTACTTTTAAAGTTATTAAGGGCTGCTGCTGCTATTTTGACCCCAGGATTTAGAGCCCTTGACCCCCCATCCGTCTATTTCTTGAACCTCCCTAAAAACTTTCAGATCTTTTTCTCTCTGTGGGCAGCTTCGCCTTAAGTGCCCAGTTTATTTGCAATAATGACAGATTGGGCCTCAGGTATTAATTTACTCTTTTTTCTTTCTATGACCTCTTTCCCAGGGATCTCTGTTCCCTTTAAACTCCTCTTGGTTCCCCTTGTTTTGGCCTGACTGAGGTTTCACCTCCTTAGGGGAGTGGGTTTCTGCTCAGCGGTTTCTTTTGGCAATAGGAGCTGCCATTACTTTAGCTTTTGCCTTTGCTTTCTATTCATCCGTCCATACATATACCTTTTGGGCTTCTTTTAACAGGTCATTTAGTCCTCTGTCTTGCCAATCATTCAGTCTCTCTAGCTTTTTTTTTATATCTTGCCAAGTATGGGTGACAAAAGTTACTTTTAACTGAGTTTGTCTAGCCTTCGTATCAGTGTCCGTTCTTGAGTACTGTCTCATATTTCTTTTTAACCTCTCTGGCCATTCAGTTAGGGTGTCCTCTTTTTGTTGTTCAGCAAACACCCTGTGGGCATTCTGATTTTGGGGAGCAGCATCTCTAATTACCTTGATAATTAATGTTCTATACTCTTCCATATTCTGCCTTCCCCTGTAGTTATTGTGGTCCCACATTGGGCCCTGTAATGGCATCTTCTCCTCCCTTGGGTGTTCATTTACATGTTCCCTCTCCCATATCCGCATCCCTTCCACTTGGATCATTTGTAGTTCTTTGGGTGTAAACAAAATGTTTAATATAGATTGCATTTCATCCTAGGTATAAATATTGGGCCCCAAAAACCAGTCTACTTATTTTGCTAACCCAATAGGATCTTCTAGTAGACCTTTTAATTCTCTTTTAAATGTTCCCACTTCAGAGGAGTTAAGTGTGACAGTTACAAACCCAATTCTCCCTTGTGCCCCTCCCAATGGAACTTCCCAGAGGGGGTATAGTGATACTACTTGGTCCTCATTTTTCAATTCTTCCTGCTGGACCATTCTTCCCCTGGTATTCTGGCTAGGTCTGTCAGGGGGTGGAGGGTTAGGGTTAGGTACTGGCAGCTATGGAGGGGCCAGGAAGTCCAAGGGGCCCCAGCTTTTCATTTCTTCTAATTTAAGAACATTCATTTTCCACAGAGAGGTTCCCTCCCCGCAGCAAGGGTATAATCTTTTTCCTCCTGACTGACAGCTTTTTTGGCATTCACATAAATATTCAGAGCTTGGCACATCCCCTTCTTAAAGGAACCATGCAAGGGCCAGAATAAATGGTCTGATTTTATCTCTTTTTTTGTCCATTCTTTAATACAGTAGTGTATAATTTTGATCTTAGTTTTATTCTTTCTGTTAGGGTTATGTCCCCACTGTGCTAATTTTATTGCCAGGGGGCTGTTGGTGGGTATCTGGCTTCCCCTTCCCCTGGGGGCTTTCTCCTTGCTTTCTTGGTGTCCCATTTTATCAGTTCTATTCCACCACCTGTTGCACAGCACCCTTGCCTCTCTTTTCTTTAGTTTCCACACGAATGTAACTATATACTCTTTACAGGTTTTTTCCCAATTTCCCTCCAATACAGTCCAAGCTCTGGGAACCAAATACCATCTGCCACACACTAATTATTTCTACTTGTCACGACTCAGCCTCTACTGCTTTATGAGCTGTCCTTATTCCTGGGCTGTCTGCCTCTTCGTGTCCTACTGTAATTAAGAAATTTAATACCCAGTATCTGGCTCCTATTTCCACTCCCCAACACTCTTGACATGAAGCACTCCTGCGAGGAGCAGTGCAGTACCACCTGTTATGGCAGTTTTTTACATTTACACAAAACCCAAGGCTCACAGACATGTCCACAACTCAAGCATAAAATCTCACTCATACAGACTGTCATGGGTTGCAGTGCAAAATGTAACCAAAACTCTGTATTCTATCACCATCTGATGAAACTGGGGTGGGGTAATATTTTGTCAATGGACCAACTGCCAAGAAACCTGCTGGGGCAGATTTCTTATTTCTTCCACAACCCATCCTCCCTCCATGGAGATATCTTCTGCTAATGGGCCATTGAGTCTCACTGATAGAATTACATCATTCCATTGGGAAATGCTCCAACCAGGGGGAGGAGCCAAGTATTCCTACCTTGAGAAAAATCTGGGATTTGGAACACCAAGCAGCCTTTTCCACTGGATTCCCAGAAGAAGACCAGGCCCATCTATCACCATTGGACCCTCAGCGAAAAATTCCACTCTTTCTACAGGAGCATCACTTCAACAGAGCCACATCTGCCACTAGGACTGCAGCCACCATTTAATCGGACTACTACCAACACTCTGATCCACAGGGTGTCAGGTTGTATCCTGACTCTGTCAGTGGTTTTTGTTTGTTTATTTGTCTTACTGCATGTGTGTTTTTTTTTTTATTGTTTATTTTAGTTCCCCTAATAAAGAACTGTTATTGCTATTCCCATATCTTTGCCTGAGAGCCCCTTAATTTCAACGTTATAGTGATTTAGAGGGAGGGGGTTTAAATTCTCCATTCCAAGGGAGGTTCCTGCCTTCCTTAGCAGACACCTGTCATTCAAACTATGACAAATTTTTGGCACCCAACATGGGGCTTGAGATCATTAAAAGATTAAGGAATAACAGTTCTTTAACAACCCATTTTTTTTGTGTGCTGGATATAGAAATCTTGTTAAGTAGCAACATGTGGTCTAGCTTTCCTTGATTTGGGCGGCATGTGGTTGTGGCTATATTTCTCCCATTTGCAGGCCCTTATCTAAACATGGGTCCTACAACTAAGGCCACTGTGGCTGTTATCCAGTTTGCTTTATGGGTTAATAAGATGAGGAATTCATGGCTTTTTAACTTCATCTGGAACGTGGGCACATGGATTCAGAGCTATCACACACTAACTGTATGTTTTTGGGGTTACTTTAATGGCATCTATTGTGAGGAAATGACACCAGGAGAACTTATCTCCGAACCCTTCACCTAGCTATTTGGGTCTGCCCCACCAGTTTTTGAGGGGTTCAAATCTTCTCTAAATGCTAATTATATCATACAGTGGCTGGTGTTGCTAATATGCCTGTTCTTTTTAACATTCAGAGAAAAGGGGAGATTGACTTGGATAACCACCATGACATCTACCAAAGAGAACAGGCATGCTGCCCCAGAGCCTGACCCTACCCCACAGACCAGCTCAGAAATGAGCCAGCCAGATTGGGTGGGGGTTCTGGTGAAGGAGACAGGCAAGATGCTGAAGGACTACATCTCCCCAGCTGGTGAAAAACCCTACCCCTGCCTCAAAAAGGAAGAATCTTGTGGTGCAGCAGTGGAACCCACAGATGCTACATCCGTCCAGTAACAAACAAGACGCTGTACACAGTACAAGGGATGGACCAAAAAAGCACAGGGTCCAGGGTGACAGCGGTTTATATGCACGTACGAAGGAACGGGGTTAAGGCAGGGATCTGGGGGGACAGTCCAATGGGGGAAAGCAATTAGGAATATGGAAAATATTGCATCAAAATATAACCAATAATAATAACAAGAACTGAAAACTTTCTAGCAACAATTTTCATATACCAAATGACGTATTCAGGGGAGGATCTTAGCTCACCCTAACGAAGAAGAGCTTTCCCCTGGCTTAAAGCCAAGGTTTTCACCCTCCTCTGCAGAGCAGATCCCAAGAGGGATTCCAGCAAGTGATTCTCAGCTCAATAGTGATTCTCAGCTCAAGGCTGGAATCCCCAGGCCGACGCAGGAATGAGAGAGAGAGGAGTCTGTATCGCGATTGCACAGAGATGGCTTTAATGTCAGCGTCTCTGCGAAGGGAGCCAGGAACAGACAGTTCCTAAAAACAGAGGCTGAGGCTGGGGTTTTTATAGCGACAGACTATTTGCATGAAAGAAGCAAGGTATGCTGGGTGTAGTTTACTGGGGTCACCTTAAGCTTGAAGTAAGTTGCTTATCTTAGGAATGACTCAGGACATCAGCCTGATTCCTCCATGGGAAGGCAAAAGGCCCTCCTACATGGAACTTATCATCCTCCATACAGTGGAACCTAATCCCTACACTCCACTGAGTAAAATTCCTCCATCACATTGGTGGTTCAGTGTGATAAACCTCAAAGATGCCTTTTGGGCCTGCCCCCAGCACAAGAAAGCAGAAATATATTTGCTTTTAAATGGGAAGATCCTGATACAGGGAGAAAGCAACAGCTTAGATGGACAAAATTACCCCAAGGATTTACTGAATACCCGAACTAGTTTGGACAAGCCTCGGAAAAAGTACTGCAACTTTTCCCTATTGTACCAGAAGTAAAACTTATTCAATATGTTGATGATTTACTTCTTTCAGGGGAAGATGAGGAAAAAATCAGAGAATTCACCATAACTTTACTAAATTTCTTGGGAAACCAAGGGCTTCGGGTATCAAAAGAAAAGCTTCAATTTGTAGAAAATGAAGTAAAATACTTAGGGCAAATAATAAGCCAAGGGAGCTGGCAATTAAATCCTGAAAGGATTGCAGGAATAACCTCTTTCCCTCAACCAAAACCCAAAAAGGAAATCAGAAAACTTTTAAGCTTATTAAGATATTACATAATATGGATAGAAGGGTCCACCCAAGCTGTTAAATTCCTATATGAAAAATTAGTAAAGAATGAACTTATATGAGAGAAAGAAGATGAACAGAGATGAGAAAATTTAAAACAAAAATTGATTTGTGCCCCTGCACTAAGTCTCCCTGCCTTAGATAGACTGTTTTACCTACTTGTAGATGTGGAAAATGGGGTAGCCCATGGAGTCCGAGCCCACGAATGGGGGGGGAGAGTGGGCAAGAAACCAGTGGCTTTCCTATGAAAATTAGACCCTGTTAGTAGTGGGTGGCCCACCTGTATCCAGGCAGTAGCTGCCACTGCCTTAGTAGTAGAAGAAAGCAGAAAATTAACTTTTGGAGGAAAATTAAAAGTGCACACACCCCATGCAGTAAGAAATATTTTGAATCAAAAAGCTACGAAGTGGCTCACTGATTCTCGGGTGTTGAAATATGAAGCAATTCTAATAGATAAAGATGATCTAGAGCTAGTTACAGATAAACACCTCAATCCTGCTCAGTTTTTATGTAGACAATCAGTAGGAGAACTAGTGCATGATTGCTTGGAAATCATAAACTATCAAATTGAAGTGAGAGAAGATCTGACACACCAACACCTTCAGGGGAGGAGTGATTATACATTGATGGGTCCTCACGAGTTATTCAGGGGAAGACAATGTCAGGATATGCTGTAGTGAATGAAGAACTGATAACCATAGAAAAGAAAAAGTTACCTCCCAGGTGGTCAGTTCAAGCCTGTGAGTTGTACGCGTTAAAACGAGCCCTTGAAATATTAGCATTAGAAAGAGGGACTGTGTATACTGATTCTTAGTGTGCCTTTGGGGTAGCGTGGTGACCAGTGGACTCTGAGAAGCATTCCCTGGGTTGGGAAGATACAAGAGGCTTCTCTCACAGGATACCCTGTTCTGTTATGCCAATGTACACCTGTTCTGCTCCCTCATTCAGCCCCATTAGCCCCCTCCCTGTCCCTATGTCTCTCAGTCACTCCCTCCCTATTTCCCCATTGGCTCCCATACCCTAACCCCATGTTTGTACTGCCCCTATGCCCCCTGACAGTTGGTCCTTGATGTTCTCTCAGCCCCTACCACCCATATACTTGAACCTGGACCCTTCCCACGAGGCTTACCTTTGACCCTGGACAATATGCGAGCATGGCTGGAATCAACATCTCTGTCGAACCCATACAAAGGACTTTCCTGCCTCTTTGTCATCACTATATCAGCAGCTATCCCAGCTTACAACAGGGTAGTGCATACTTTTGGGAAAATGTGGGAGGAAAGAGGACTGCTAAATTCAAAAGTGAAAGGACTAGTCCATGAAAATCTTATTTCTGAAGTATTTGAGGTGTTACAATTGCCAAAGGAAATTGCTGTTGTGCATGTTCAGGGACACCAGAAAGGAACCACCTTAAAAATACGAGGAAACAATTTAGCAGACTTATAGGCTAAAAATGCAGCTGAGTCCAGAGAAGAAAACATAATGATGGTCTGTCGTGGTTTGAACGACAGGTGTCTGCTAAGGAAGGAAGGAGCTTCCCTTGGAATGGAGAATTTAAAACCCCTCCCTCCAAATTATTATAACTTTGAATTTAAGGGGCTCTCAGGAAAAGATATGGGAATAGAAATAACAGTTCTTTATTAGGGGAACTAAAGTAAACAATAAAACCAAAACACATGCGGTAAGACAAACAAATAAACAAAACCCACTGACAGAGTCAGGATAGAACCTGACACCCTGTGGATCAGGGTGTTGGTGGCAGTCTGATTAAATGGTGGCTGCAGTCCTAGTGGCAGATGTGGCTCTGTTGAAGTGATGCTCCTGTAGAAAGAGTGGAGTTCTTTTGCTGAAGGTCCAGTGGTGATAGATGGGCCTGATCTTCCTCTGAGAATCCAGTGGAAAAGGCTGCTTGGTGTTCCAACTCCTAAATTTTTATCCAGGTAGGAATACTTGGCTCCTCCCCCTGGATGGAGCATTTCCCCATGTGATGATGTAATTTTATCAGTGAGACTCAATGGCCCATTAGCAGAAGATATCTCCTTGGAGGGAGGCTGGGTTGTGGAAGAGATAAGAAAACTTCCCCAGCAGGTTTCTCAACAGTTGGTCCATTGAGAGACAATTACTCTACCCCCCCACACCCCAGTTTCATCAGATGGTGATAGAATACAGAGTTTTGGTTACATTTTGCACTGCAACCCATGACATGGTCCTAACCCCCACAGAAGTAATTCAAGTTATACCAATATTCAGTGAAAGAGAGGAAAGGAAATTCCTGGAAATAGGAGCAAAAACGGACAAAAAAGGGAAGTGGGTGTTACCTGATGGGGGACAGTTATTAAATAAACCACTAACAAGGAAAATATAAGAAAGCATGCATAATAAGACTCATTGGGGCACCCAAGCGCTGAGTGATCAGTTCCTGAAAAATTGGGGTTGCTTGAGAATTTTTGGAATAGCTAAGCAAGTAACTTAAAAATGTGAGATATGCCAAAAAGTAAACAGAAAGGTCATGAGGGGAGCACACCGAGGAGGGCGAGAATTAGCCTTATGACCTTTTCAGAGTATCTAAGTAGATTTCACTGAACTCCCCCAGGTGCAACGGTGGAAATTTTTGCTAGTAATAGTCGATCATTTAACCCATTGGGTAAAGGCAGTACCAGTGGCTAAAGCTACTGCCAATATAGTATGTAAAACTCTTCTAGAACTAATCATTCCCCAATATACAACAGTAAATCACATCAACTCAGACCGAGGAACACATTTCACGTAAAAAATACTAAGACAAGTGGTCCAAACTCTGAGTATGGAATAGGAATATACATACTCCATGGCATCCACAAAGTTCAGGGCAGGTTGAAAAGATGAATCAAACTCTCAAGTCTAACTAAACTGATGATTGAAACCCAAATGTCATGGGTCAAGTACCTGCCTCTAACTTTATTGAGAATTAGAACACAGCCCAGATCAGACTTAGGGGTCTCACCTTATGAAATGATGTTTGGTTTACCTTTTCTGATTTTGTCAAATAGTATTATCGCTTATGAAGAAGGGGAGGACAATGTCAAGAAATATGTCCTGTCGATATCACAAGCTCTAGAGGAACTGCAGTAAAAGGAAAAAATCCCTCAGACTGCTACCCTAAATTTCAAAATTCATTATGTCAATCCTAGGGACTTGTTAATGTTTAAATCATGGAAAGACCAACCTTTAACCCCTCAACGGGAAGGTCCTTTTCAGGTATTGCTGACCACTGGATCGGCTGTACGAGCTGCAGAACAAGGATGGACTCACACTAGCAGAATAAATAGACCTGTAGAAAAAGCCCATGATTAGAGAATCGTCAGTGCCACAGGTGGACTGAAAACAACTCTGAAACGAAACGTGCTGTTTAAGGGGGCTAGGAAGGTCTGATAAGAACAAGGACTGGTCCCTGATAGAAGTAAGGACTAGCTGCCTGGAGCATCTTAAATCAGCCAAAACTGGCTTTATGGTCTGAAGAAATGCCAAGTGTCCAAGGAGCATGCATGAGGAACAGAGGTGAAAAGTCAAGTGCAAAGGAGAGTAGCCTACTTCATCTTAAGCCCCCAACCCACAACCACCAGAAGACACTGCGCAGGTGCAACCAGAAGGAGCCAAAGGCGGGGACTATGGAAATGATTTCCTGGAACTCATTATAATAAAACTTGCCTCTTTGGGGAAAGATCATGAGTATGTGTAGGCTTTTTCGCAATTATCTTGAATATGTAACATCTTCATGTTTAAAGGCAAGGTAAATCACCACGGTGGCTGTGCACGTTTGTGATGGAGAGATCCCCCGTGCACCCAGCACTGAATTAAAACACACCTACTTTACAATCTTACTGGTTGTGGAGTTTTTACCCCACGTGTCAGCATGGGCTCAATGTGGCTAGTAAACTATAGGTAACCCAGTCTGGACTGGGAGGGAGGTCACTGTGGGCTTCTTTCGATTCTTCTCTATTCCCAAAGGCCAGAGGCTTTCCAAACTCCGAGACAACCCTTGGGGTGGTAATTTACTTCCCCATCAGTCGAGGGGGGGGGGGGGTGGAATCAGAGTTATATATATTAACAAACACTGGGTCCATAGGTGATCCTAGAGGGATTTTTTTGCCTGTGACCTACAAAAAGAAATACTATCAGCTCTCCCTGCTGAGACATCTGCCAGATTTATTCCTGGTTACATACCCTGCTTAAAGCAGCCTGGAAGGAGACACTCAAGCAGTGTACAATATCAGTGTAAAAATTGTGGCCAGTTCTGGTGTTGTAGCTCCCCCATGCAGCAAGCGTTGTTGTGGTGTGCTTTTTCTTTAACAGTTTATAATGGTTTGTTTCTATTTCCCCCCATGTTATTGGTTCAACCTAAGTTGTACTCTCCTACCCTTGTAGAATGTTCTTTGTTCCTCCTACCCCTGTTGTCAATCCGGCCTAGTACCTGCCCCTTTATTCCAGCAAGTTCCCTGTCAATCCTCTTTTATGCCAACCCCCTGCTTGTACCTCCCCTTTGGAAATGCCCTAATCCTCAACACCCCATTGGCCCATGTGACCTGTTCTCCTCCCATGTAGTCCCTCATTGGTGAATGTAAAGTGAGACCCTGCCTTGTACTTGTCTCCATTCTTTCCCCTATTGGTTAAAGAATTGTACCCTCCCTTTGTACCTCCCCTGTTTAAAAGATTGTGCACCGTGCTGGTTTTTTGTCTTTTCCTCCATGACCCTCTCCTGCAATAAACTTCTTTGGGGAACCCCATGAAAGATCCCTCCCTATTTTTTACTCCAGTCCTCGACGTTTGACACCCTGTGCCATAGACCATAAGCCCTACAGCTGCATCTCAGACTGCGTTGCTTTCTAAGAGCAGCCCACTCTTGGCCCAGTGCCAGGAACCGGCTGGGGAAAAATCTGGTATTGTGTCAAAGCATTTTGCAAAATTTGTTGAGAGAAAGGGAAAAGCTCAAGAAAAAATTGAAGGCAAGTACCAATTCTAACATTTTATTGTGGAGTTGAATGGATGCTCCCCAATACTCACGAGCTATTATAAGCGGAGTGGGAGGCTGTAGTAAATCAAAAACAGGTACCATATTTTGAGTGCAGACAAGTTCATATGGTAGGGAGGTAGTAAGACCCTATCCTGCAAGTGAAATTAATAAGTGCTAGGTGACTAAGGAGCAATAAAGAACCACAGTATAAGAAAGCAGGTGACATAATTTTGTGGTAAGGAGACAAGGAGGAAAGACCAGATTAACCACTATACTCACCACCAAGAAGATCATACTTACATGCTCTGGGCACCAATCCCATCAGGCATGGAAGGTCGGGGTACACGTTATACTGATGCCTTCTGGAGGCTGACCTGGAACAGAGACTAGACAGGGCAAAGGATTAAGTAGGTATTTATTAAAAGGTCTCAGTGGGTACACTTGGGCCACGCAAGAGTCCAGCCAGACCACACCCAAAATGCACCCCAAAGTGATCACAAAATGGACACCGGGGTCACAAGGTCTCACATTTTTATAAGTTCTGGTCCATAAGCATATTAGAATCAATTGTCCAACCACAGCTTCAGGTTATAAAGTTCCATCCTCCTTGTTTTTTCTTCTCACTTCACCGTTGTTTTTGTTCTTGGGCCTAAAAATTGTCCTTGGTATCAAACTAGAGAAGGAATTGTTTTGGCTATCTACACCATGAAGAGAGCTTAGTAGCACTTAATACGAAACCTAAAACTACCCACCAAAACAGCAGAGAGTCTAAAAAATATAATAGCTAAAACCTAAGGCATCATACTGGGCTCCTGTTAATCCTTATTAGTCTTTTCCCTCTTGGGAATCTAGATGACCCATGTCACTGATGCTACAGAACACTATACCATGGGAAAATTCAAGGTTCTTATTTTAGCTTTCATACCTTCCTCAGCCACCACTGTTATAATTCATCTAAAGTAGACACCTGCTTACAGAATGGCCAAAAGTATGGAGTTACAAAAATTCTAGGGTCAAAATATGGATGCCCACAGGGAGACAAATCAGCTTGCTGCTCCATGGGTCAAACACGAGAATGGAAAAAAAGAACAAGATTTGATGTAAGACTTAATACAAGAATAATAATGAACAAACAATGAAAACAGATACAGCAATCTACTCCAGAGCCAACTCCATGCAGAGGTTTATATGCAAAACTCAAACAACGACTAGAAAATTAGAAATCCCAAGCTTAGGGAAGAACCTGTTTGTAGATTTAGGAGAAAAAATCAGTAAAGAACTAAATGCTACCAACTGCTGGGTTTGTGGGGGAGCTCTAATGTCCAAAGAATGGCCATGGAAAGGTAGTAGCCTGGGCCTGGTTGAACTTCTAAAATATAATAGAACCAACATAAAATGGAAAAAAAAGACCAGAGGGGTGGACATTAAGTTCAGAAATAATAGGAGAGGAGTGCCTCTGGTTTATGAGAAAAAAACTCCTGGCAATGTGAGACAAACCTCCTGAAAAAGATATAAAGTTTATAATGGAACTTCCACATGGTGGATCCCTGAAAAACCAACACTATATTTGACCCAGGAGAGGAAAAAGAATTGTAAGTATGAGAAAGGAATTAAACTTTTCCTGTGTAATGACCCTGGGAAAAAACCCTATTATGGGATCCCCGAAATATCTAAATTTTGGGAAAACATGAATAACCAAAGAAAGGAGTACTGGAAAGCACCAGATGGCTTATTCTGGATATGTGAGAAAAGAGCTGTCCTGGTTTGATGCTGAATTGTATCCCCATTCATCTGTTTTGCTCAGAAATAAGTTTTGCACCTTTAAAACTGGATCTGAGAGTGAAGGGGGGAGGAGAAGTGGTGGAATGTCTGAGGTGGTTGTTTTCAAAACAAAGATAAGAGTTTTCAGCTTTCCTACACACACAGCCTGTGTTGTCTGCAGTGCGGATGGTGGGAAAGCACTCTCCTTTGCTTTTTGTTAGTTTTTGGCTAGCTGAAGCAGAGAAGTTCTCCGGACTGTTTTTTTTTCCATTTTTTTCTTGGCTAATGAACAAAAAGCTAGCTAAAAGCAAAGAAAACAAAACTCTCCTGCTGTCCATGCTAGACAACAAAGCCGAGAGAGAGGAATCCAGTGGAGGAAATGAAATCTCTGCACACAAACTTTGGGCCACCGCTTCTCTCTCCCTTTGCTCTCAAATCTGGTCTTAAAGGCACAGACCTCATATCTGATAGTAAAACAGAGAAGACAATTGGGGATACAAGGATATAGCATCATAAAGTCACCCTAGGACACCTTATCACCCACCAAGCCACATGAAAGTTTGGGAGATATAATGGACTGCTGAAGACTGTGTTAAGAGCATTAGGCAATGGGGCATGGAAGCATTGGGATGCAAACTTACCACAAGCCACTTGGCTGATTAACACCAGAGGATCTACTAACCACCTTTGTCCTGCTGGAACACAGTCCCTACATACTGTGGGAGGAGATAAGGTCACCATACTACACATAGGGAAGTGATTGGGGAATTAGATGTGGATTTCTCTTCCCATGGGAAAAGGCAAACCTATTCTTGGGATTGCCTTTGCTCAAGGACTAGGGTGTACTTGGTGGGGAATGCAGAAGGATGGTGTCTTGGTTTAAGACAATTTAATAGGAACACTCTAAAATGAGTTACCTCCTCTTTAGCTTTAACCAATCCCTTTCTACCAATAAAGAAAAGTAGTACAAGTAGATATAAGTGAAAAAAAAACAGTTTACTAAAAAAACCCAAAATACCAACAAGCCTGTTATAAATGCATATTATAAAGTTGGCTTTTCACAAATATTAAAAGGAATGCTTTATGTATAATGCAGAAAAACTTCGCTGTATTAGTATTGTTTCTTTTATTTCTGCTATTAACAAAACTTAGAAATAGTAGTATGATGTAAAAAGCTTTTGTAACTATCTCAGAGAATGGTAAAAAGATAATCACGAAATTCTTTACATTCTTGGATTCTCCTATTTGGATGAAGAAGACGTGACAGACACCAGACCCCCAGGGAAGGAATTTATCGATCATCTGTTATCAGAGGACTGGAGCCACCAAGAGAAATAAAATAGAAAGGAGAAATATGGGTTTTGGAGGGGGGGAACTCAAAGGAATGTTAAATAATGCATGAGGGTCTATGAATATGCAACATGTTGGTGTATTTAAAGAAGTGTGTTCTCAGTTAAGGTGTGTTCTTGGCTCACTCCCAAGACACATGGCCATATTTTTACTTTATTGCCTTGTCCTTATTGTCTTTCATTAAACTTCTTAAATTTTACCAAGAAAGTGAACTTTGTTTTTCACAAGCCAAATATGACACTAATAGTCACTAGCTACAAAGTTGCTGAAATTAATAGCCTCCCCAGGAACAAAGAGAAACTCAAAATGGTGGAGTGACCCCTTCCCCAAGATGGCATCTGCCACACGCAACCATGTGTAGGGAGACAAAGGGAAAATGGCAACATCCCTCCTCCCTCTCCCGTCCCTTCCTCAGTCTCTCCAGTGGTGGCAGCTCCGTTAACAAATGCAGCTGGTGCAGTCTGGCAGCTAGTACTCAGTCAAGGGCTAGAACTCGTGGAGAGACTTCACCTTCCTATTGGCAGAAGACAGCAAAGCAGTTGGCTGGGGCAACTAGGACTCAGTGCTTTCTCACTTTGACTGGGTGCTGCTGGTGGGATGGGGTGACTGCATGGAGTGGGTTCACTCTGCTCTGCTCCTCTCAGCGCAATGCCATGGCTGCAGGCAGGTGTTGCAAAATTCACTCTGAACCAGTGTTTGATTATGAAATGCAGCTTGAGTTGCTACTGTTGCAAGTAGAGCCAGGAGGCAAGAAAAAGCCAAGAGGCAAGAGAGAGAGCTCTCCCAGCATGCTCCGACTTTAAAAAGCCTGGGGCACTCCCCAGCCCCTCCTCTTCAGTTCTGTTTTACAGCTGCAGGGTCTTAAAGAGAAAGCAACAATTTTGGGTACAGATAGATATGGAATACAATAACATTTTGTGCTACCCTAGAGAGATGGGGAGATCCAGTGTGTGCCCGAAGCAGATTTAATCTTTCAGGAAAAATAATCTGTGGTGTAAGTTGTATGTTGCAGGAAGTAAAGTACCAGGAATGACATGAACTGATGAAGAATGAATTTTGGGGGTAGCAAGGAGAATGTAATGATGATCTGAGCCAGGCCGGTGTCAGTGCCCAACAATGAAGTGTGCTGCTTCTCCTGTCCTAAGCACCCATCCAGATGGAATGAAGCCCAAGTCATAAATCAATCCACTACAACAGGGAAGGGGGGTGAATTCATCACACATTGTGTTACTCTGTTAGGTTTAGTTAGATCTGGAGAGAAGACACTAGACTCGAAGGTATCTCGTTCAGACTCAGTTGTTTATTATACCTTATCTATAGTACAGTCTCACATGATGTGACCTCTGCTTTACAAATCAATAAAATGTCTACTTCTGCTTTGTTTCAAGGACTTTTAAACAATAAGCAAAACCAATTAAAACCTGACACCTAAGTTATTTTTATTTATAACCCAATTAAAGATCACTCAATGTCCGCAATACAACTTTTACTACCCAATTAGAAAAGCTCCCCTGAACACAAGAAGAAGGCAGAAGAAGAAAGTGAAGAAGGACTCAGACAATGCCTAAATCCCTCCATATTGCCTCTTAAATGATTGTATACCCTAAAACCTTAAACCTTAAATATTTCACCCTGTGATATTACACACTTGTATGCAACTACACAAACACACACTCAGTGCTATCACTCAGTTTTGGAAGCCATTCCCACAGCCTCAGGTCAAAGGCAGTACCCATCTGAGGATCACTACCTGTCAAAGCAGAAAGCCTGATGCTTTCAGCATTCAGGATTCCAACAACATTGTTCTTCCCCTACTTCACTGTGGGGTTCCTCCCACAAAGGACAGTACTTCATGAATTTCTCCAACATGAGTCCATCCCATGGACCACAGTTCTTCACAAACTGCTCCAACATGGGCCACTATTCCACAGAATGCAGTCATTCAAAAACAGCCTGATCCAGCATGGGTCCTCTACAGGGTTACAAGTCTTACCATGAAACCTGCTCTAGCATTGGCTCCTCTCTTCATGGGTCTGCAGGTCCCTGCCAGGAGCCTGCTCCAGCATAGGCTTCCCAAGGGTTCACAACCTTCTGTCTTAGTTTGGAAGACAGGGGTGTCTGCTAGGAAAACAAAAAAAAAAAAAAAAAAAAACACAACAGGAGCCTCCCTTGGACTGGTGAATACAAAACCTCCTCCCTCCGAATTGCTATAATTCTGAAATTAAAGGGGTCTCAGGCAAAGATGTGAGGGTAGGAATAGCAGCTCTTTACTAGTGTGTCTAACAAGATAAATTAACAACAATAACTATAGCATTAACAACAAACAGAACTAGGGGGAGAAAAACAATCCAGACACAATTTCCTCTGCCACTGGCACCTTCCCCCCTTTGGTACCGTCACAAGCCACCAGAGCAAACAGCAGATGAGATGTATCCGAAGCTCAGCGGCAGTAGCTGGAGCTGTAGAAAACGTCCCAGCTAGGCAGGGGGTGCGGGACATGGCGTGGTGTCTTGGTTTTGGAAAGACAGGGACCAAAGAAAAGGGGAAACTTCCTTTTTCTTAGCACTTCTGGGAAAAAAATTCTATAAGAAATCAACCCAACCCCCAACACGTGGGGAAACCCCGAGCAAAACAGGGCAATGAGGCCGGAGCTCTCGGCAGGGCAGGGAGAGACCACGTTCCGGAATCCCGGGGGACAAATGAAGAGATGGTGATGGGTCACTCCAAGCTGAACTCCACGTGATGGCTGGTAAGGTCTCTCCGCAGTCAAGAACCGAGCAGCCCTGTCAGTTCCCTCCAAAAGCAAAATCTCCCCAGAGCGAAGTGAAGTCCGGGTGCCACCCTGTCCCTGACTTAGCTGCTTCCTTTGTCTTTCCCAAGCACCCATGAATACTCTCTAGCACCCGGCAATCAGTTTCCTAGCAACTTCTGGGAAAAAATTCTATAAGAAAGCAACCCAACCCCCAACACCTTCTTTCAGGCTTCCACCTGCTTCAGCAAGTGTCTCCTTCATGGGCTGCAAGTGGACAGGTGGATCTTTGCATCCCCATGGTCCTCCATGTCTTTGGAGCTGGTTGGACATGGGGGAAGCTTCTAGCAGCTTCTCACAGAAGCCACCCCTTTAGGGGCTCCCCCCCAAAAAATCTGGCCATGCAAACTCAATACAGACCCCCTGAGAAACTGCCCTCAGGGACAAAGGAGCTGAACAGAGCTAGCAGCTCTCCAAAGACATTTTTCTTAGAGCACAAGATCTCTCAATTCCCACATGTAAGAAATAAGGCAAAGAAGGCAGAAGACCAGCATGTCTCAGTAAGGACATCCTGATTGGAGACAGGAGTAAATCAAGTGATTAGAGACAGACAACATGACTTTAGCAAGACCATATAATGCCTGAGTAATCTAGTAGCCCTCTATGATTGATTGACTGCATCAGTGGAAAAGGGAAGAACTATGAAGATCATCTACCTGGAGATCTGTAAGGCCTTTGATATGGTCCCCCCACATCATTCTCACTGCTAAACTGGAGAGACATGGGTTTGATGGATGAACTCTTAGATGGATATGGAACTGGCTGGATGACCCCGTGCAAAGCAGTAAGTCAGTGGCTCAATGTCCATGTGGAAACCAATAATGAGTGGTGTCCCTCCAGGGTCCATACCAGGACCAATATGATTTAATATTGTCAGGAAAATCCACAAATTCCAGAGGTCTATGACCAAAAAGGAGACAGGAGTCCTCCAACTTTATTCAAATAAAGCCCACATGCCTGTGGGGTTTTCTCTCTCTCGGTTTCAGAGGGTGCAGCATTCCTTTTATCCTAAACTCCCAGCCGCATGTTGCCCTCCTTTCCCCATTGCCTGAGGTACTAGGAAGGTACAGCCTTTCTGAATCGCCTACCATATATCCCCCCTTGAACCTATTGTTTTACACCAAAGTTCAGAAGTTCAGGCTTGTGCAGACACTTGTCTGTTTCAGGACCCAAACTGTCTGGGCCCGGTAACAAACCTGCTCACCAAAGTCAGTAGAAACATTAAGATCCATTTCAAAGACATTAACATCCATCAAATTGTTTATAAAGACATTAGCACACATCTTCCCTCTCAATATCTTCATAAGTGACATAGTGGGATTGCATGCACCTTCAGAAGGTTTGCAGATTACACCAAGCTGCGTGATTCGCAGTTGATTCACTTGAAGTATGGGATGCCATCTTGAGGAACCTTGACAGGCTTGAGAAGTGGACCCATGGAAACCTCATGAAGTCCACTAAGGCCAAGTGCAAGGATCTGGACTTCGGTCAAGACAAACCCCTATATCAGTACAGGCTGGGGGCTAAATGGATTTAGACCAGCCCTGAGAAAAAAGACTTGGGGATACTGTTGGATGAAAAATTTGACATAAGTGGGCAGTGCACACTTGTAGTCCAGAAAGCAAATAGCATCCTGGGCTGCAAAAAAGGAAGATGATTCTGCCCCTCTATTCTGTTTGCATGAGACCCCACCTGAAGGACTGTGTCCACCTCTGGGGTCCCTAGCACAAGAAAGACATGGACCCGTTAGAGCAGGTCCAGAAGATGGCCGCAAAAATGATCAGAGGACTGGAACACCACTCCTATGAGGAAAGGCTGAGAGTTGGTGGTGTTTAGCCTGGGAAAGAGAATGGGACGCCTTATTGTGGCCTTTGAAATATTAAAGGGGTTCTCTGAGAAAGATGAAAGACACTTTTTACGAGGGCCTGTAGTGACAGGACAATGGGCAATGGTTTTAAACTGAAAGACGGTAGATTTAGATGGGACATGAAGAAGAAATTGTTAACAATGACAGTGGGGATGTTAAAAAGATGACAATATAATATTAGCTTTTGCATTTATGTATTAGCTCTTGTATATTAGTATTGACCATAAGTATTTGGATATAGTACAATTTATAACTCCTTTTAGCTGTTCATTACTATAACATAATCTATCATTTTAAGTATGCACCATAGAGCTTATAGAAATAGTAGTGTTATGAATGTATTATATTGTAGGCCTTAGCAAAACACAAAATGTTAAAATGCTTCTATGTAACTGAAAGAATGGTGTGAAGGAATTATGTTGTTTCCCCACATCTGCTGACTGACCTGTCCAAGTGATAACAGTGGCACAAACCAGAGCACTAGTGAATAATTAGAGAAGGAATCGTTAAATCCTTATCAGAGGATGTGAAACAACATGATGGTACAAGAAGAAATAAAATATATTGACCTGATCCACAGGATGTCATGCAGATAAGTCAGAGTGTAAAAAAGAAATAAAAAAATCAAACAAAAGAGCTCCTGAAACATCCAAAAGTTTACAAGAATGTTTTAATAATGTAAGAATCACATGAATATGCATGTACATCAGTAATGTAACAGTATATGGATAACACTGTCTTGGTCTACCAGTGTGATTTTAGCCTATAGCCAGAAACATCTCAGTGCTGGACATTGTCCCTTTTTATCCCTTATTAAACTCTTAAAAATTCTGAAGCATTAATTCTGTTTTTCACAGGGGAGACATTGGAATATTCTATGAGCCTTCTTAGGTAGGGCTGGATGGTATCCAAAACCCAGGGTGCCTATATCCCCCAGTCTAACTCCAGTAGCTGGTATCCTGGTTTAAGACAAAACTGAGGAGGAAACTTCCTGAAGGGGTCCCGTCTAGAAAGCAAATTCCAGCAGCCCCTCCCCAACTGGTTCAGGAGACAATGTCCTTGGAGAAAAGTGGAAAAAAATGTTTATTTAACAAGCAAAGTGTCACACTATGACAGGAAATTAACACACGCACTCACTACAACTCTCTTCGCAAAGAAAGGAGGAAAAGAGGAAGTTTATTGTGTGACCAAGATATATATACCAGACCAAAGGTGACCAGGGATTGGAGGGTAAAGTTACCACCTCTCCAACCACAGCAGTCAAACCAAAAGTCCATCAATTCTCTCTTCCTCTAGAAAAGAGTGCAAAACAATCATTGTTTACATAAAAGTGCATAAAAACTCCACTACAAAAATGCAAAACATTAAAAGCTAAAAAAAACTTTAAAAAATCAAAACAACGGCGAAATTTCCGCAAGCATGAAAAAATTAATAATATTAAAAAATTAAACCTCTTGTTGCTCTGAAGAAATGGCAAATTCGGAGACAGTCCATCTGTAGTTCAGAGAATCCTTTCATGTGTGTGTGTGTCTCAGCTTGCTCAGTCTTTCTCTCAGTCCCTCTGGTGCTAGAATGCAGCATCCCAGGCCCCAGTAAGCCACAAGCATGAGCTCCCAGTGTTATTCTGGGTTTTCAGTCCAGAGCAGAGCTGAACAGTTCCAAGAAAAAGAAGCTGTTGAGTTATTTTTTGGGCCTGTGTGGCGACACAGCTAGAAAACAGAATTGAAAGCCTGGCCAAACTCATCGCAGAAATAGATATGCTAAGCTTGGTAGGCTGCAAACCTTGGCAAAAGTAATGCTAAGTGTAGGTAGGCCCAAGCCTTGGCAGAAGCAAGCGGGATTTTGAAACGAATGCTTAGTTGATAATACCTTACATATTTGTACGAGGCAGTGCATATGAAGCAATGTTATTAAGAAATACAGATATGGTTGTTATGGTAATTATTGCTTAAGCTGTGGATCTATATTTAGCTCATGCCTAAAAGGTATAAAAGATGAGAGTATGTCATCAATAAATCGGCTTCCATGCTTGCACCTAGATGGAGTCCTGTCTCTTTGTCACTCACTGTCAATTGGTGCCCATGTGTGAGGAACATGGATCTGCTTGGAGTTGAGTGGTACGCAGCAACTGCCCTGCAGAACTGAAACCGCTGAAAGGAGGCAGTAAAGCCCAGCCAGCACTGATCCCTCTGGAATTGAAGTGAGTTGCAGGGAATGATGGGCTAGTGGGTTTCTGGCCAGGAAAGAGACATTTTTGAACTTAGGTCCAAGCCACTAGACATGCAAGGCAAATCTTTGACTGCACATGATTTAAAAGTTATTCCTAAATGGGTTGCTGCTAAAACGCCTCATGTTATCCAGTCCACAATCTTTACAACAGATATGTGGGATGAAGTAGGAGTTAAACTTCAGAATCTTGCTACAGAGGTGTTGTAGTTTGAACGACAGGTTGTCCTGGAGTGACGTTATGAGGTTTGTATGCCAGTCGTCTGTTCTGTTTAGGCTGGATATGTTCTTCAAGACTGGCTCAGGGAAGTCTTGTTTTGGTTTTGTTATCAGCTTGCTGATAATAGTCGGAGGGACACAGACATATAGTGCTGCTTTTGCTTGCTGGCTTTGCTTGCTTGCTCTTGCTTCTGCTTTAGCTCTTTAGTTAGTTGAGGTAGGCAGTCCGAATTTCCTCTGGACTGTTTTCTTTCCCTCTCTCCTTTCATGGAATCATTCAAACCTGCTCTGGACTGGGACCTGGGAAACACCGAGAGTCTACACTTTGTGTCCTGCAGCAGTCTACCCAGCACCAGAGAGACCGACAACAGAGCGACCACTCCCCAGAGAGAGACTTTCTGAATTTGTTTTCTCATCAGAATGGTGGTCCAGCATTGTTCATTTTGTGTGTTGGGGGGGGGGGGGGGTGGTGGTCTGTCTGTTAAATAAACAAGTTCTTTCCACTTCTCTCTGAGGAGTCCTTCCCAAACTGGTAGTGGGGAGGAGGGGCCATGTGGGTTTGCTCTCTGAAGGAGCCCCTTTGGGACATTCTCCCAAACTTGCCCTAAACCAGGACACAGGTGTCTGCTAAGGAAGGCAGGAGCCTCCCTTGGAATGGACAATATAAACCCCTCCACCCAAATTATTATAATTTTGAAATTAAGGGGCTCTCAGGCAAAGATATGGGAATAGGAATAACAGTTCTTTATTAGGAGAACTAAAATCAAAACAAAACAAAACAAAACATGCAGTATTACAAGGAAAAAAAGTCACTGACAGAGTCATAAATACAACCTGACCCCTGTGAGTCAGGGTGTTGGTGGCAGTCTGATTAAATGGTGGCTGCAGTCCTAGTGGCAGATGTGGCTCTGTTGAAGTGATGCTCCTGTAGAAAAGCAGCGATTTTCATTGAAGGTCCAGTGGTTATAGATGGGCCTGGTCTTCCTCTGAGAATCCACTGGAAAGGCTGCTTGGTGTCCCAAATCTCAGATTTTTATCCAGGTAGGAATGCTTGGCTCCTCCCCCTGGATGGAGCATTTCCCAATGGAATGATGTAATTCTATCAGTAAGACTGAATGGCCCATTAGCAGAAGATATCTCTCTAGAGGGAGGATGGGTTATGAGGTGATAAGAAAACTTCCTCAACTGTTTTTTTGACAGTTGGCCCATTGGCAGAAGATTACCGAACCCCCTCCACCCACAGTTTCATCAGATGGTGCTAGAATACAGAGTTTTTGTTACATTTTGCACTGCAACCAATTACGTTATCCACCTATTATTCTATTACCATCTGTATTATACTCAAATTAATACTCCATTTAAACGCTTATATATATATATATATATATATATATATATATATATATATATATAT